>JAOWBW010001243.1:0-382506 GCA_026119855.1 Campanula takesimana
TTTGCTCGCCCCTGCTGTAAAGAATGAAGAATGGAGAGTACCCGCTCAAATCGGGAGCAGATGGAGGAGGCGCAGGGGTAGATAGTGGCGCATCATCTTGAAGGGGCGCAGAATCTGAGGGGCGCAGAAGGAGAAGGAGGCGCAGGAGGAGGTGAATGAGTAGGAGACTCAAATTAATCTTCAGTTTCAACATCAACAGTTTCAACAAACAACTGTTTCAACATCAATAGTTGCTGTTGTGATCTGATCAGGTCCAGGTAGAGGCGCAACGGAGAAGGAGTGCGTGAGGGATGCTTCTTGCTCCCCCTGAACTGGTTCCTCTATGTCTGAAATGTCATCGCCGAAGAAATCAGAGAGGAGTTGTACCCTTGACACGTTGGTCCGTTGAAATTTGAATGGAGGGCGCACGGGGAGAGGAGGACGCGTTGAGAAGGCGCGCGCGCTGGGTAGGCGCGGAAACAGAAGGCCCTTCTCAATATCAGCACTTGATCCAGCGCCTTTCATGCGCTCTAACTTTTCTGACTCAGCAGCTTGTTTGGCTTGAAAATCTTCATCTCTTTTTCTTTGAGCCTCGAGCCTGCTGGCTTCCTGCGCTAGCCTCAGATCTCGCTCTTCATCAGATTCAAATCTGGTACGTTTGATAGGCGCACGAGGAGGGTCATAAACCACTCTTTTTCTTTGCTTTTCTCGCGCCTGGCACGGGCGATCAGCTTTGTTCTAGCGCTTGCCTTCACCGCGTCTCTTATTAATGGTGCGCTTTTAAGGACAGGGCGCATCATCTGACTCTGTGTCTTACGTCAACTAAGCCTCCAACAGTCTTGATTGAAATTCCCTTGGCGCGCTTCGTAGGCTTCTTTCTGCGCTTCTTGAGGTTCCAAATTAGCTTTACCAAACATTGGAAATCGTTGATCTTATATTCAGGATTCTCATTCAAAAACTTAACTAACTCAGGGTAAATTAGTTAGAAAAAGTTTTGTGAGAAGAAGGCAGTGTGAGCGGAATCGGTGTCTTTCCATCACTTTGTTCTTCACGAATTTATCAATTTGCTCACGCAGAGTTTGAACAGAATGTGAGGCCAGTGAAGCTTCTCCTTGGCCATGATGGCAGCTGTGTATTCCCATTGTTCCACCATGAATCGGTTCACGTTCCCAGTTTTGAACACAATCGAAGTTCCCACCAAGTGCGCGATGTGAGTCAAGAGTTCTCCACCATCTCGAATTTCGGTGTTTTTGATATTATTTTGAAGCGTGGGAATATTTAGAAGTGAGGCAGCCATCTTGTTCTGATCATCAACAGAGTAAGTCATCGGACGCCCAATAATGCGATCTTCACCGGTAGAAGGAAAACCAAGCAAGTGTCGAATCACAGATGATGAAATATGGACGTCAACATTTTGAACGCGCGCCTCAATCCGGTAGTGAGTGCGCCCATTTACATCAATTTCCACTAGAACAGCAGTGGAAAAGAACTCATCCACGAGGAGCGCAGAATAGAAATCTTGGTCCATGGTGAATAAGGGGAGCAGACCAGCTACGCGCAGGGTTTCAATTATTTCTCTTCCCATCACTTCACCAGACAGCTCTAATAGATCAAGAGATTCTTCTAATTTGAAATTTGCAAGGTCCTGAAAAAAATGATTGATATTAGAAATGACATAGGCGCATAGAAACATAAAATGATCAAAGTAACATAGGCGCATGAAATAGATAGGCGCATAATTGAAACAGGCGCACAAAATTATAGAGAATCAAGGCGCATGATTGAATTAGGCGCATAAAATATTAAAGGCGCATAGAGTTACAAGGCGCATAATATGGTTCTATGTGAATACTAAGGAAAAATAAAACAACGAAATTTGACTAAGTACGAAGTTAGGCGCATAAGGTTTTAGGCGCAGAATGATTTAAGCGCATATACAAGTAGAGGCGCATAAAGCATTCAGGCGCATAAAGAAGTACATAGGCGCATATCGTGAGAATTTTTACTTAGTAAGAAAAACAAACAACAAGCATTCAAATGAAAGAAATGAAAATCAAAAAGTTCAAATTTTCGAAAACAAGGTAGAAAAATTTTAGAGACCAAAACATGCAATAATGACGAAGAACACGAAGAACGACCCTTGAATGCTCGAAGAACACCAAGAACACGAAAATCATGAAACTTCACCAAACTAGACAAATAATATATCAAAATGACCGCATGACAACAAGGAATCTAAATATGTAAACAAAAATATGAACAAATCAATAATGAAAGCACAATGATCAAAAGTATGACCGAAAATTTTGAAAAAATTTGAAAACAAAAAATTCAGATTTGTACCAAACAACGCATTGATCGTTGAAATGTTTGTTTTAAAAGATTCGAAATCAAGAATAGAACACAACCCAACAAACGATATAGAAAACGGATCATCGAAACGAGAGAAATCAAAGGAAAATGAATCCGGGTTTTGTAAAAACGAAAAAAATTACTGTAAATGACGAAAAAAAATTCAGAAATATTAGGAGATTAAAGGTTGAGAATTCATACCATATCGTCTTGTGTAGATGATGATGCTTTCTTAGGACCCATAAACTTATATATATATATGTAGAAAATGAAGAAGAATGAAGATGGAGAGAGAGAGAGAGAGAGACGAGAGTCGGAGAGAGAGAGTAAGACGAAGAGAGAGAGAAAAAGTGTAGGTGAGAAGAGAGGAAGGTGATGATGTGTATTTATAGGTTAGGTTCAAAATTTTGCACAGATATGGAAAAAATACAGTCAAAAATTTAAAAAGATGGGAAGTTGAAAGGATGGCATTTATGAGGGATTTTGAAAATGGCGGCTCATCATGACAAAAAGGACGATCATTAATGAGGGATTTTTGGGATTTGAAGGGCATTAATGGCTGAATGACCTAAAGTGTCATGATGTGACATTTAGGTTTTAGAAAAACTGCTCCACTTTCCCTTTAAGTGTATGAGCAATTTTGACTAATTTTTGCACAAACACCAAAAACATCTATTTTGGTGTAAGTTTGGGGTGCAAGAAATATATCCCAGAAAATAAAATTTTTCGAAAAGCGTAAAACGAGGGAAAAATTTAATTGCACAAGTACCCTTGAACAATTAAAGGAATGTCAAAAGACATAGATTCCTATAATAAATGAACAGAATTAACATACCTGGTACTTGTGTATTTAATACGTTCAATCATTGAAATTGAATTTTGAGAAATGATTGAGCCGCAATAGTTAATGCGCGCATGAAGGGGCGCATTACTTCAACAAGGCGCATACTCATCTAGGCGCATTATTCATCAAGGCGCATAGATAAGGTTGAGGGCGCATAAGCGTTTTAAGCGCATAGATTGATAGGCGCGCATGGATTGTGCGCGCAGAAAATGAGGGATGAGCGCGCAGTTAGTAAGGCGCATATATGGCGCATAGTTTCCTTGAAACTTTTGAAAAATTGATTTAATCATTTGTACCTAATACACTCATAACTCAACACAAACATAAGATCATTAGTATTGACAAAACTATATTGAATTTAGTTGAGTTCAAGCATACCCATTTCGCCTCTCAAAAACATGAACCGTTTCGCGTCAAGTGCTTTCGTTAGAATGTCGGCGATTTGATAGTCGGTTCCCACGTGTTCCAAATGAATATTGCCTTTCTCCACGTGGTCTTTGAGGAAGTGATATTTGATGTCGATGTGCTTGGTCTTTGAGTGCATGACAGGATTTTCAGAAACCGCAATTGTTGATGTATTGTCGCAGTAGATGGGACAATTTTCTTCGATGATATCATAGTCCACCAATTGCTGCTTCATCCAGAGTATTTGGCAACAACAACTTCCAGCAGCGATATATTCGGCTTCGGTTGTTGAAACAGATACAGAAGCTTGTTTCTTACTTACCCATGACACAAGTCGATATCCGAGGAAATGACAAGTGCCACTAGTGCTTTTCCTATCAATTGTGCATGCTGCATAATCCGCATCTGAATAACCTACAAGTTTAAAGTTCGAATCTTTGGTGTACCAAAGTCCAAGGTTAACAGTGCCAGAGAGATATCTTATAATACGTTTCACAGCAATTAAGTGTGCTTCTCTAGGGTCGGATTGATAACGAGCACAAACACAAACACTAAACATTATATCGGGCCTACTAGCAGTAAGATAAAGGAGTGAGCCAATCATACCTCGATAGAGCGTTTGATCAACACGTTTACCTTTTAGATCTTTGTCGAGTTTGTTGCCGGTGGCCATTGGAGTATCGTATGATTTAGCGTTCTCAAGTCCAAACTTCTTGATTAAGTCCTTTGTGTATTTGGCTTGATTGATAAATATGCCTTCACTCATTTGCTTGATTTGAAGCCCGAGGAAGAATGTGAGTTCTCCCATCATGCTCATTTCAAACTTGCTCTTCATTAGTTTCTCAAAACGCTTGCACAATAATTCATTAGTAGAACCAAATATAATATCATCAACATAAATTTGAACAAGTAATTTATGACCATTATGTTTGGCAATGAAAAGAGTTGTATCGATTTTACCGCGAGTGAAGCCTTTTTCGATGAGAAACTTTGATAGTGTATCATACCATGCTCTTGGTGCTTGTTTGAGTCCATACAAAGCTTTCTGGAGTTTGTACACATGATTTGGAAATTGTGAATCTTCAAACCCAGGTGGTTGAGCAACATAGACTTGTTCTTGGAGTTCACCATTTAGAAACGCGCTCTTCACATCCATTTGATATAACTTGAAGTTCTTGTGAGCGGCGTAAGCTAGAAATAATCTGATAGCTTCAAGTCTTGCTACGGGCGCAAAAGTTTCATCGTAGTCAATTCCTTCTTCTTGCCTATAGCCTTGTGCAACCAATCTTGCTTTGTTTCTCGTGATGGTTCCATTCTCATCCATCTTGTTCCTGAACACCCATTTCGTACCGATCACTCCATGATCATTCGGTCTAGGAACTAGAGTCCAAACCTTACATCGTTCAAATTGATTGAGTTCTTCTTGCATTGCAACAACCCAATTAGGATATTGGAGCGCTTCATCAGCCTTCTTTGGTTCAAATTGAGAGATAAAAGCAGTGTAAGCATCAAAGTTTGTAGCTCTCCTTGTACGAACACCAACTTGTAGATCATCGATGATATTAGCAATTGGGTGACCTCTAACTTCACGAATTTCAGGAGGTAAGTTAGGTTGAGTCGTAGTAATTTGAAGGTCTTCAATTGGTACATCTTCACCAGATTCAAAGTCATTGAAATTTGGGGGTTGAACTGGCTCAGAATTGAAATTTGGGTTTACACCAGATGCAGCAGTAGAAATAGGCGCGTGAGAGGAATCATGAGGCGCATCATTTGAGTGAGGCGCAATAGAGGATTCACCAGGCGCATTATACATTGAGTTAGGCGCATTTGATGTAGATGGATTTCCTTGTGTTGATAGATTCTGATCTTGAGTGGGCGCAACATAAATAGGAGCACCTGTATCATTTAGCTCAATAGAATCATCAGCAACATTTGGAGCCAAATGTGGCTCAAGGAGAGAATGTTCATCAAATGTAACATGTACAGATTCAACTATCACTAATGTAGTTCTATTAAAAACACGAAAAGCTTTAGAGTGTTTGGCATACCCAACAAAGATACCTTCGTCGGCTTTGGCATCGAATTTACCTCTATGTTCGTTTCCGTTGTAGAGGATATAACATTTGCAACCAAAGATCTTGAAGAATGCAATGTTGGGAGTTCTACCACGCCAAAGTTCATACGGAGTCTTGTTGTGAAGTTTGTTGATGAGGGAACGATTTTGAGTAAAACAAGCAGTGTTGATAGCTTCTTCCCAAAAGTACTTAGGCAATTTAGCTTCAGCTATCATCGTCTTTCCCGCTTCAATCAACGTTCTATTCTTTCGTTCAACAACGCCATTTTGTTGAGGGACTCCGGCGGTTGAAAAGTTGTGATCTATCCCATGATCTTCACAATATCGAGCAACACCGTTGTTCTTGAATTCTGTTCCATTGTCGGATCGAACACTAACGATGTCATCTTCTTTTTGGGTTTGGAGCAGTCGAAATAAGGTAGTGAGAATATCATAACAATCATCTTTTGTAATCATCATCTCCACCCATGTATATCTTGAATAATCATCCACCACAACTAGAGTATACTTGTTTCTTCTAATGCTTGCGGTGGAAACTGGTCCAAATAGATCAATGTGAAGCAGTTGCAAACATCTTGTAGTTGAAGGATTTGACTTGCTTGAAAATGACTGCTTCGGTTGTTTGCCAAGTTGACATGCGGCGCACTTTTTGTCATGATGATCAGCAACATTGGGAAGTCCTTTGACAAGATTATTCCTGCTGAGTTTAGATAGATACTTGAAGTTCAAGTGACTTAAGCGCTTGTGCCACAGCCAACTATTTTCGTTCACACTTTTAGCTACAAAACAAAGATTAGTACTAGAGTTCATACTATGGAAATCAATAATATAAATATTTGTCTTACGATATCCCGTGAGTAAGATAGCTCCAGTTTTGCCATTCTTGATAAGACATTGCGTTGAAGTGAAATGGCATTCTAATCCTTTGTCGCAGAATTGAGATATGGATAATAAGTTGTGCTTGAGCCCTTCGACGAGTGAGACTCTTTCAATGCACACTTTGTCCTTTTTGAGCTTTCCATATGCTATAACTTGACCTTTGTTATTATCGCCAAATGTTACGGAGGGACCTCTTTCTTCATGGACATCTTCTAATAAGGATTCATCTCCAGTCATGTGTCTTGAACACCCACTATCTAGAATCCATTCATAATTTCTAGCTTTTGAAGATCCAGCCATGAAACAAAGAACCTGAAATATAGACATTTAAGCAGGTCCCCTTTATTCCTTTTGGGTCCTAGGGTTAGCAACTTTTGACAACCCACTCTTGCTTGACCTTAGGATTTTTACGTCCTTTGGCATTTGGAGTGAATCGCAAAAGGCATTCCACGGCCTTGTGTCCTGAACAATCACAAATAGAACAATGATGAAAGCCACCAATCACGTGAGTTTTCACAAACTCTTTACTTTTCTTGGGGATGGCATTCTTCTTTGGGTCAGATGAACTAGACTTAACAAAATCTTTCTTTTGAAATTTTGGAGCGCTTTTTCTCGGAGGGCGCATAGGGCTAGGAGGCGCACGGCGATGAGGCGCGTGGCTCTTAGGCGCATAATGAGCACTCGGAGAAGGAGCGCGCCTATTTTCAAGAATGATTTTGCTAGGAGATGGTTCATCTGTAGCTATATCTTTCCCATTAGCTTTCCCAAATTGCTTCGTTGGGTAGACATAGTGGAATGTTTGTCTCTTGACTTTTTCCTGTCCTTTACCCATTGAATTAGAATGTTTTTCCTTGGGAATTTCAAAAGTTTGTTGGTTGGTAAATTCACTATCTCTTTCAGCACATACATCACATTTAAAGTTGTCACTAGTTGATGAGAATCCCAAGCCACTTTTATCACCACTGACTTTTTGGGACTCAAATATATTCTTCATAGTGACACGAGAATTGGACCACTCATTTGTAATCTTTTTAAGATCAGTAATTTGAGCAACCAATTCATCGTTTTGAACTTTAAGAAGTGAGTTCTGTTCTGTTAGAAAAGTGTTTTTAACAGTAAGAGGAGTCATGCTCTTTATCTGCTCCTTAAGGAGGGTGAGTTCAGATTTAAGTAGAGATTTCTCGGTCTTAAGCTGGGAAATTTCATCACATGATAGTGCTAAAGCTTCCTTCATACTATCAAATCTAGTGATTACCTTTTCAGCCTTTTTGAACAATTTTTCTTGTTCAGCAATCACTTCATCATCATTGATTTTGGAGATTGGAGCAGTTGGTTCAACCTGTGGTCTAATGTATGCTCCTTTTCTCAATTTGTTCCTTGCTCCAAGATCACATCGTGAGAATAGCAATCCACCATCGTTTTGAGCCGGAGTGAGAAATCCTTGTTCAACGAGCTCGCTGATGGTTGGTCCTTTCTTCTTTTTCACTTCTTGAAAACCTGCAGATTTCTTGATAGGTTTATTCAAGGCATTCATATCGGGAACATCCTTGGAGAAGTCATCATCAGAATCATAAGCATCAACTTCATCATCATTTGCCATCAAACAAACTAGTCTATCATCGGAATCTTCATCGCTCTCATCGGAGTTTGTTTCAATCCAAGTGTTGTGCTCATTTGCTGGTGCTTCTTCTTCAGCAACCATTCCCTTGTGACGAGTGAACTTGGGAGTGAATTTGGGAGTATGGCTGCTCTTCTTCTGCATATATTCAAATTTGGGGATCGGGCAGCTTGATGCAAAATGTCCGGGTTTCCTGCAATAAAAACAAACAAGATCTTCTTTTCTTTTTGAATCACTGCTCCTTGAAAACTTTTGAGGAGCTTTGCTGGTAGATCCTTGAAATTTGTTGGTTGAGCCGGGTCTTGAGAATTTTCTGAACTTTTGAAATTTCTTCACAAATAAAGCGAAGTCTTCATCATCCATGTCTAATAGCTCAGAAGTAGAAATTTTGGGATCGGAGCTTTTCTCATCTTGAACAGGCGCAGGAGTAGGCGCAGGTGTGGGCGCAGTTTCTCTGTGCGCCATCATAGCCATAGATTTTGACTTTCCTTCAGTTTCGCTGATTCGTTGGAGTTTGAGTTCGTAAACTTTGAGATTTGCATATAGGTTCCTTAAAGTCCAAACATCTAAAGTTCCAGCGTCTTCAAGAGCGCTAGATTTATGTAGGTATCTTGATCCAAAAGCTTGTAGAAAATTTACATTCAAATCTTTGTTGGTAAACTTCATGCCAAGTGAAATACATAGATTGATAATTTCACAGTAGCGTTCATAAGTTTGCCTTAAGTTTTCACCGGGGAGTTGAGAGAAATTGTTGAATCTCTTTTGTACTTCGTATTTCTTGTTCTCCTTGCAGACGGTGTCTCCTTCAATATGCTCTTCAATAGCATCCCATAGCTCATTAGCGGTAGCACAATGCATGACTTGTTGTTTCATAGCCGTGCTTAGAGTGCTTAAGAGAATGTTTCTTGCTTTGCCATCATTTGCAACTCTTCTAATTTCTTCCTCGGTCCATTCTTCCCTTGGTTTTAGAACTGTAGGTTGAGCAGCGTTGGTGCGTGGATTTGGATTCGCCTTCATCGGAATATAAGGTCCATAAACGACGGTGTCATGGAGCCTTTCATCGATTGAGTTGAGATGAGTCAATATGCTGAATTTCCACACGTCAAAATGATCTTCATCAAAGACCGGAACGTGAGTGTAGTTTGCAGTTGCCATAGGTTTTGAGTTTGCCATTTAGAATCGGCACCCAAGCTGTTAAGCTTGAAAAACGAAAAATGTTTTATAAAGGTGTTTGCTCTGATACCACTTGTTGGTCCCAAAGGGCAACAAGGGTATGAAAAATAGCTAGAGGGGGGGGGGGTGAATAGCTGTTTTAAAATTCTTTTCGTACCCTTGAAAAACTCAATTGCGAATGCGCACTTTATCAAGTAAGCGTTATGAAATGCGCCTAAGTGAGTGAGTGAAATGCACAGCGGAATTTAGTAATGAAAATAGGCGCAAAGTGATAAAGGGAGCGCAACACACACACTAAGTATTTTGGCTCAAAGTGAGTGAAATAAGGAACTAAGGCAAATGATTTAACAAACACAACACAATTCAGTTCAATCAATCTACAATGAGTAAACAAGCAAATAGTGAGTGAAAATAATAACTTGAAAGAAATGACAAGATAATAACACAAGCTATTTGGAGAGGTTCGATCAATGAAAGATCTACGTCCTCTACCAAGATGGTTAGTCTTGGATTTCTAATCGAGATCTTATATAATGAGTGAGTGTTACAAATTACAATGTTTGAGCTTATACACTAACTCAAGATCTATTACTATGAAAGAACAAATCCAAAACAATAACCGGTGTATCTCTAAAAGATGAATCTAAATGATTTATCTTAAAGAGGTGCGTGTGTGTTCTTAGTATCAAGGCTCTTTAAATCTTTGAGATGGAGAGCACGAGAAACTAAAGTGTTAGGGCTTGAAGATCTGGGCTAAGGATGAAGGTATGAAGATGTTCTTGAGAAATCTGGAAAAACGAAGGCAATCTTCAAATCTTCAACGAATGCTTAGAGAGAGAAATTCTTGAAATTCTTAGCAAAACTCAGCAACTTCAAAATGTTGAAGTTATGGGGTATTTATAGTTAACTTCAAAAAACTAGCTGTTGGAAATCCTTGTGGATAAGATGAGCTGTCGCTCGTTGATTGGAGCATGCATATATTATGGCCATTTTGACACTCTACATAAATGTGACCGTTATGGACACGTTCAACAGATTAGGCGCATATGCATCATTTAACCACCGTTGGATCATTGGCGTAATTTGAATTCTCTTCAAGTCTTCGAGTCTTCAATAAATCACTGAGTTGAATAAATACTTTGAGGCGCGTTTGAGCCAACAGGCGCATTGAGCCAAGAGGCGCACAGAGGCGTGCGCTTAAATCAGGGGGCGCATATGCGCGTAACATAGCTTATGAAGAAATCCTTATGCGCGCGCTCTAACTGACGCATGGCGCGAATGTAGAAGGCGCGTGGCGCGTGGCGCAGGAGGCGCATAAGCGCGGCTCAAACTCACTGAGTGATTTTTCTTGAAACTTGATCTTCTTGCCCTATTTCTAAGCCTATTCTATAACAATGGACAACTTAAAAAATGAAGTATAAATACTTCTTACATGTGGGTCTAAAGTCCATGAAATAAAACTTAGGTGATGGATCAATCAAATCTAATAAATCCTATTACATTTAAAACTGAGATATATGTGGGCATACCCAACATGAAGAGTTAGTTGTACCACAGTCAGATGTTAAAAAACAGGTGGAGCAACAAGATACTGAAGAGTTAGTTATCCCACAGTCAGATGTTAATCAGGATCCACCAACAGAGACAAAGTCTGAAGCACCAGAAAGTTCAAGTTCAGTTCCTAAAGAACATGGGTTAGCACAAGGAGGGTCTAGAAGAGCTAATTTCAGGAATGGATCTGAAGACTTGGTGTCTTATGCACTGCAGGTTGCTGAGGAAGTAGAGCCCGTTCTTGCGGAACCTTCTATTTTCAATAAAGCAGATACATGTTCAGAGTCATCTCAGTGGTATGCGGCTATGGGTGATGAGATGGAGTCTCTTCACAGGAATCAGACTTGGAAGTTGACTACAAGGCCAAAAGGCAGGAAGATTGTGACTTGCAAGTGGATCTTCAAGAAAAGGGAAAGGATGTCCCCGGCAGAAGAGGTCAAGTATAAAGCTCGAGATGTTGCAAGGGGTTTCACACAGAGAGAGGGGGTGGACTGCAATGGGATCTTCTCAACAGTGTTCAGACACACTTCGATCAGAGTGTTGCTAGCAATAGAAGGAGAGATATACATGACAGAGTCAGAAGGATTCCAAGTTCCTGGTAAGGAAGATCAAGTTTGTAGATTGAAGCAATCGCCTAGGCAGTGGTACAAAGGATTTGACAGCTATTTGATAGCAGTAGTCAAGAAGTCAGAGATTCAGAAGTCGAAAGGCTTATTGGTCGCAGAGATGAAGGGTTTGGGTAACGCGAAGAAAATTATGGGTATAGAGATCTATAGAGATAGAGCCAAACGGAAACTGTTCTTATCCCAGAAAAGATACATCAAGAAAGTTTCAGAAAGGTTTGGTGGGTCGACAGCTAAGGCTATAGATACTCCGAGTGCAGTGAATGCACATACAGTCGCGTTTGGGCCCAAATTGGTTGAGGAGAAAGAGTATATGGCTCCAGTATCCTATGCTAGTACAGTTGGTAGTTTGATGTATAATAGAGTGCGCACTAGCGACGTCAGACTCATCTGTGGAGATGGGACAGAATGTGCAGTCAAGGGTTTCTCAGATTTGGGTGATGTTGACTCAAGAAGATCGAAGACCGGATATGTGTTCACGCTTGGTGGGTCAGTTGTCAGTTGGAAGGCTAGATTGCAGACGACAGTGACGTTGTCTACAACAGAGGCAGAATACGTGGCATTGACAGAGTCCGCTAAGGAAGGAATATGGTTGAAGGGATTGATCAGCAATCTTGGGGTTCATCATGAGAGGACCAAACACATTGATGCCAGATATCATTTCCTAAGGGATGAAAAACGGGTAAAGGTGAAGGTAGGAACGGAGAACAACCCTGCAGACATGTTCACAAAACTCGTGACGGGAAGCAAGTTCCAACATTGTTTGGACTTGCAGATTGTTCGCAGCTATTAGATAGCAGAAGAGGCGAGAGGGAGAAAAGGTTTATTGTCATGGAGATTCAAAGTCAAGGTGGAGATTGTTGGGTTAATGCCTTTGAATTTGGGACGCCGAGTTAAAGGATTAAACAACAGAGAGATTTCGTAATTCTGGGACAGAGCGCAGAAGGAAGGTTTCCAAGTCAGTTTTGGACTAGGTTTCCAAGTTCCTAAGAGATTTTGAGATAAACTTTACTAGTATAAATAGAGGCCAGTAGTTTAGATTAAAATCACACCTCAGATTGTCATAGACAAATTATTAGAGTGCTCAAAGCGAGGTCTGTAATTCTACAGTTGCACAGTTAGGAATTATTGTGATCAATAATTCGTGTAGCAGTAATAGTGTGATCTTGTAATCGTTTCTCCAGATTGATAATAATATTCTCTCCCCTCCCCGTGGACGTAGCCAAGTTGGTGAACCACGTATATCGGTGTTCTTGTGATTGCTCGCTTTTCTTATCAAGTCTTGTTATTGCTCTAACAGATGAGATCGATAATGACGGAGAGCTCTTGATGAGCCAACTGCAAATTCTCTACCAATCTTTGCCATGGCCATGGCGTATCTTTAGATGCAGTTGTCGTAGTCGTACTACTAGTGCTGCTCTTTTTCTGCTTCTTGCTCGGATCTTCTCTCTCCAACGCCCACGCAAAGTCTATCCATCAAATCAAATTCACTCGCTTGTCGTCGTAACTCAAATCACTGCAATTCTGCACACATTAGAATTTACACACACACAGAAATTGGGTCGGAAAAAATCTTACTTAGGAAATCGTTCGGCTCCATTTTCTTCGAGGATTTCAACGCGCTTGAGCGGAGGCATGTCGAGAGATATGTTTAAATTTCCGTCCATATTTTCTCGACTGTCAATTTTCCCGGAAAGTTTTGCAGTGAACACAATGGAGCCCTAGGAGGAGAAATGTGGAAGATCGTTGAGTCGGAGTCGGACTGTTTAAAGTTTATAAGGATTTACGCGAAAAAGAGTTTTTTTCCAAAAGCGACACGCGTGATTTGTGCAATATATCAATTTGACTCGCGTACTTTGGAAACATCAAATGTGGGTTGGGTACTTAATGTTTTGAAAATTTTGATACCACTTTTTTAACATCCATTAGAAACATAACGAGACATTCCATATAAGGGGTAAAAGTGTAAGGAATAAAACATAAAGTCTTAAATATATGGACTAAAAAGACAGAGGGAGTATATAAAATCATTGCAAAAAAAAAAAAAAAAAAAAAAAAAAACACGAACGCATCGCAAATCTCACATTAATGTCGATTGAGGAGAACCCAGATGGGGAAAATGACAACAAGAACAACAACCCTTTACTTCGACAATTCATCACGGGTCAGGTTACCCGCCGGCGTTTGCTTATTAAATCACCGGCGGTAATAGTGGTAATCGACGGCGACGATGGACTCGACGGAACGACGGCGCCAACGAGCGGAAATCGTGCCGGAACTTCAGGACGCTATTGCTGGCGCGTTTTAGCTCCATTGATGACGATTTTTACACCACTGATTTCGTTTCGTTGAGGCGAGCCGTCTGAGGTGCTCGTTTGTCTCGTCGGGTTGTCACTGACGACGATAAAGATATATCGACGGAGTAGACAGAGGTGACCGGTGTCGTGTTTCAAGGCCGATGATTGTGTTTTTTGCGTCGGTTGAATCGTTTTGGAGAGGGGAAATCGTTTTCGCGTTGATTGAGAGGTAGATCTGGAGGGGGCACTCGTTTTCCCTCTGTGTTGTGGTTACCTTCTTCCCATATCCTCCATGTATTCCGGCGATCGAATGGTTTGTAGCTCATGTCTTATTCACTTTTCTCATCAGCATGGTTTAGGTGAACAGTAAACAAGAACTCATTTGAAGTAATTTTTGAGTTGTAGATTGACGGGGAAGAGATTAAGCAACTGTTAGCCATTGATAAAGGCTTCATTATAGGTTTGGAAGTACAAGCCATTGTTGTTGTACAGTGAGAACATAATTACAAGTGTTATATTTAGGACTTTAAGTTTTATTCCTTACACTTTTACCTCTTATATGGAATGTCCCGTTATGTTTTTAACGGGTGTTAAAAAAGTGGTATCAAAATTTTCAAAACATTAAGTACGCAACCCACCTTTGATGTTTCCAAAGTACGCGAGTCAAATTGATATATTGCACAAAGTACTACACAAATAACTAAAACGGTGACAAATCTTAAATTGTGCACTACGCCTGCACATCCTGGTTCACCATTTGGGTCGTGCCAGGCTGTGAGGCCTAAAATATTTCATTTGGGCCTCGGACTATCCCAAAGCTTGTTTGGCCTTCTAATCCTAGCAAAAATGACAAAAATGTCCCTGAAAGCACTGGTTCAAATGTATTTTCATCTAGTTCAATACTCCTTTGGTCACTGACCTATTCACCCTTTTACATTTTGGTCACTGATTCATTTTAATGTTCGTTTTAGTCATTGACCTGCCTATTTAATGTTTCATGTCTTATTTTTGTTTATTTTGTTGTTAAATCCGCTAATGTGGCACATGTGACGTCATCAATTTGCTTATGTGTTAGAAGTATGGCTAAGTTGGCATAGCCTTGATGCTGACGTGAAAGTATAGGGTGATAGAAGTATGAAGAGCCCTAATTTGATAGAATACAAGCATCATGTATGCACAAGTGTAACTTGTGCATAAGTTATGGCCAATGGTCACATATTTTTCTTTCGTTTCTCATTTTCCTCTTTTCCTTTCAATCAAACGGAGTTGTTTGCAAATATTTTCAAGCTAGATCCCCAATTGCCTATACATTGAAAAAACAATTAACGCTACACAACCCAGAACTTTCAAAGGTTTGGTTAACATGAACACTAAAGACCAAAACAGAAAGATTCAATCAAAAAAGGTTGTAGAGAGTGTCATTTGTGTATAATGACTTTAGAAGGTTTTGCACCTTAGGGCTTACCGGCTTAGACATAATGCATAATACCAACATTAAAGGACACAAGCATAGCAACATAACATATAACCGCAAGATGAGGCAAGTAACTTGCAGTGTTGCATAGATTTTTCAAGTTTGAGTCAAAGTGTCAGTAGAAAGATTGAAAATTCTGAAAATACCGCTAACTAACCTAGAACGATCGATTTTGGTATCTGTCATTCCTAAACTGTAACTATACAAACATCATCGAAATCACTATATATTAACGGTATAATTACCCAAATCAATTTCGAAGAATCTGCTCATAGTTAAAGCATTAATACACATCAACACTAAAAGCTTAAATACACAAAAAAGGAGTGAGATATATGAAATGAAAGATGGAAACAAAGTCAAATGAAAATGGAATTGGAGTGAATTTACTGTATTGATGAGATCGATAATGACGGAGAGCTCTTGATGAGCCAACTGCAAATTCTCTACCAAGCTTTGCCATGGCCATGGCGTATCTTTAGATGCAGTTGTCGTAGTCGTACTACTAGTGCTGCTCTTTTTCTGCTTCTTGCTCGGATCTTCTCTCTCCACCGCCCACGCAAAGTCTATCCGTCAAATCAAATTCACTCGCTTGTCGTCGTAACTCAAATCACTGCAATTCCGCACACATTAGAATTTACACACACACACAGAAATTGGGTGGAAAAAAATCTTACTTAGGAAATCGTTCGGCTCCATTTTCTTCGAGGATTTCAACGCGCTTGAGCGGAGGCATGTCGAGAGATATGTTTAAATTTCCGTCCATATTTTCTCGACTGTCAATTTTCCCGGAAAGTTTTGCAGTGAACACAATGGAGCCCTAGGAGGAGAAATGTGGAAGATCGTTGAGTCGGAGTCGGACTGATTAAAGTTTATAAGGATTTACGCGAAAAAGAGTTTTTTTCCAAAAGCGAAACGCGTGTGATTTGTGCAATATATCAATTGAGTAAACAACAAAAATGACCCGCGTACTATATGAATAACACCAATTTGACTTTCGTACTATCTAAACTACCAAACTAACATGTGTACTATTCATAAATTAGTCAAATCAACCTAAATCGTTACTGAGTGTTAATAAATGTTAACAATCGTTAGTAATTTAACAGGTATAACAATTAAAATTTTCAAATTGACCACTTAACCGAACAAAAATCTAACTTACTTAATGGAGTACTAAAATATCTATTTATTTTCTCCTCCACTAATTACCACCACCTTCCACCACCAACTACCACTATCATCAAACAGTAATTTGTCTTAAATTTTTCGTATAACCATCATCCATCATGTCAAGCCCAAAATTTGCCATATAACCACATCATTGTCATGACCATCTTCACTACCATTAGCTCCCACCACCACCTTCAGCAATGAATCAGCATCATCCACAACTACCAATTTTAAATTATCACAAACACTATCAAAACAACAACAAATAACACTCGTCTTCACGAAAGTTGTAATAAACAATTTTGAATTTTATTTTTTCCTCAGATTAGATGTAAATCAGAATTGCAGATTTAAAATTCATATCGACAAATCTCTCCCATGGTTCAGATCTAGAAAAATTATACTAACTCTCAGATTTGATTGCAGATTGATAAAGAAAAAAAATGTTATAGATCTAAACTGAGAGAGATCTAGAGAGAAGATGAGAGGGTTGGGTAGTGCAGAAAACTCCATTGCTGGAGCTCATTGACGAAATCAAGCATGGGATAAAAGGGGCAGGAAAGGGGCCTAATGTTGGAGGAGAGGGTGGATCTGGAATTTTGGTTAACTGATTTTAGTGTTCTGGCGGCGGACTGTAAGAGAGTTACTTGGAAGAAGCTACGACACGGAAGGGGTGAGCGATCAACTATTTAGATGTGAGGTTTTGGTTGTCGCCGGATGTTGGGAAGAAGGGATGGCGTGGAAGTAGGTGGTCGGCCGGTGGGGATGGGGCAAACCTGAGAATAAGGTTTTCATTCTTTTGAAGCCACCAAAAATTTTCATGTTGAATCATATAGGTATGGATTAATTTATAAAGGTCCCTCAGTTTTAAAAATATTTTTTCATTTTTCGCACTTTATATTTAGATAGATAGCTAATGTTACTACTTAGTTAAACAGGTTAGGATATGTTTGGTTAGGGACAATCTGAAAATTTTATGTGTACCATATGTTATAATACTAACGCTCGTTAATGTACGTTAACATCAGTTAACGAGTTGGGTCAATTTGGTTAATCTATGAATAGTACGCATGTTAATTTGGTAGTTTAGATAGTACGAATGTCAAATTGGTGTTATTCACATAGTACGCGGGTCATTTTGGTTGTTTACTCTATATCAATTTGACTCGCGTACTTTGGAAACATCAAATGTGGGTTGGGTACTTAATGTTTTGAAAATTTTGATACCACTTTTTTAACATCCATTAGAAACATAACGAGACATTCCATATAAGGGGTAAAAGTGTAAGGAATAAAACATAAAGTCTTAAATATATGGACTAAAAAGACAGAGGGAGTATATAAAATCATTGCAAAAAAAAAAAAAAAAAAAAAAAACACGAACGCATCTCAAATCTCACATTAATGTCGATTGTGGAGAACCCAGATGGGGAAAATGACAACAAGAACAACAACCCTTTACTTCGACAATTCATCACGGGTCAGGTTACCCGCCGGCGTTTGCTTATTAAATCACCGACGGTAATAGTGGTAATCGACGGCGACGATAGACTCGACGGAACGACGGCGCCAACGAGCGGAAATCGTGCCGGAACTTCAGGACGCTATTGCTGGCGCGTTTCAGCTCCATTGATGACGATTTTTACACCACTGATTTCGTTTCGTTGAGGCGAGCCGTCTGAGGTGCTCGTTTGTCTCGTCGGGTTGTCACTGACGACGATAAAGATATATCGACGGAGTAGACAGAGGTGACCGGTGTCGTGTTTCAAGGCCGATGATTGTGTTTTTTGCGTCGGTTGAATCGTTTTGGAGAGGGGAAGTCGTTTTCGCGTTGATTGAGAGGTAGATCTGGAGGGGGCACTCGTTTTCCCTCTGTGTTGTGGTTACCTTCTTCCCATATCCTCCATGTATTCCGGCGATCGAATGGTTTGTAGCTCATGTCTTATTCACTTTTCTCATCAGCATGGTTTAGGTGAACAGTAAACAAGAACTCATTTGAAGTAATTTTTGAGTTGTAGATTGACGGGGAAGAGATTAAGCAACTGTTAGCCATTGATAAAGGCTTCATTATAGGTTTGGAAGTACAAGCCATTGTTGTTGTACAGTGAGAACATAATTACAAGTGTTATATTTAGGACTTTAAGTTTTATTCCTTACACTTTTACCTCTTATATGGAATGTCCCGTTATGTTTTTAACGGGTGTTAAAAAAGTGGTATCAAAATTTTCAAAACATTAAGTACGCAACCCACCTTTGATGTTTCCAAAGTACGCGAGTCAAATTGATATATTGCACAAAGTACTACACAAATAACTAAAACGGTGACAAATCTTAAATTGTGCACTACGCCTGCACATCCTGGTTCACCATTTGGGTCGTGCCAGGCTGTGAGGCCTAAAATATTTCATTTGGGCCTCGGACTATCCCAAAGCTTGTTTGGCCCTCTAATCCTAGCAAAAATGACAAAAATGTCCCTGAAAGCACTGGTTCAAATGTATTTTCATCTAGTTCAATACTCCTTTGGTCACTGACCTATTCACCCTTTTACATTTTGGTCACTGATTCATTTTAATGTTCGTTTTAGTCATTGACCTGCCTATTTAATGTTTCATGTCTTATTTTTGTTTATTTTGTTGTTAAATCCGCTAATGTGGCACATGTGACGTCATCAATTTGCTTATGTGTTAGAAGTATGGCTAAGTTGGCATAGCCTTGATGCTGACGTGAAAGTATAGGGTGATAGAAGTATGAAGAGCCCTAATTTGATAGAATACAAGCATCATGTATGCACAAGTGTAACTTGTGCATAAGTTATGGCCAATGGTCACATATTTTTCTTTCGTTTCTCATTTTCCTCTTTTCCTTTCAATCAAACGGAGTTGTTTGCAAATATTTTCAAGCTAGATCCCCAATTGCCTATACATTGAAAAAACAATTAACGCTACACAACCCAGAACTTTCAAAGGTTTGGTTAACATGAACACTAAAGACCAAAACAGAAAGATTCAATCAAAAAAGGTTGTAGAGAGTGTCATTTGTGTATAATGACTTTAGAAGGTTTTGCACCTTAGGGCTTACCGGCTTAGACATAATGCATAATACCAACATTAAAGGACACAAGCATAGCAACATAACATATAACCGCAAGATGAGGCAAGTAACTTGCAGTGTTGCATAGATTTTTCAAGTTTGAGTCAAAGTGTCAGTAGAAAGATTGAAAATTCTGAAAATACCGCTAACTAACCTAGAACGATCGATTTTGGTATCTGTCATTCCTAAACTGTAACTATACAAACATCATCGAAATCACTATATATTAACGGTATAATTACCCAAATCAATTTCGAAGAATCTGCTCATAGTTAAAGCATTAATACACATCAACACTAAAAGCTTAAATACACAAAAAAGGAGTGAGATATATGAAATGAAAGATGGAAACAAAGTCAAATGAAAATGGAATTGGAGTGAATTTACTGTATTGATGAGATCGATAATGACGGAGAGCTCTTGATGAGCCAACTGCAAATTCTCTACCAAGCTTTGCCATGGCCATGGCGTATCTTTAGATGCAGTTGTCGTAGTCGTACTACTAGTGCTGCTCTTTTTCTGCTTCTTGCTCGGATCTTCTCTCTCCACCGCCCACGCAAAGTCTATCCGTCAAATCAAATTCACTCGCTTGTCGTCGTAACTCAAATCACTGCAATTCCGCACACATTAGAATTTACACACACACACAGAAATTGGGTGGAAAAAAATCTTACTTAGGAAATCGTTCGGCTCCATTTTCTTCGAGGATTTCAACGCGCTTGAGCGGAGGCATGTCGAGAGATATGTTTAAATTTCCGTCCATATTTTCTCGATTGTCAATTTTCCCGGAAAGTTTTGCAGTGAACACAATGGAGCCCTAGGAGGAGAAATGTGGAAGATCGTTGAGTCGGAGTCGGACTGATTAAAGTTTATAAGGATTTACGCGAAAAAGAGTTTTTTTTCCAAAAGCGAAACGCGTGTGATTTGTGCAATATATCAATTGAGTAAACAACAAAAATGACCCGCGTACTATATGAATAACACCAATTTGACTTTCGTACTATCTAAACTACCAAACTAACATGCGTACTATTCATAAATTAGTCAAATCAACCTAAATCGTTACTGAGTGTTAATAAATGTTAACAATCGTTAGTAATTTAACAGGTATAACAATTAAAATTTTCAAATTTACCACTTAACCGAACAAAAATCTAACTTACTTAATGGAGTACTAAAATATCTATTTATTTTCTCCTCCACTAATTACCACCACCTTCCACCACCAACTACCACTATCATCAAACAGTAATTTGTCTTAAATTTTTCGTATAACCATCATCCATCATATCAAGCCCAAAATTTGCCATATAACCACATCATTGTCATGACCATCTTCACTACCATTACCTCCCACCACCACCTTCAGCAATGAATCAGCATCATCCACAACTACCAATTTTAAATTATCACAAACACTATCAAAACAACAACAAATAACACTCGTCTTCACGAAAGTCGTAATAAACAATTTTGAATTTTATTTTTTCCTCAGATTAGATGTAAATCAGAATTGCAGATTTAAAATTCAGATCGACAAATCTCTCCCATGGTTCAGATCTAGAAAAATTATACTAACTCTCAGATTTGATTGCAGATTGATAAAGAAAAAAAATGTTATAGATCTAAACTGAGAGAGATCTAGAGAGAAGATGAGAGGGTTGGGTAGTGCAGAAAACTCCATTGCTGGAGCTCATTAACGAAATCAAGCATGGGATAAAAGGGGCAGGAAAGGGGCCTAATGTTGGAGGAGAGGGTGGATCTGGAATTTTGGTTAACTGATTTTAGTGTTCCGGCGGCGGACTGTAAGAGAGTTACTTGGAAGAAGCTACGACACGGAAGGGGTGAGCGATCAACTATTTAGATGTGAGGTTTTGGTTGTCACCGGATGTTGGGAAGAAGGGATGGCGTGGAAGTAGGTGGTCGGCCGGTGGGGATGGGGCAAACCTGAGAATAAGGTTTTCATTCTTTTGAAGCCACCAAAATTTTCATGTTGAATCATATAGGTATGGATTAATTTATAAAGGTCCCTCAGTTTTAAAAATATTTTTTCATTTTTCGCACTTTATATTTAGATAGATAGCTAATGTTACTACTTAGTTAAACAGGTTAGGATATGTTTGGTTAGGGACAATCTGAAAATTTTATGTGTACCATATGTTATAATACTAACGCTCGTTAATGTACGTTAACATCAGTTAACGATTTGGGTCAATTTGGTTAATCTATGAATAGTACGCATGTTAATTTGGTAGTTTAGATAGTACGAATGTCAAATTGGTGTTATTCACATAGTACGCGGGTCATTTTGGTTGTTTACTCTATATCAATTTGACTCGCGTACTTTGGAAACATCAAATGTGGGTTGGGTACTTAATGTTTTGAAAATTTTGATACCACTTTTTTAACATCCATTAGAAACATAACGAGACATTCCATATAAGGGGTAAAAGTGTAAGGAATAAAACATAAAGTCTTAAATATATGGACTAAAAAGACAGAGGGAGTATATAAAATCATTGCAAAAAAAAAAAAAAAAAAAAAACACGAACGCATCGCAAATCTCACATTAATGTCGATTGAGGAGAACCCAGATGGGGAAAATGACAACAAGAACAACAACCCTTTACTTCGACAATTCATCACGGGTCAGGTTACCCGCCGGCGTTTGCTTATTAAATCACCGGCGGTAATAGTGGTAATCGACGGCGACGATAGACTCGACGGAACGACGGCGCCAACGAGCGGAAATCGTGCCGGAACTTTAGGACGCTATTGCTGGCGCGTTTCAGCTCCATTGATGACGATTTTTACACCACTGATTTCGTTTCGTTGAGGCGAGCCGTCTGAGGTGCTCGTTTGTCTCGTCGGGTTGTCACTGACGACGATAAAGATATATCGACGGAGTAGACAGAGGTGACCGGTGTCGTGTTTCAAGGCCGATGATTGTGTTTTTTGCGTCGGTTGAATCGTTTTGGAGAGGGGAAATCGTTTTCGCGTTGATTGAGAGGTAGATCTGGAGGGGGCACTCGTTTTCCCTCTGTGTTCTGGTTACCTTCTTCCCATATCCTCCATGTATTCCGGCGATCGAATGGTTTGTAGCTCATGTCTTATTCACTTTTCTCATCAGCATGGTTTAGGTGAACAGTAAACAAGAACTCATTTGAAGTAATTTTTGAGTTGTAGATTGACGGGGAAGAGATTAAGCAACTGTTAGCCATTGATAAAGGCTTCATTATAGGTTTGGAAGTACAAGCCATTGTTGTTGTACAGTGAGAACATAATTACAAGAGTTATATTTAGGACTTTAAGTTTTATTCCTTACACTTTTACCTCTTATATGGAATGTCCCGTTATGTTTTTAACGGGTGTTAAAAAAGTGGTATCAAAATTTTCAAAACATTAAGTACGCAACCCACATTTGATGTTTCCAAAGTACCCGAGTCAAATTGATATATTGCACAAAGTACGTGTGTCACTTTTGCAATAAAACTCACGCGAAAAATGAGTTTTGACGTTATGGGTATAATAGTAAACTATTATAATTATGTTTAATTTAAATTTGGATGTGGATATAAACACCCACCAATTTGATTAGTACGCCCACTTTAGTTCAATCACCCACTACTTAAAATTATAAAATAACAAAGTTTGTAATTACACCCACGTAGTTACCCATTTTATCCTATTCCAAAAATTCTATCTACCCACCAACACCCACTTCATCTCCTACAGTTTAAAACACACACGGTTGCAACTCATATTATGAGAATAGTAACTAGCTTTTATCATGGAAACCAATGTTACCATGATCATGATCTGATATGATATAGTACTTTTTATTCTTTCCTCTCAAAATGAATTAGTAAAGTTTTTAAATGTGAGCTTGATTGACAGTAGATTAAATTTTTTATTATACTCATTTTGAAGCAAATGTAGTAGTAAGATAAAATTACAATACCAGTTCAATAAAAACATTATATACATGCCATGAAAATTACTATTTTCATAAACACTACTCCGATTCAGAAGATATCCGTTTAACACATAATCAATTTAACTCTTTTATTGTGTACTGGTGGGTAACACGTGCTCTGCACGGGAAACCAATACTATTTCTCAAAAAAAAATATTTTAATTATAGTTGACTAATATAGTAATCATTATTTTAATTAATACTATTAATAATAATAGTTAATCTATATGATTACTATTATCATAATAATTATTACAATTAACTAATATTATTGATAGTAATAGTTAATATACATTAATAGCAATGATTAATCTATATAATAATAATTATAATAAACTAATACTATTAATAGTAATATCTAATAGATATAGTATCTATTATAATATTAGTTAATATTAAAATTAATAATTTAACTTATATAATAACTATTATAATTAACCAATACTAATAATACTAATAGTTAATGTATATAGCCTATTATAGTTAACTAATATTAATAGTAAAAACTAACTCATAAAGTAACTATTATAGTTAACTAATACTATTAATAGTAATAGTTAACTAATATAGTAACTATAATAGGTAACTAATACTATTAATAGTAATAGTTAACTTGTATACTAACTATTATATTAACTAATACTATTAATAGTAATAGTTAACTTATATCATAACTAATATTATGAGCTAATAGTATTAGCTAATAATGAGAATATCAAAAGTCACACACATTTAGGACGGTGATGATGTGGCTTCACACAAATTAAGCTTTAACCTATGTTTGTCTATGTATCAAAACCATAGTCCTCTTCACCAACTTTAATATATATATATATATATATATATATATATATATATATATATATATATATATATATAAGATTTGGGTGTTCAGTTGAAATTTTAAAATCTTTCACTATCACCATTGTTTCCTTCAAGCTCTTTCTTTGTGTCTCGGATTGAGTAGATTTTATATCTAATCCAAAAAAAAAATTATACTCCCTCTGTCACAAAAATATAGTCTCATTTTGACTTTTGTTGGTCAACAAACAAAAAACTTTGGTCAAACTTTGGTGTCGATTTAATGATCACAATAAAATTCTAAAAATTGTTATTGATAAATCACTTAATGATTTATCAATTACAAATTTTAGAATTTCACTAAAATGATTAGATCGTCACTAATGCTTGGTATAAAAAGTCAAAATGAGATTATCTTTCCAGGACAGAAGGAGTATTTGAAGATGTAATCAGTTGAACTAATTAGACTCAAAATCAAGCTCACAAGCCAAATCAAGGCAACTGTTTTTGTTGTTTAGAAGTATCAACACAACCATGGTTGCGGAATACCTGTGTTCAAGGGAGAACTATGGCTATCAGGATAGTATTTGGGGGATTAATAATGGGTGGGTGTTTTTACCAATTTAGGAATATAATTATAAGAATAGGGATTATAATGTCTTTTATTAATATGGTATTTTTGTGATAAAAAACGGTGGGCGTACTAATCAAATCGGTGGGTGTGTATATCCCCACCTTTTAAATTTTTAAAGGAAAAATAAATTAAAATTAAACAAAATTACTCCTTCCGTCTCAAAATGATCTTCACATTTGACTATTTTCAAACTTTTTAAGGATAGGAACTGTAACGACACGAGCCCGCGAGCCTGACTCACTACATAAGCACCACACACTGACCCACTAAGCACAAATAACTGGGTCCACTTGGCGTACCACAGGCCCACCCAAAAATCCATGGATGTTATTGGTGCTCAATGGTAGTGTAGTGGAGGCTTATATATCACACTTGTTGGCGGAAATCATGGGAGTATTTCAAATACTCTCTTATCATGATATTCCCCTCATCTCTTATCTCTAGTTTTTGTAGATAGGACTTCTAGTCATTATCCTCTACTTGTACATATGCTATAAATATCTCCAATGTATGTACAGAAACTTCAACGTGAATGAAATACTTAATATTACATTATCATTCTCTACATGGTATCAGCCTGACAATACCAAAACCCTATTTTTTTTCTGGCTATTCCTTTTCTCAATGACAGGCGCCTCTTCTTCCTCCTCTTCTGATGTGCTCCCCTTTGCTACATTGATTCATATGCTCACTGTCAAGCTCACTTCCACTAACTATTTGTTATGGAAAAATCAAGTCTCCTCTATTCTCTCTTGTCAGGAGCTATTCGGGTACATTGACGGCACCACGGCTGCTCCCCCTTCTGCGCTTGTCGCCGCTGATGGCAAGTCCTCTCCTAATCCTGCTTTTGCGTCTTGGTCTGTAACGACCCCAAAAACTCGTCCCTATTTATTTTATATTTTTGGGGATTTTTATTTGACTTATGTGTGCATTTTATGTGTTGCATCATATTTTATGACTTGCACATCTTACTTGATTAAATGTGCTATTTACTTAGTTAGTAGTAATAATGGTTAAAGGAGTTAAATGATTAAGTTGAAACTTTAGGGTCCTTAGTGAAATTATAACTTTAGGGGTTTAAGTGTTAAAAATAAAAGTTGGGTGACCAAAGTTGAAAAGTGGGTAAAGATCTTTTTATTAAAGCATGTTTATCTTTCTCTCCCTCTGCATAGTCATTTTACTCAGCAAACTCTCTCGTTCTTCATAGGGTTAGAGAAAAGGTAAGTTCATTTCATTTTGATTTTATATCTTTTTAATTACTTCTCCGTTTTAAAATCTAATTATATAAAAATGATCAGGGCGTTGAGTAGGTCATTTCTACCCGAACAAAACATATTTCTGCGATACTTTTTCCGGAAATAGGTAAGTTACTAATTCCCCTTTAAATGTTAAAATGGTCATATATGTTATACTTGATACTTGTACTTGTTATTTTTGTGATTTGGATAATATTTGTGATACTTGTAATTTTAGGACAAAGTGAGTATTTGGTATGTTGGTTTGTATGGGTTCAAAGTAGTGTTAGAGTTGTTTGTGACTAATTTTTTGTAGCCTTAGTAAGGCTATAAACGTTAAGTATGTAAGTGTTGTACTTTTGGGACGGTGAAACTAAAGGAGTAAAAAGTGTGCAGTTTTTGGCCTGGCAGGGCTTATGGGCGGTCGCCCAATATAGGGCCGGGCGGGCGCCCAAAACTACTGAAAGGTGAACTTTTTAAAATAGGGCTCTTGGGCGGTCGCCCAAGATGAGGGCGGGTGGGCGCCCACTGTTGCTGAAGAAAATAAATTGTTTCATTGACTTGGTTTAGGACCAAATCTTGGGCTAGGTTTTGTGTCCTAGTCTAAGGTGCCTAGATAAGTGTTTTGGGAAGCTAAAATGGTAGATGATGATTTGGTTTCATATGTGTACAAGGTTGTGTTTATGACTTAAATGTCAATGTTATTGGGAACTCTTATGAGTGATTCTTTTGTGTGCTTCTTGTGATGTGTTTGGCTTGGTTCCCTACTTTGGAATCATTGCCCCAGTTGTTGTTTAAGCAAGTATTTATTACAGTGCTTTGTTTGAAAGTCCAGCTGGTTTTGTGTTATCGAGTGGAGGTGGGAAGGATTATAGTGGCACACAGTCAAGTTCACTATAAAGCTTTTCCACTGGACCTTTTTTCTAATCGAGTGGAGGTGGAAAGAATTATAGTGGCACACAGCCAAGTTCACTATAAGGCTTGTCCACTGGTCCTTTTTCCCCAGTCCAGATTGGCCTTGGATGGGATGAGTTAGTGTTAGGATTCATTGTTAGTACACCCACCTTAATTTGATTGATCCATGCCACATATCTTTTTATGGACTTTAGGACCGCATGTAATGAAGTCTTCAATTTTTAGATAAGTCCATTTCTAGATTTTTGTTTGTCTAGGCTGAGTATAGTTCAGTATTACTCCTCGCGGTTTAGTGTCTCAAGCCGTCATCTTTGAGCCGCCATCATGGAACCCTAAGTCCTTCATCAAACCGCAGTATGTGGCTTTGATGAAACCGCACATCAAGTTCATCCTTCAAACCGCTCCTATGCCTGGTGGAACCGCAATGCAGTTATTAAAGAATTAAAGAGATGTCATTTATTCCTTAGACAAATATTCTCCTTTCAATCGTAAAGGAATATTTTATGTCATGTCAAAATAACTCTAAGTTAACTTGGAGTTACTGCAAGGAATGTCGGTCTTGTCCAAGCAGTTTGAATTGTTTAACGTTAGTTCTTTCTGCAACAAGGGACGGATGTCAGGTAGTGGTGCTACAACTACCTAGGACTACAAGACAAAATAAAGGACGACAATGACAGCTTAACCAATGGGAATTCAACATCACCGTACTCTTCAGATTTGATTCAAATCTTTACCCAACGGTCACAAGGGTGCATTGCCTATAAATAGCCTTCATTCCTCAACAATGAAGGTTGCTGAGCTTCAAAAGATTCATTCCCAAGTATTCAAGTTTCCTTTGAAGATTCAAACCCAGATATTCATATCTTCAAACCATCTCCTTAGCAAACCCAGATTTCTTCATCAAAGCTTCAAGCCTAACAACCTTTCATACTCAGCCTTTACACCGAAAGACTTTCATTTGCTCAACCATCATTTAGATACTTAGAGCATTTGATTTCTTTCCACACACACACCCAATTTATATGATCACATAGATTATATACTTCGAAAACACCGGTTGTTATTATAGCTTAGGTTAGACTTATTGTTTAGAGTTTAGATTCATCTTGTAAAACCTCCTCTAAATTAATACAAGTCTCATAGTTATTAGAAAATCCTAGACTAACCATCTAGGTAGAGGACGTAGTTCATTTAAGAACGAACCTCTTCAATTTGTTTGTTTGATCGTTTATTTTCTGTCTTGTTATTTATCTTTCTTGTTTGTGGTTTTTAACTTGTCTCCATATACGAAATGACTTGAGAGATGAATTGTGTTTTCCTTTGAACTTTAAGTTTAACTATTCAGTTGCATCATAGTGTTTTCTCAACCTGAGTCAAACAGCCCAACTCTTTAACTATCCTATTTGGCCAAACCGCAAACTCCGCTGTGCATTTTATCAGTTCGGTTCTTGTGCTTTGAACCGCAGTTGGCCAAACTGATAAGTACTCGGTTGATTTTAAGGATATTTTAGAAAAAGTTTTGGACCGATATTCACCCCCCCTCTAGCGGTTCTATACCCTTGTTTCCCTCTGGGACCAACAAGTGGTATCAGAGCATATCCACCAAACTTGTTTTTAAAAGCTTAACCGCTTGGGTGCTGATCCAATGGCAAACACAAACACCCATATGATGCAAACATCCAATTCGAATCACTTACCGATTCTGGATGAAGATAGTTTTATCTTTTGGAAAGATAGGATGATGAAACACATGATTTCATGTGATCGTAGACTGTGGACCGCGGTTACTGATGGACCATATGTTCCTATGAAAGCTAATCCACGTGCAGGAATCGCATGAGAAGAAGCTGAAGTTAAGAAGTTAGAAAGTGAGTGGAATGATGCAGACCGCATCAATGTGGATTTTTATGGAAGAGCTATGTCCATGCTAGTGTCAGCTATTGACTTGAGGACTCACTCTAAGGTGCTTCACTGCACAACCGCAAAGGCTACCTGGGATGCTATAGTTGACTTTCTGGAAGGAGATTCAGATACCAAGAAGAACCGCCTCTATCAACAGAGAAGACTCTTTGACTATTTTGTTAAAGATCCTATGGAATCTCTTAGACAATGCTATGAGAGGTTTATTGATATTGTTAATGTGTGTTTTTCTCTTGGACATGTCTATTCTAAGACAGATTTGAACATGAGATTCATGCAAGCACTTGGTAGCAAATGGCTGATCAAAACTACTAACATTGAAGACAACAAGGACTTGGAAGCTCTTGATCTTCGAAACTTGTATGCCATGCTAAAGGTTTTTGAATTCAAGCTTGAAGAGGTCGATGAAACCGAAAGCAGATTTAAGACACTCTCTCTAGCTGCATTCAACAATACATCATCTCCTGTATACAATCCAGACCATCATCAAACCGTTCCTCACCTCCACTTGCAAACCGCTCCTCCTGACCAAAATGTTCTTAGATACAATCCTCAAACCGCACCTCCTGAGTATTACCAGCAGTCTCATCAATCCTATCCTCAATCACATCAACCATATCCTCAAACTTATCAATCTTATCAGCAGTCTCATCAACCTTACACCCCTCCTCAAAGTTCTTATGCTCAGACTGTAGTATCACAATCCTCAAGTTCTACTCAAGTTGATTTTGATGAAATGGATGATGAAGAATTTGCTTTGTATGTGAAGAAATACACCAAGTTCAGGAAAAACAATAGATCTCAATTTCCATCCAAATGCCCAGCAAGTTTGTCCCTCCAACCAGATTCAACAAAACTGTAGATCCCAAGACAAGGGATGACTTGGTCTGTTATAACTGCAGACAGCCAGGTCACTTTGCTTCAAGTTGTCCCAAACCGCGTTATGAAGCCACGCCAGGAAAGACACCATTCAACAAGAAGTTCGTGAAAGAAGAGGAATGGTAGCTGACCAAGGAGATCAACCGCTGACATGGATGGGTTCAGACTCAGATGAAAGTGATGATGAAGAAACTGCTAATCTCTGTCTCATGGGATTTGAAGAAAGAATTGAAATTGACGAAAGCCTTCCACTGCCAAATCAACAAATGAAGTCAGTATGAGACAGAGATTATGGATGGGTTCAGATCTTATGCTTTATGGCTGGAACCGCAAAGAAGAATAAGGATCTTTGGTACTTGGATAGTGGTTGCTCACGGCACATGGCCAGAGATAATGAACTTCTTTGTGATTTCATCAGTATGAGAGGCCCTCCAGTAGTGTTTGGAAATAACAAGAAAGGAGAAACAATAGGATATGGAGCAATCAAACGTGGAAAGGTGACCATTGAAAATGTGTCACTAGTAGAAGGACTCAAGCACAACCTTCTCTCCATATCTCAGTTTTGTGATAAAGGAATGAACTGCAACTTTAATTCAACTAATTGTTTCATCAAAGATGCAACTTCCGGAGTTACTCTACTGACTGGCAACAGAACAGGTGATGTATATATGATAGATTTGAGTAATATTGTTTCTATTGCTGACCTCTGTTTTGTAGCAAAAAATGTTAGTGAAAGCAGTTGGTTATGGCATAAGCGGCTCAGCCACTTGAACTTCAAGTATCTAGCAAAACTGCAAAGGGACGGTCTCGTCAAAGGACTACCCAAAGTGGCTGATCACCATGATAAGAAATGTAAAGCATGCCAGCTTGGTAAGCAGCCCAAACAGTCATTTCCAAGCAAAACCGCGCCTTCAACGAACTTCTGCTTACAACTGCTTCACATGGATTTATTTGGACCCATCCCAACCACCAGTATAGGAGGAAACCGCTATACACTAGTGGTGGTTGATGATTATTCAAGATATACATGGGTGGAAATGATGGCCTCTAAAGATGATACCTATGGCATCGTAACTGCTCTCTTTAGACAGCTCCAAACTCAGAAATTGGATGACATCGTTGCTGTGCGTTCAGATAATGGAACCGAATTTACAAACAATGGTGTTGCCCAATATTGTGATGATCATGGTATTGATCATAATTTTTCTGCCACTGGGGTTCCACAACAGAATGGAGTAGTGGAAAGGAAGAACAGAACTTTGATTGAAGCAGGGAAGACCATGATTGCAGAAGCCAAGCTTCCCAAGTACTTCTGGGCCGAAGCTGTCAATACCGCATGTTTCACCCAGAACCGATCCCTCATCATCAAAGTTCACAACAAGACTCCTTATGAATTGTGGAGAGGCAGATCACCCAACATTGCCTTCTTTAAGATATTTGGATGTAAATGCTACATCTTATACAATGGCAGAGAGCATCGAGGTAAATTTGATGCTAAGGACGATGAAGGTATTTTTGTTGGTTATTCAAAACACTCTAAAGCTTTTCGTTGTTTCAATAAGACTTCATTAAAAATTGTAGAGTCAGTCCATGTTACATTTGATAAACATGATCTTCTTGAACCACATATAGCTCCAAATGTTGCTGATGATTTTAGTGGTTTTGAGACAGGTACATCTTACACTAATCATGCAACCGCAAATGACCAACCTACTCAAACCGCTCCATCAGGTTCTCCAACTGCTCCAAATCAAACCGAAGGTGTTGCTGAAGAACCGCACTCTTCTGATCCCATTCAAACCGTTGATCCAGTTCCAATCATCACCTTCAATGAAGATTTCAATGATTATCAAGAAGAGCCTCCTCAAGAAAACCTTCAAGAAATAGTGGTTCATGAAGACCTCCCTCTAGAAATTAATGAGCATAGAGACCATCCAACAACCAATGTTATAGGTCCTAGCAGTTCTGGTGTTCAAACAAGAGGAAGCTTAACCCATAGAGATAACCACAGTTTGTTCTCAATCGCACTGTTATCTCAGATGGAACCGAAGAAGGTAGATGAAGCTCTAAGTGATCTAAGTTGGGTAGCTGCAATGCAAGAAGAGCTCAATCAGTTTGAAAGATGCAGAGTTTGGACTCTAGTTCCAAGGACCAGAGATCACACTGTAATTGGAACAAAATGGGTATACAGAAACAAGATAGATGAAAATGGTACTATAACTAGAAACAAAGCAAGGTTGGTTGCTCAAGGTTATAGGCAAGAAGAAGGGATTGATTATGATGAAGCCTTTGCCCCTGTAGCCAGACTTGAAGCCATTAGATTGTTCCTGACCTATGCCTCCTTCAAGAAATTTCAAGTTATATCAAATGGATGTGAAGAGTGCATTTCTGAATGGTGAACTACAAGAAGAAGTTTATGTAGCTCAACCGCCAGGATTTGAAGACAACAAATATCCTAATCATGTCTTCAAGCTCAAGAAGGCCTTGTATGGACTCAAACAAGCTCCAAGAGTATGGTATGAAACTCTATCTAAATTTCTTATTGAGGAAGGCTTCTCTCGAGGTAAAATTGATACAACCTTATTTATTGCTAAACACAAAGGTTATTCATTATTAGTTCAAATATATGTTGATGATATTATTTTCGGTTCTACTAATGAAACTATGTGTGTTAAGTTTGAGAAGCTTATGAAAGGTAAATTTGAGATGAGTATGATGGGAGAGTTGACATTATTTCTTGGACTCCAACTCAAGCAATGTCATGATGGAATCTTTATCAACCAATCCAAATACACCAAAGACTTGATCAAGAAATTTGGGCTTGAAACCGCTAAGTCAGTTGATACCCCAATGCAAAAGGCATGCAGTTTGGATCGAGATGAACAAGGTAAGAAAGTGAATCAGACACTCTACCGAGGTATGATTGGCTCTCTTCTTTACTTAACTGCAAGTAGGCCAGATATAATGTTCAGTGTGTGTGTTTGTGCTAGATTTCAAGCTGACCCTAGAGAATCTCATCTTATAGCTGTTAAACGTATTATTAGATATTTATGTGGCTCTGTTAACCTTGGACTTTGGTACTCCAAAGAATCTTCATTTGATCAATTAGGTTATTCAGATGCTGACTTTGCAGCCTGTAAGATTGACAGAAAGAGCACTAGTGGTACATGTCAGTTCTTTGGATCTCGGCTTGTATCATGGTCCAGTAATAAACAAGCATCGGTTTCAGTCTTAACCGCTGAAGCTGAATATATTGCGGCTGGAAGCTGTTGCTCTCAAATTCTCTGGATGAAACAGCAGTTGGAAAACTATGAAGTATTTGAAAAGAATTGCCCTATCTACTGTGATAGTACTGCAGCAATTTCTATCTCCAACAATCCAGTTCAACACTCAAAAACCAAGCATATTGACATAAGATATCATTTCCTCAAAGATCATGTTGAAAAGAAGAATATTTTTCTAGCAAAGGTGGGAACCGATGATCAAATTGCTGATATCCTCACCAAACCGCTTGAAAATTCAAACTTCTTTCACTTACGAGGAGAAATGGGTATGCTGGAACTTACTTAATATATTTCATGCCTATTTCTTGTTCTAATAATATCTGTTAAGTATTTTGGCTCTTTTAAGAAAAAGCAAATAGCTTGCGGTTCTATCAACTTTGAAACCGCATCAAAAAAGGCTCCAGTCAAAAGAGTCAAGAAGAATATCTTCAGTTTGATCCAAACCGGAGCGTGAAAGAAAAGACTCGGTTTGATCTACTGAAACTGAAAACGAATCTGAGAGATATCGGTTTCATCAAAACCGATAATGAGGAAAAGGTAAGTCGGTTTACTCAAACCGCTCAGGTATGGTTAATTGCAGTTTAGTCCCTACTTTATGTCATTTCATTCTTTAAGGACCTTTGTGCAATTATCTCTGCTGCATTTAATGCGAATCGACAGGTACGCTGACGGTTAAGTTTTCCTCAGCCGTCATGACCGCTCCACTACCCGAGGTGGTTAATTGAGTATAAAAGACAAACTAAATTTTAATTTAACTTTTTACCTTCTTACTCTTTTTAGCAAAATCTCTTTCTCTCTCTTCTGCACTCTCTCTGCTCTCTCTTTGTTCTCACTCTAAAAAAATTTCATACTTAAACGATTTTCGAAATGGCACCAAAGAAAACCATTGATCTGGCTTCTACTTCTACATCGTCCAAACCATCTAAGCCCGATATGGTATGAATTTCTGAACCCTAACTCAGTATTTTTTTTCTGCCACTGTTGCTTGAAAAAGCTTGTTCATCTTCCTTAGTCATTTTGTGCTTTTTCTTCATATTTTTGATTGGGTTGAACTCGCATTTGTTTATTCATACTGATTGTTTACTTTATTTCATGATTTGTGTTCAATTTTGAGCAAAATCAATTTTTGGGTCATTTGGTGTTCTTGCGCATATTTGCAGATTCTGGGTTCTAGTGTTGTTATTTGCCTTAGCTTATTTAGAACTTTGTTAGAATCTGCCCTTGTGATCGTTTTGGTATAATTCTTTCGTATTTTGGTTAAGATTTTGTCTTGCACATTTATACTCTGTTCTTCGTGCATTCAAACTCTTTTTCAAAATTTTCCTTCTTTGATCCTTTTTATTTTTACTGTTCATTTACTTTTATGTTTTTACTCTTTTACCCTTACTTTTCTTAGACCACATCTTTTCATTATTAGGATTACTTGTTACAGTTTGTAAGTCTCATTCAAACCTCTTTGTTTATCCATTTCATTGAACCGCTCAGTTTGATTAAATGGTATGAACCGCTGTTTGCTTAAGATTTCAACTGTTAGTCTTCAAATTATTTCTAACTTTGAATATTTTTAGGATCCATCAAACTTTGTCCCCGGTTCTAGAATTCTAGAAGAGGAATTCAAGCAAGATGCAGTTGGGAGGAAGCTACTCAAACTGCTTGAAGATGCTAAGCTTCTGCCCTTGTTCCTAATGGATGAACCCCAATTCGTGACAATTATATGTGCTGAATTTTTCGAGAATGGGATCTCCACAAATGCTGCCTTGCTGGATGTAAGAGGAGAACCGATAAGGGGTCTGGAAATCGGAGAAGTGAACTATGAAGATGCTATCAATTCCACGGTTTGTGGTAAGCCTGTGGTCCTAACCGCTTCCAAGATCGCAGTTCTAGCTGGACTTGAGAACTCTGGAGTTATGGGGATCAAACCAGAACTTCTGAGCAGTACTACAATGGAGTTAATTGGAGTTAATTCTTTCTCCACCAAGAATTCCTCCAAGAAGGATTTTGGAGAGGTTATGTCACTGCTATGTGATTTAGTAGATACTGGGGTTATGTGCAAAAATGGAAACCATAACAACTTTATCAGTGAGCAGTATGCCTACTGTGTGGCCATTTTTAAAGGGAAGAAATTGCACTGGCCAAGGTTGTAATGAAGGAGATGATCAATGCCCTGAACTGCCTTCATGCTGCTAAAGTCGCTGGGAAGTCCAAGATCAGAACTCATTGCAGACTTCTGACAGTTTTTGCACCAAGACACTAACATCTTCAAGTTTTCTACAGAAAACAAGGACTATTGGTTGGATCCAATTGAGAAGTCTATTTTTGGATCATCGAAATTTGATGCATTCAGAACCGCATTTGGATGGCGGTATGCACAGGCAGTATGGAATGAGGATCCCTTGCCTGAAGCCGAACGTGGCCCTTTCCCTGAAGCTCGGCTCAACAAGTCAAACAAACCGTATGCTGGTGCCATTACTGATCAGGCCCATGCTACGATGTTAAGGAATGAAGGTTAGACTGCTACTTTGAACATATTGGGGTTGAGTCAATTAGCTCAAACCGCGGTACAGGCTGAGGGGGATCCTATGGTTGAGGGGGATCCTGCAGTTCGGTCTAGACCTGCGGTTCGTCCCAAGGAAACCGCTGCTCCAAGGAAGAGGAAGGGAACCGTCCAAATTCCCTCAGTTATTACAAAGGCAGACCTAGCCAAACCTCCCTCTAAACCCTCATCCAAACCGCTCTCTAAACCTTCATCTTCTTCATCTTCACTCCCACCAATCAAACTCTCCCCTACCTTTTCAAAACCTCCAATTCTCAAACCTCAAATTAAACCTCTCTCTCCATTACATCAGAATGTGGAGAAATCCCTTAACTTTGCAATGGATGCCTCCTCTCTCAAAGATGCCAAAGCCAAATCTATTCTGGAACTCATTCCTTCACCTCATCTTTTCCTCCCTATCTCCTCTCCTCCTAAACCTTCAACTTCTAAACCGTCATTTGTTCAGTTCTCTGAAGAACAGTTGGCTGAGATTTATAAAGCATTTCCCAACCTTAAACCTTCTACTCAAACCGAGCCTGAGCAGACCGAAAAGTCTGAGGCTGCGGTTCGTCCTGAGCATACCACAGTGTCTGAGGCTGCAGTTATGCCTGAGCAGACTGACATGTCTGAGGCAAATGAACCTGAGCAAGATGTTGAAATTCTTGAGGTTCAACCGCCAAAGAAGAGAAGAAAGTTGATAAAGAAATATGAGTTTGTGGAACACTGGCAGACAAGGCCACCTGGTGCAGTAGACTTTTGTGAGGCTCATGACATGAAGGACCACTCACCTCTTGAAGGCGCATTTGCAAAAGAATTAAGAGAAAGAGCTGAGATGAGAAAGGCAGGTATTGACCCAATGATGGTTGAAGTCTCCCCTCCTTCACTTAAAAGAAAACTGAACTTTGATTCACCAGAGCATACTCCATCCTCATCTCCTGATTTACCATATGCTCCTACAACGGTTCTACCATCTCCAGTTTTGCCGTCTACTTCTTTGTCGGTTCAACCACTGCCTCTTCCTTCAGTTCAACCACTGGTTATGACTTCGGTTCAGACTTCAGTTTCTTTCATAAAACCGACACCAAAGAAAAGGAAGAGTGCCACAGAACTGGCATCTTATCTGAAGAGGTTCAAGGCTGAAACTTCTAGGGAACGAAGGGCTGGAGCTCGTGCCCGTGCCCGTGCCACCGCCAAAGCCGAAGACATATTTTTGAAGGCTGGCCGCCCTAATCCTTATGCCATCTTTCCAAAAGAAGAAATGGAGGCTGTTGTTGATCAAACCATTCTTTCAGCTGCAGATCAGATAATGGTTGAGATTGCTTATCAGGTTCTCTTGGATCATTCTCTTGCCTCTCAATTCTTTCTTTACTTTAACTGTCATTGCATTCCAAACCTTTACCGCCTGTTCATTGTTCTTTCCCCTTCCATTTTTCTTTATAATGATTACATGAGGTATCCTGTTCCTTCACCTTCTTCTCAAACTGCCATTATTCCTATTCATTCTGCTGATCAGTTTGATCCCATTGAATTTGAGATTGCCCTTAGAGTTTCAATGGGTGAATATTTTAAGGAGGCTCGTACTAAGGTCAAAGGCAAAGCCAAAATGCCTTCATCTGATGATGCCATATCCATCTCTGATGATGATGATGATGATGATGATGAGCCTATGCCTGACTACACTCCTTCTGATGAACCTCCTCCTTCAGTTTCTTCCTATCCTGTTTTACCACTTCGTGCCTCAACCGCCGATTTGATAGATACGGTTAGGAACATTCAGTTTCATCAGCAAGCCACCACTTCTTGGTTTGACACTCATCTCCTCACTATTCAGTCTGATCTTGATGCCATTAAGAGGGAGAGAGTGAATGATATTTTTGAGATCAAAAAGATGCTGAAAGGAGTTTTGGAAAATCAAGCTGTACTTCAAGACATGGTCAAAACCAACCATGAGATCTACTCCCTAAAGCAGCAAGAAGTTGAAACTAGGATGGACTCTATAGAAGGAAAGCTTGACATTCTGGCTCAACATTCTTTTGACAGCACTGAGCACTTAATGCTTAGAACCGGCAGATTAGTCAGACAAACTGCTGCTATTGAAACTAGAATCAACGAACCTACTGTGGTTCGGCTTCGTGCAACAGATTTGGTTGTTGAAACCGCTCACGCCTCTGGTTCAGGAAATGCTGTTCCAACCGACAATGCCAATGTTGATCAAGCCGCCCCAGATCAAGCTGCTGTTGATAATCAAGCCGCGCAGGCAAATGTTGAAGAAAATGAAGAAGTGATAGCTCCTGCCGCCGGTGATGAAATAGACCAGATTTTATTTTCTTAGTCTTTTTGATTTCCTTATAATTCACTACATTGTAAGTTCAAAACTTTTATAATTGAATTATAATGAGAATGATTGCATACCATTCTGTTTCAAAAACTTTGTTTATTCAAACTGCTTGTTTGTGAAACAATGCTTGCATCTTCAAAACCTCATGCACTACATTTCATCATGAAAATATCTTTAAGTGCATTTTGTTTTAAACATTCAGTTTAAACATGCATATCTGATTTTCAAAATCACTTCATTTTATATGCATCTGAATGAATTTCTCTTCTATCTATTCATCTTTTTTATTTCTTTTGATAGATTAGAAATCTATGATCTAGCATAGTGTGTGCATTGACTTGGGACATGAAATTTCATGAAATTTATTTCGGACATGTTTTTACCAAGTACAATGTTTTGCTATTATCATAGTATGGTAATGGCATCAATCAAATAGGGGGAGATTGTTAGGATTCATTGTTAGTACACCCACCTTAATTTGATTGATCCATGCCAATATCTTTTTATGGACTTTAGGACCGCATGTAATGAAGTTTTACTTCAATTTTTAGATAAGTCAATTTCTAGATTTTTGTTTGTCTAGGCTGAGTATAGTTCAGTTTTACTCCTCGCGGTTTAGTGTCTCAAGCCGTTATCTTTGAGCCGCCAGCATGGAACCCTAAGTCCTTCATCAAACCGCAGTATGTGGCTTTGATGAACCGCACATCAAGTTCATCCTTCAAACCGCTCCTATGCCTGGTGGAACCGTAATGCAGTTATTGAAGAATTAAAGAGATGTCATTTATTCCTTAGACAAATATTCTCCTTTCAACCGTAAAGGAATATTTTATGTCATGTCAAAATAACTCTAAGTTAACTTGGAGTTACTGCAAGGAATGTTGGTCTTGTCCAAGCAATTTGAATTGTTTACCGTTAGTTCTTTCTACAACAAAGGATGGATGTCAGGTAGTGGTGCTACAACTACCTAGGACTACAAGACAAAACAAAGGACGACAATGACAGCTCAACCAATAGGAATTCAACAGCACCGTACTCTTCAGATTTGATTCAAATCATTACCCAACGGTCACAAGGGTGCATTGCCTATAAATAGCCTCCATTCCTCAACAATGAAGGTTGCTGAGCTTCAAGAGATTCATTCCCAAGTACTCAAGTTTGCTTTGAAGATTCAAACCCAGATATTCATATCTTCAAACCATCTCCTTAGCAAACCCAGATTTCTTCATCAAAGCTTCAGGCCTAACAACCTTTCATACTCAGCCTATACACCGAAAGACTTCCATTTGCTCAACCATCATTTAGATACTTAGAGCATTTGATTTATTTCCACACACACACCCGATTTATATGATCACATAGATTATATACTTCGAAAACACCGGTTGTTATTATAGCTTAGGTTAGACTTATTGTTTATAATTTAGATTCATCTTGTAAAACCTCCTCTAAATTAATACAAGTCTCATAGCTATTAGAAAATCCTAGACTAACCCTCTAGGTAGAGGACGTAGTTCATTTAAGAACGAACCTCTTCAATTTGTGTGTTTGATCGTTTATTTTCTGTCTTGTTATTTATCTTTCTTGTTTGTGGTCTTTAACTTGTCTCCATATACGAAATGACTTGAAAGATGAATTGTGTTTTCCTTTGAACTTTAAGTTTAACTATTCAGTTGCATCATAGTGTTTACTCAACCTGAGTCAAACCGCCCAACTCTTTAACTATCCTATTTGGCCAAACCGCAAACTCCGCTGTGCATTTTATCAGTTCGGTTCTTGTGCTTTGAACCACAGTTGGCCAAACTGATAAGTACTCGGTTGATTTTAAGGGTATTTTAGAAAATGTTTTGGACCGCTATTCACCCCCCCTCTAGCGGTTCTATACCCTTGTTGCCCTTTGGGACCAACAGTTAGATCCATCGAGTGAGCATTTGGGTTATGCCTTTGTGTCATATTTCCCCCGTTTTTACTTTGGTTTTTATGGTTTTGGTTTGGTTTTCGGGATCCCGGCTTCAGCTATTTATGCTGCTCAGATGATTTTCTCAGATGGTTTTCTTAAATGGTATTTCCAGACGGTTATGTTCTTTCGGTAAACCTTGGCTAAGTATCGACGGTTATGTTCTTTCGGTAAACCTTGGCTAAGTATCCTTGTGAGTGTTACATAGTTGTATGTGTGGTATAATAAGTTGGATTTTCTTTTTATGCTATGTGCTATGTGATACTTATGATATTGTTCATTATACTTATCATTATAGCATGAAACGTAGTTGCATTTTAGTAGCTTACTGAGATTCATTCTCACCCTTTATTTGTTTACTGTTTTAGATAAAGGCGAGTCCAGGGGATAGGACACTTTGACATGGGAGGACGTTAAAGTGGTAAGAATTGGGATTTGTTTTGTAAAGGCTACATTACACAGATGTAATACCTTTTGGGTAGAGTTTCCGTGACTTCATCATATTGTAACACCTTTATTTTGGATAATGTTGGTGTATGTACATTTGTATAAAAGTTTGTAAGCCTTCGGACTAAGTACTTTCGTTTGTGAAAGAGTTTGTTTGAAAGTTAAATGAAGTCTTTGAACTTCGAGTGTGGATTTTGTTAAACTTTATGAAAGTATATTTTGAAAATTTTTCTCAAAGTGTTTTATAACGTCTTCCACTCGTGTCCTGAGCGTGGGGCCAAGTAGGACCACGGGTCTGGGGCGCGACAGTTGGTATCAGAGCTAGGTTGTAGATGGTCTAGAATGACTATGTGACCTAGGAGGGTAGTTGTGTAGAGAATGAGTAACGTTGAGAGTTTTATGCAGGTACTTATTGAAATGGTTGGGACAGAAGGAGATCAGTCTGGGCCTTCAGGGCAGGGTAATGTTAGAAAAGAGGTTCGAATGATGTTCCAAGGTATGTTTGAAACTACAATGAAAGCAATTAACGACATAGTTGAGCGTAAAAGCAAGGTTGAAGCTTCAGATGTGACAACACAAGGAGGACAGCCAAAACCACAACATCAGTATGGCGATAATAGAGGATCTCAGGGTACATCTTCGCAACTTAGAAGATCTTCTCAAGGACCACAGAAAATCAGAAGTCAAGTTAAACAAGTATGTAGTTATTGTTTGAGGGAAGGACACTTAGAGGAGAAATGTTGGAAGAAGCAAGGTAAATGTATGAGATGTGGTCAGTTGGGTCATTTTTAGAAGGATTGTCCAAGAATGAAGAATAAGGCATTGGGAAGTGTTGTCAGGTCTTCTCAGGGCCAGAAGAGGGATTCTTCAGGGAAGCTTAAGGTGCAGGATCATGATATTGCCATCAATCAACAATATATCTCCGATTCTGCTAATATGATTGGAGGTATGATTTTTGTGTCTAGTTTGAGAGCACGAGCACTTATAGACCCTGGTTCTTGCATTCTTATGTGTCTGTGAATTTTGCTTCTCGGTTGCATTTGTCTTCTGAGTCTCTACCTTATGTGTTAGAGGTGTCTATACTAAGGGGGAGTGTTTGGTGATTGATAGAGTGTTGCGCACTTGTGATGTGCAAATTTATGAGCATGTTTTACTTGCTGGTTTAGTTATTTTTCTATAGCAAGATTTTGATATTATTATGGTGAAGTTTTATATGTTAGTGTGCTTTAATTAAGCATGGTAGATATATGTGTTAGGCATTCATGTTATTTATGCATTAAAGTCTGAAAATTGTTATCAGAAGGTTGTGCCGGGTATTTAGTTTACGTGGTTGGTAGTAGAACGTCTACATCTAAATTGGAGGATTGATCCTTTCTTTGTGAGATCTCAGATATATTCTTTATTTAGTAGTACATGTTACTTGAGGAGAAAATTGGGTTATATTGAGTTGTTACAGTACAATGCTACAGTGCTAATATCTAGTTTAATATACCTATAACATCGATTGAGTTAAAGGAGTAGAAGATTCAGCTTGAGATATTTCTTGACAAGGGATTCATTACGTTTAGTATATCTACGTGGGATGTATCAGTATTGTTTAGTATAAAAAGATATAGTACTTTACGAGTGCATATTAAATACAAAAAGCTCAACCAGGTGACTATATCAAATCATTACTTGTTATCTTATATGGGTGATATATTTTATCAACTTCAGAGATCAGTGGTTTATTCAGTGTTTGACTTGAAGTGATTATTATCAGTTGAAAATTTGAGATGGGTATATTTCAAAGACGGCTTTTCATACCAGGTATGGGCATCATAAATTTGTGGTTATATTGTTTGAATTAACAATTGCTCCAGTGGTATTGTTGGATATTCTGAATTATATCTGTAATCATAATTGGATTGCTTGAGAGAAGCAACGGGTTGTGAAATTAAGGTATTATGTCTTCTTATTAGCGGATATATTATTTTGAGGAAGTTTCAATACAGGGATAGATATTGGTCGTTTAATTATGAAAGCAACAGTATGTACGTGGCATGTTGGGATTGGCATGATATTGTTAGAGATTTATTGATGAATTTCTAAGGTAGCTACACTGTTAACTAATTGACACAGAAAAATATACTTCCTCGATGGATTGATAAGTATGGAATGAGTTTTGATTATTGGAACAAGGGTTAGTAACAACTTCAGCATTTATATCGCTTAGTGGATTTGATTAGTATTACAATTGTCAAGAGGGTATGACTGTGTTACTATTTTCTAATGGATATGTAGAGTTTTACAATTATAGTGGATCTAATCAACTCATTGTTCATGGTGATGCCTCAAAGAGTGATTGAGATGTTTATCCATTCAGAATTGTAAGGCAGTTATGTATGCTTCGAGAAGATTGATTCCTTATGAACAAAGTTATCCTCACCATAACTTGAGGTTGATTTTGATTATACATTCATTGCATTAGTAAATGACTTTTGTAGAGCCATATTTGAAGTGTCTACCGACCATGGGAGTTGAAGTAATCGTTTTCTTCAGGAGAGCTACAATTGAGACAATGCAAGTAGAGTATTATGTTATATCATTCAGGAAAGACAAATATATTAGAGGATTCCTTGACTTATAGTTCATGTTTGATAACACTAAATGGGGGAAGGTTAGAGGAATTGACATCTTGGAGTCCTTATGAGTCGAGACATGTGATGATTTTGCGATTGTGAAAGCTTTAAGTTTCTACTCTATTGAATGATTTCAACTATAGAAAATTACTAGTGGAATGAACGATGATAGACAACACGATTTTGTTCGTTGCTAGTGATGGAACTTTAACTTTTGTAGCAGAGTATGTAGTCGACACTTAGTGGAACCAACATGCATAACGGAATTCAACTACAGGTACTTAAAGAGATACACAAGACCAATTTAATTATGAATCCGAGTAAATGTAGAGTATTGAGATAAATTTGAAGAGTTACATTTGATTTGTTTTACACGAGAAATTCTAAGCATTCAACTAAGTCCTTGAGCTGCGAATAATCTGGAAGTAAAATATCAGTGATCAGTTGGTTTGTGACAAGCCTTTGAGATTTCTGAGTGGATATGAATCTCTTGCGAAAAGTTTCATTGAAGGAGTTACACTGAATAGTTGAGAACAATGATGTTGATTTATAGCGGATTGGTTACCAAGTTTCCTCACCTTATTTATTTTGAGGGTATAAATGCTAATTCCAGTTGTTACTTATTTGTTCAGAAGATAGTTCGATTTCATTGGATGCCTACGAGCATGGTATTAAATATGGGTTCCTTATTTACATCTTGATTTTAGTAAGCAATTCAGAAGGCTTTGAATTCATAATTGGGATTTAGAACGACTTTTCATCCTCAGACAGATGGTCAGTTAAGAAGAACCATTCAGATTCTTGAGGACATGTTGAGAACTTGTTCAGTTGATTCTTAGAATTCGTGGGATATACCTTTACTTCTCGTGGAGTTTGCTTAATATATCAGTTCTTTTGAGATTTTGGAAAGAGTTGGAGATTGGGCTTATCATCTTGTGTTACTTCCTTCTCTTGACAAGGTTTATAATGTGTTCCATGTGTCGATGCTACGCAAATCTGTTTATGATTCTTCTCATGTATGTCTAAAGTTTTAGAGGATATTGAATCGAGTAGATCTTAAGAGAAGCATTTAGTTCAAGTGATTGATTCTAGAATTCGAGAATTGAGAAATGAGAGTATTCATTTTGCTTGAGTTGTATAGAGAAATCATAATATGAAAGAATCTACTTGGGAGCTTCGGGGGGAAATGGAAAGGAAATATCCCTGGTTGTTTGATTCGTTTGGTAAGTTACCCTAAAATTCGGGACGAATTTTTTTTAAGGGGGAGTGATTGTAACGACCCCCAAAACCCGTCCCTATTTATTTTATATTTTTGGGGATTTTTATTTGACTTATGTGTGCATTTTATGTGTTGCATCATATTTTATGACTTGCACATCTTACTTGATTAAATGTGCTATTTACTTAGTTAGTATAAATAATGGTTAAAAGAGTTAAATGATTAAGTTGAAACTTTAGGGTCCTTAGTGAAATTATAACTTTAGGGGCTTAAGTGTTAAAAACGAAAGTTGGGTGACCAAAGTTGAAAAGTGGGTAAAGATCTTTTTATTAAAGCATGTTTATCTTTCTCTCCCTCTGCATAGTAATTTTACTCAGCAAACTCTCTCGTTCTTCCTAGGGTTAGAGAAAAGGTAAGTTCATTCCATTTTGATTTTATATCTTTTTAATTACTTCTCCGTTTTAAAATCTAATTATATAAAAATGATCAGGGCGTTGAGTAGGTCATTTCTACCCGAACAAAACATATTTTTGCGATACTTTTTGCGGAAATAGGTAAGTTACTAATTCCCCTTTAAATGTTAAAATGATCATATATGTTATACTTGATACTTATACTTGTTATTTTTGTGATTTGGATAATATTTGTGATACTTGTAATTTTAGGACAAAGCGAGTATTTGGTATGTTGGTTTGGTTGGGTTCAAAGTAGTGTTAGAGCTGTTTGGGACTGATTTTTGGTAGCCTTAGTAAGGCTATAAACGTTAAGTATGTAAGTGTTGTACTTTTGGGACGGTGAAACGAAAGGAGTAAAAAGTGTGCAGTTTTTGGCCTGACAGGGCTTATGGGCGGTCGCCCAATATGGGGCCGGGCGGGTGCCCAAAACTACTGAAAGGTGAACTTTTTAAAACAGGGCACTTGGGCGGTCGCCCAAGATGAGGGCTGGCGGGCGCCCACTGTTGCTGAAGAAAATAAATTGTTTCATTGACTTGGTTTATGACCCAATCTTGGGCTAGGTTTTGTGTCCTAGTCTAGGGTGCCTAGATAAGTGTTTTGGGAAGCTAAAATGGTAGATGATGATTTGGTTTCATATGTGTACAAGGTTGTGTTTATGACTTAAATGTCAATGTTATTGGGAACTCTTATGAGTGATTCTTTTGTGTGCTTCTTGTGATGTGTTTGGCTTGGTTCCCTACTTTGGAATCATTGCCCCGGTTGTTGTTTAAGCAAGTATTTATTACATTGCTTTGTTTGAAAGTCCAGCTGGTTTTGTGTTATCGAGTGGAGGTGGGAAGGATTATAGTGGCACACAGTCAAGTTCACTATAAGGCTTTTCCACTGGACCTTTTTTTCTAATCGAGTGGAGGTGGAAAGAATTATAGTGGCACACAGCCAAGTTCACTATAAGGCTTGTCCACTAGTCCTTTTTCCCCAGTCCAGATTGGCCTTGGATGGGATGAGTTATCTCCCTCGAGTGAGCATTCGGGTTATGACTTTGTGTCATGTTTCCCCCGTTGTTACTTTGGTTTTATGGTTATGGTTTGGTTTTCGAGATCCCGGCTTCAGCTATTTATGCTGCTCAGATGATTTTCTCAGATGGTTTTCTTAAATGGTATTTCCAGACGGTTATGTTCTTTCGGTAAACCTTGGCTAAGTATCGACGGTTATGTTCTTTCGGTAAACCTTGGCTAAGTATCCTTGTGAGTGTTACATAGTTGTATGTGTGGTATAATGAGTTGGATTTGCCTCTCATGCTATGTGCTATGTGATACTTATGATATTGTTCGTTATACTTATCATTATAGCATAAAACGTAGTTGCATTTTAGTAGCTTACTGAGATTCATTCTCACTCTTTATTTGTTTACTGTTTTAGATAAAGGCGAGTCCAGGGGATAAGAAACTTTGGCACGGGAGGACGTTAAAGTGGTAAGAATTGGGATTTGTTTTGTAAAGGCTACATTACACAGATGTAATACCTTTTGGGTAGAGTTTCTGTGACTTCATCATTTTGTAACACCATTATTTTGGATAATATTGGTGTATGTACATTTGTATAAAAATTTGTAAGCCTTCGGGCTAAGCACTTTCGTTTGTGAAAGAGTTTGTTTGAAAGTTAAATGAAGTCTTTGAACTTCGAGTGTGGATTTTGTTAAACTTTATGAAAGTATATTTCAAAAAATTTTCTAAAAGTGTTTTATAACGTCTTCCACTCGTGTCCCAAGCCTGGGGCCAAGTAGGACCACGGGTCTGGGGCGCGACATGGTCTCATCAAGATCAAAAGATCAAAAGTCTTCTGCTCTCTTCCTTAACCGAGGAATCCATGGTCGTGGCCCGACTGTAGCACATCCCGTGCGGTTTGGTTGGCGCTTGAATCTGCTTTCAGCCTTGCATCTAAATCACGCGAAGTCAGCCTCAAGGATACCCTCTTTGCTATGAAGAAGGGATCCCAGTCAGTACTTGAATATGGTCATCGGTTCAAGGCTGTTTGTGACCAGTTGTCCGCTATTGGCCGTGGGCTGGATGACACAGACAAGGCTCACTGGTTTCTTCGTGGTCTTGGTCAGTCCTTCTCAGCCTTCTCTGCATCTCAAATAGCCATTGTTCTGCTCCCGAAGTTCTCAGACCTCCTTCCACGTGCTGAAAGTTTCTCGTTGTTTCTTAATTCTCTTGACAACGGTGTTCCTCCTCCACCTGTTGCTTTTGTGGCGAACCCAGCACGTGTCAGTCCATCACCTGGCCGCGGTCGCGGTCGTGGAAACTCTTCCTCCTATGGTCGTGGTCGCGGTAATTCAAAGCGAACCCAACGTTGTCAGATATGTCGTACCGAGGGACATTACTGTAACGACCCGAAAAATCTAAATTCCATAAACCTGAATAGTACACGAGCTTCACTTGCTCGACAACAAAATACTATAATGTCAATAGGCTAACCGCCTTTACTATTGAACAACTAAACCAACTAGAGTTGTGAAAAACTCTAGACACGCCTGGCAACAAAGGCCGGCACCAAAATAATAACAACACTTTATTACAGGTACAAAAGACTTCTACCCAAATTTACAGAGTTTATATAACCCAGTAAAATCATCGTCCTCACGAAAATAAACATACATAAGCTCAATAGAGCAACTACTCATAAAAGCAACAACCTTCTCAAACATCCCTGCTAAGTTGTACCTTACTGACGATCTTCCTTGCCTGAAAATTAAGGAAAACAAATAAACAAAGAACGGGGTGAGATAAATCTCAGTAAGTTACTAATGCAGCTACATGGCATAATATCATGCATCTTAATTGAATAACTGAATCATATAACCACATAACTGAATAACAGGTATCACACAACAAAAGAGGCTCCCTATCGCCAACCGTTCCATACCGGTTGGAAATAACGACCAACTCTTCATGCCGCACATAAGACTGAAATAAACACATAGCAAAGGATACTGAGCCAATGTTCAATCCGAAAGGATATAATAATCTGAGCAGCTTCAACAGGCAGCATCAATAGCTGAAGCAGGGGTTCCGGAACCAAACAACAACAAGAATAACGGAGGGAAAATGACACAAAGTCATAACCCAAAATGTGTAGCTAGAATACTCACACAAGGGAGCTAGCTCAACCCAACCAAGGCCATCTGTAAGGGGTAAAAGAAAAGGTACCAGTGGGAACATTATAATGAACTTGACTCGGGTGCCATTATAATCTCCTACCACTGCCTGACTCAACCAAGTATGACCAGCTAGACTTTAAACGAAAGCACAATCAGTATATGATTCCAAAATAGGGAACCATACCAAGTACATCATAAAGATGATAAACTGCTCATAAAGAGCCCAACAAACAAGTGCATTAGAAACATTTCTCAAACAAAGGATTTCAAAGTAGGAAATCCCACAAAAGCATCATAAAGATGTAACAACACCAAAAGGAACCCAAACGGTTACACATTTCAAACTTGATCACAAACGGACCATTCCTACTACTTTGGTGTTCCACAATAACCATCTAGGTACCCTAGGATATCACCTAAGACCTAAACCATGATTGAACCCTAAATCAATAGAATTGGAACATTTCAGTTCATTCAGCAACCTGGGCGGTCACCCACACCAACCTGTGCGTTCGCCCAAAACCACCCTGACCACGACCAAAACCTTCCAGATAAGTGTGCAGCCGCATGCCCTATTTGTGCGGCCGCCCACACATCTCCGCCAGCCAAACTTATATTCTTTTATACTACCACTGTTTCACTGTCTCAAAAGTACTATTACAACTTCCCCCAAATATTTATTTAACATTCTAACTCTAATTCCCCGTCTCCAAAGTACTATTACAACTTTCACACTAAATCTATTTCACCGTCTCAAAAGTACTATCATAATTTTTGCCAAATATTTACATAAACCAATAATTACCATCACAAGTATCACATAATAAATATATGAACATTTTTATAATAAAAAGGGGAATAGTAACTTACCTACTACGGAAATTCTATCAATTAAACTCGCATTTGTTCGGGTAGAAATGATCAGCTAGCCAAGCTCCACAATCGTACGGTGTCTACTAGTTAAAATCGTGCACGGAAACGATTTTAGAGAAATTGTTCTCCTGATGAAACCCCATGTTAGGGGTGTAAACGGTTCGGTTCGGTTTGGGGGTTTTTAGAGACCAAACCGCTAGTCATCGGTTTGGAATTTTTCCAAACCGAACTGAACCACAAGAACATCCAAACCGAGCTGAACCAAACTGCCATGGTTCGGTTTGAACTGCGGTTCAAACCATGGTTCAAATATCGGTTCAAACCGCAGTTCAGACCAAGGTCCAAACCGTAGTTCAGACCAAGGTTCAAACCGCAGTTCAAACCAAAATCCAAACGGCAGTTCAGACCAAGGTGACTCTTGTTTTAATCAGCAGCACCCTACCTCATGTTTATAGCCAGTTTCTCCTTTTTCCCTTTGTTTCATTTTCGATGTGGGAAACATATATCCTACTAAAAAAAATCAAGTTCTAAATACACTCTACAACTACAACTCCATTCCAATTTCACAATCGACTTTCTCCAGAATGTGTACTGACCGTGTGTGAATCATTGTTGCTAACCAAAGAAGAATTATACCCTAGTATCAAAATTACCAAAATTAGCTGCATAATTGAAGAATTCTGATCTATATAAACAACAATTGAAGATTTTTGATAAATGGGTGCTTACCAGGAGACTGATAATGGAACCGAGACTAATGCCATTACTAGTATCAAACCGAAAATGGAAGATTTGTAAGAAGATGGAAACAGCCGAGACTCTTTTCTAATGGTGAGGAAACAGAGTGTTCTAAAGATTTGAAGAATTTTGGTGGTGGTTGTGGCGGCAGCGGCAGCGGAGGTTGGAGAGGGAGGGGAAGTGGGTGCCGCAAATGGGTTAGGGAGGTTATATTTCTGGGTTTCAACAACTTGAGAAACGTTAATGGCTTCTCAACTTGAGAAACAAACAGAAAGAGAGATGGGGGTGAGAAATTTTGAGAGAGAAAGAAAGAACTGGAGAGATGGGGGTGAGAAATTTGGATAGAGAGAGAACGAATTGGAGGATTGTTGTCTGGTTGGGAGTGGGTATAGATAGAGAGAGAACAAAAATTCGGGTAATGGAATGTGGAGAGAGAACTGGGTTGATCTCTTAGTGTTAATACAGTTTTCCCACATTGAGAAGGAAAGAAAGTGGAGAGTGAGGAGATGCATATACTAATAGTCAATCTATGGTTCGGTTTATCGGTTTAGACCGCGGTTCGGTCTAGCGGTTCAGACCGTGGTTCGGTTTCGCGGTTCAGGCCTCGGTTTGGTTTAGAACGGTTTGGAGGGGCAGACCGTAGACCGAACCGAACCACGTGGTTTGTGAATTTTTCAAACCGAACTGAACCATTCATGTTCAAAAACCGAACCAAACCGCATGGTCTGGTTCGGTTCGGTTCCGAACCGCGGTTCAGACCGAACCGCTGACACCCCTACCCCATGTCCATTTGCATCTCTGTATATTTGTTCTTACTAATTGGTAAAGTGATACCACTCTTACTAGTGACCCGAGGTTGAAGAAAAAGGTGAGAAAGTCGGTTTATACGTGTCAACATGTTGTCAAAGTCAACAAAAAGTAACACACTCAATATGGTAGTCACTTTTGGTTTTAAGAATAAGACTTAAATTCATTCAGCCCACACCACTAATTAAAGGGGCACAATTCATGAGAAGTTTATTCCACCAATAGGATTTAAGACTAGTCAAAATTTTCATATTTGGTCAACCATGTAGGTTATGTAATTTGACTAACAATAACAGGAATCTAACTAAATTGAATCTTAACTAATCATCATTATTAACATAATTTAGACATAATAACAGATATAATAATTCAATTATAATTAATTTATTAAGTTAAAGATATCTATTTTAGCTTCTACTCATACTAGTTAATCATTTTGCAACTCAAATACTTTTATTTAATATTTTAATAGAACAAGTAAGTCTTTTAAAATAATCAAACTAACACAAATTAAATTATAAAATAATATTCTGCATAAAATTTATATGAAATTGGGACGGGTCGTCACACTCTCTCCCCCTTAAAAGAAATTCGCCCACGAATTTACTAACCAATTTTATAACACGTAGTCATATCAAGGCTACATATATATCGATTCTTATATAGCAAATAATAACCACAATCAAGGACCTATAAAATAATTCAGGCATAGTCCCCATATATCACACTTAAATCCCAATTCAAATTTTCATTAATTTGTATCAAATAAACTAACACATATGAAACATACACATCTCACACGTATACCCATATTAAACATTATATGCCAACAGAACAATAGATAGAAATACAAATTTCTTCCTAACACATTTCTCAATATCAACCAGTCAAAATAATCTTAATTTAATTATTTGTTTTCTCACTTTTCCTACTCATGTCAAACAATAATTTAATGTCATTTTCATTTAGCCACACCAACACATATACTTACAAATGGAATTCAAAAGCAGTAATAGTGCGCACACAACAAAAATATATTCTTACCGAAGTTATCAAATAATTGCGGGTATTTTTCGCGCATATCATGCTCTGCTTCCCCATATAGCCTCCTCAATGCCATGATTTCTCCAAAAGATTTTCACAAGAAGTACTCGTACTCAAAACGTGTTCTTTAGAATCAAGTATCCTTACAAGCTGTTATCCATCCACTAAGTAATACCAACATGAAATAGTCCCACACTCACACGAGGCTCATATATAAATTACTCTATAAGTTAACTTCTCAATCCTTTCAGAATTTCATACATCCCAACATATTAACGAGTAAGACATCCATTCCAATGGTGTTAAAGATACATCTCAATACTCAGCCAATAACTGTTATAATAATCAAATTCCGCTAAATAGCTCTTACAGCAGCTGCAAGGAAATCAACTCCACATGCGCAACATAAAATCAAGAATCTCCATCAACCTCTTGTATAACCCATTTCCAAGCTTGACATTCAATTTACCACTCAAACACTCTGCTTAGCTAGCCAAAATCAAGATGTAAAACAGTGATCCCTGTCAAATATTATATCCATAGGTATTCCATGTAATCATACTACTGTCTCAACAAGTAGGGAAAGAAATAGGAGTAACAATTATAACACCAAAACACATAAAGACAAGCATATTTGGTTAGTCAATCAACTAAAACCAAACATCATCGGCCTCATCTATTAAATGGTAATCCTTCAACAATATTCATCATAATATGTTCATATCCAGTCATGAATCTCAAAGTATTGTAACAAATCAGCTGATCACTGATGCTCTGCTTATAAATATTCACAACTCAAGGATTTAGTTACTTACTCAAAAATTTCCCATTTCAGATTAATCAAATGAAATTCTTCAAATTCATCTCAATACAGTACATTTACATGGACTCATAATTAAATTGGTCTTGAGAATCTCTTCAAATACATGTAGTTGACTTCCACTATACGTTTTTACTTCCACTAGGTTTTAACTACATACTTGTCTATGAAAGGTTAACATCCCCTTACAAGGGAAACATTCCGGTTGTCTATCATCGTTCATTCCACTAGTAATTTTCTATAGTTGAAATAATTCATTAGAGCTTCCATCATATACTGGAGTAGAGACTTAAAGATTTCTCAATCGCAAAATTTACCATTCTCGATTCATAAAGAATCTAGTATGTCAAAACCTCTAACATTCCCATTCCGTCGATCCAAAAGAAAATACAAGTCTTTGTGAATCCGCTAATACAATTGCCTTTCCGAATGATATACCATAGTACTTGTAGACACCCCGCTTTGGACCTCTCACCCCGATTGCATACATAGTATTTTTATTTAATTTGTTTTTGTTAATTTCTGTTACTTCCGTTAAGTTCCTAACTGATTCCGTTAGTTTTGGACTAAACTGCATAACAAAGTTAACTTTTAAAGTCATTCTGTCATTCTCACCCGCGGGCGCCTCCCGTAATAGTCATGGGGGGCGCGCGCGTTTGGTCCAATAGGCCGGACCCGCGCGCTTCCCACTTTGGCAGTAACGGATAACACCATTTTTCCCTCCCTTTTCTTATTTAGAAAATCTCTTCTTGATCACAAACACCTCCTTTTTACATACATTCATTCCCCCTTATTTCATAACTCCCAAATCCTTTATTCTAGCCATTCTTCATAAAAACAAAATATTTTTTTTATTATTATTTGATTTTCTCTTTATTATTTATTTATTATTTTATTTATCTTATTTGTGATTGGTCAATTCCATGTTATATGGATGATCATCTTTTCCCTCCAACCTTTCCCTCTCCTTTTTACCTATAAAAACCACCTTCTTCTACTTTAGAAAAAACCTCCTTTTTTGACTTGAATTTTCTCTACACATACACAATACACAAATCCTCTCAACAAGATTTCTCTACAAAACACTACACAAAGTGTTGCACAACATTTTCTCTACAACAACACCATCTTCAAGTCAAGGTTTAAAGTCCTTCTTCTTAAGGTACAACTTCCCTTTTTCTTCTTCTTATTTTATTCATGTCTAGTCAATGTATGCAATCTCCATAAAAAGGGATACAACCAAAAGGCCACTTCACTATTGAAGTTTGGTCAAGGTTACATCCCAACATTTTAACACCACTTTAATTTTCCATTCATCTTCTATGTAATTGTTTAGCAATAATTCAACATGTAATCTTTTAGCATTAAATTACTAAAATCATTCATCTTTTAATTTCCCCTTTCTTTTCATTTGTAATTGTTAGCACTTTTTATTAACAAATTGAAGGACATTTAACATTAGAACACCAAAAGTAGCAAGACCCGCATAAGCGGGGCGGAGTGGGTGTTTAAGTACTTCCCACTCCGTCACCTAACCCCCGAACCCTTCTCTCCCGAATCTTTGGTATCGTAATAATAAAAAAAAGGCTCTTTCTTAGGTTTTCTCGCGTTCCTCTAAAACGTGGGTGGCGACTCTTAAAATCAAGTAGACATCCTAGGATAATTCACCGCTCTAGACAAGCGGGGTTTCCCCAGGGTATCTACAGTGGCGACTCCGCTGGGGACATAGAGGGTTAAACTTGCGTTTTTCATTTTTTGGTGTTCTTTTTGCAGTTTTCTGGGCATTCTGGTGGAAAAAGGTGAGACGCGTGCGCCTCTGGCCTTCTTGGCCTAAGGCGCGCGCATCCCACCTTCACCACCAGAATCGCCCGCCTCTCATCTTGTCCTTCAAATTTCATGTTATTGTGCTAACAGTTTTTGCAGGGGAAAAGTGTTTTTTATTTAGGGTCAAGGCAGTCCCTTGAACCCATGAATTTGCAGGTACTGCCCAGAATTGGGCGCCTTTGCCTCCTAGTTCCTAAGGCGCGCGCCTCCCATCCTCACAGCTTAAAGCGCGCGCGTCTGGGCAACTTTCCAGAACAGAAACAGTGAACAGAATGGACAGTTTTGACAGTGTGTGGGCACCGGGCCTGCACAAAACCATCTTTTAATTCTCTGTTTTATTTTTATCGGTCACACGGGTGATTCGAAAGTTGTAAATTATATGCTTATTTGCTTTTATTTCTTTTTTCTTTTGAAAAAATAAATAAATAATATTTTGTCACATTGTTAGACCTCACACTACATGCACATATTCTTATTAATTGCTCACTATCGAGTCGCACAAGTCCAACCCCAAACCCGTCGAGGCCCGTCCTAGAAAGTTTCAAGCTCCACCCGACCTTGACTCTTTCGAAGCGGTCAACCTCAGCCCGTGGCGTAGTTCATGACTACATGCCGGGGGTGACCTTTAAGCCTCTCATTAGGCGAGCACAAGCCACACAATTCTAGTTTAAGGTCTAACACTCCGTGACCAAGTCGGTTTCATGTACCGAGATTTTCCTAAACTAATGTTTTCAAATCATACATGCCGTTTCCAAAAGAAACAAGCGGTTGCAATGGACGAACTAAAACTCCGTCCCCAAAGTGGTTATTATGGACGAAATAAAACTCCGTCCCCGCATGTATGCTTTACTACATTAATTTAGTTTAATCCCAACACATGTAGGATTCACAAGCGTGGTGGAATCCGATGAGTATATGGGACCGCGAGAAGGTCTATATACTAGTGTGACGATTCCACTATTTTTCTAGAAACCCCAAAAAGGACCACGTCCTTCCGACTTTGTAAATAAAAAAAAGAGTCATTTTCTTTATGTAGTTTGAGTCATTACTTTTGTTTGTGGGAGAAATAATTTTATCCAAAAGGTGTTTGTGGGGCCATCCTAAGATCTACCGTGTTCCTCCATAGGTCCAATGGCTTCCAACGGGAATAACAATGGTGGGAATATTTTCGTGTCCAACGAAGGGTTATTCAACATGGTGAAAGCATTGAAAGGGAAAATTGATACACTAGCCGAGAGTGTCCGCCGCAAGGGTGATTTATGGAGAGCCCGTTACGAGCATGAGAAAACGGCCCACAAGAAAGAAGTTGCTCAACTCAAGAACCAATTGAAAGGGCTCACGAATGAAAGAAAGGTCCAAAGCATTGATACCGGTTTGGTCAACACTCTCATGCCCTACATTGACCAAAAGTTTAGTGGGCTAAATTTGAACAAAGGCCCAAGCTCCGATCTCCATCAAGCTTCTCTCCTCATGAGTACAATGGCCGCTCTCCCCGACAAGTTCAAGATGCCCGACATTAGCAAGTTCAACTGCAACTCTTGTCCCGATGCTCACATCGACTCCTACATTTGGGCCATGCTACCGAAGAAAGTGTCTCCTAAAATAATGGCACAATGTTTCCCACTCACTCTTGATGGGGTCGCAAAAAATTGGTATATGAGTCTCCCGGTTTCCACCCGCCTCAATTGGGATGCCGCTATGCTTGCCTTTAAGTCACAATATGAAGGCAATTACATGCACCGTCCCACGAAGAAAGAATTAGAGAGAACCGTACAAAAGGGTGATGAATCATTTGGGGACTTTTCCCGCCGTTGGAATAACAAGCTAGCCGAGATTATTGATAGTCCCTCAAGGAAGGACCAAATGGAAATTTTCTTGAAGTGTTTGACTTTGGACTGCCGAACTCATCTTAGTGGGGCCTTTTATCCGGATTTTGCAAGCATGTATGATGCGGGAATTAGAGTTGACAATTCGCTCCGAGAAATGGCCGAGTCCTCCTATGATACAAGCTTCAACGACGAAAGGTTCCCGAGCAATCCGAGAAACGACATGGAAGAATGTAGTGACATGGAAGACTACAACGACAATGAGGACTACAACGACATGGAGGCCGATGACAACAATCTCCGTTTCTCTTTCTCTACCTAGTAGTAGGAATAAAAAAAAAGAGTCAAAAGTCCTCTTAAGTGTGCATTAAAGTTTTCTCTCGTCCCATGTTAAATGTCGAGTCTTATCATCAAATAAAAGTCGTTCTTGTCCTCATACACTCTTCCAAGTTGTTCAATTAATTCTTGGCAAAATGATGAAAAGATGTCTAAATAAGTTTTGGAATGAAGGCCATCGCTTGAACGCCTAGGGGCTAAACATCGACGACGGCATCAACAATGAAGACATCAACAACGACGAAGCCAAGACAAACAAGGGGGAGCAATAACCACGGAGAAATCAAGTAAAGTTTTCAAAAGGGGGATTAAAAAAAAAAGAGCTCGCTAGGTTGAAATCCTCAAATCAACCTAGGCAAAAGTTAGAGCACAAAAAATAAAAAAAAACTAAAAACAAAAATTAAAAACATCCCCTCAATCAAAGAAGTACAAGATCAACATCATTCCACCGATGAAGGACGAAGCAACAACCATCGCGACGATGGAGCATCCGCAAGAACTACGGTGACCTGAGCCTCTACACTGGAGGAACGTAGGCAACCTTCGGGTCCGGTCTCATGCAAGAAAGAAGATATGTTTAGCCCTAGCGCGTCATGGTGATCGGCCTTCCTCTCGAACTTGTTAAGACATATTTGTACGATTCATTTGCCAATGAATTAATCACCAAAATATTGAACAACTTTCTTAGATTTGGAATCGCTATCTGTTCCTTGTCGAGTCTAGGGGTTTCTCTTCTTTCTGCGATACTCCCAGTTTCTTGCAATCAAACTGGGGCTTTCTTTCTCTTCTCTCTTAATGACTTACTAGCCTTCGTGAGTCATTCAAAAAATATACATACATGAAGTCAATACTAGGGACACTTCCCTAGTCGAGTCAATGTCACTCATCTTTAGTGACAAAAGGTCTCCACCACAAAATCACATGTCTTATCTCCTAAGCCAGAGTCAATGCACACTTCCTCATTAATCGAGTCAAAAAATGAAGATGCAAAAGAGATGCCCGCTAGATTGAAAACCCGAAAGGGTGGTCTAGGCAAAAAACAGGGTGCGTCATAAAAAAAATGAGAGAGTGAGAGAGAGAAGGGAAAGAGAAATGGAGATCCCCGGCCTCTAAAGAAGACAACTACACGAGCTCTACATTGGATCTCCTCAGCAAGTCAATTCCCCACCGAGTCAACTTTGCAAAAGGCTCGACAAGATATGGCACCATCAAAGGTTGTCTTGGGTTATCGGCATCATTCTCCATCAGTGTACATTTTTGGGTTCATGAAAAGAAGGCCCATGGTAACCAAGACCCATCTGAGAACGAGCCCATCATAAAAGGGCACGAGGTTGTACAAATAATCCCTAGCTAGTCAATTGGATTGGGCAACAAATGGCAACAACATGTGTCTTAGTTTTCAAAGCTTCTGCAAGTATGTGCTTCTAAAGTAAGCCGAAAGGCTCCTGAGAAATGGAGTAGCTCTTGCCATGTCCTCTCATGTTTGTTCCCTCGCACGAGGATGAGTAACTCTTGCTTTGCTCAACAAATGGTAATGCCCTAGGGCTATGTGACTCAAGAACAAGGGCTTCTTTTACTTCATTTGACAATCAATAAGCCCTAAGGGCTATGCTCGGGAAAGATGTGTGAGACTATCCTCAAAGTCTCTCAAAAGGGATGTCAAAAAGCCCTCTTGTCATGTGTGCCCGTGCTCGTTCCCCCAATCAAGGATGGACCTTTCTCGCAATCAATGATGGCACTCTAAGGGCTACGGTCAAGTCTTAAAGGCTCCCTCAGTAAGAAGCAATTCACTTTAATGTCCACAGCAACATTTGAAGCTTCATACCGGAAGGTCTCAAGGGGCTTCGCAATCTACAAATCTTTTGGGCCACGGCTTTACAGTAATTCAAGCAAAGGGCAATATTGGGGCTTCATAATTAACAAGCTTTTGGGCAGTGGTACCCGAGCAATGCAATTTGGGAGTAGTCTTATGGCTCCATGAAAGGGATCAAACTTCAATTGTACCTCAGCACTTCCAATCAAAAGGCCTCTTGGTTTTAAATGAAGGCTCCGATGATATGAATGAATTTGATGATTCTTGTTAGAACTCACAGCGAGATTCTGAAGGAAGTCTTAGAGAAAAGGAAAAAGATTCAATATGCTAGACTCACCCGGCTGAGTTATGGCGGGCAATGCCAATATGTTAACTCTAGAGACAGAGTTACGGCCAATCCCAATGTTTCTGCAATACAGCACCCCCTTCTCCAAGATCAAAAGCACAAGCTGCATCCGAAGATCCGCCGTCGGTTCAACTCAAGAAGACTCGAACAAACATACCGTTCGAAACTTTATCACACCAAGACCTTATCATCTGCAACAACATCACCATCTCCCACGAGACGTCTCTCGAAGACCATACTACATTTGGGTATCAACCACAAAAAGGGCCATCCATCTACAAGCAAGAGAAAGAAGGAGATCGCCTTCAAGAGTTCTACCCAATGGTACATCTGCTCTCAATACAATGCCAAGATAAGTTGGAGCTTCACACCGAAAGGTCTCCACATCCCGCCATCTACAAACTTGATAAGCCCATGACATTTGGGGCTTAGCAATATCTCAAAGTTTGGTATCAATGATCTTCTCTTGGGGCTTGCCCACGTCGACAGCAAAAGACAGTTTATTTGAATGGGCTATGTTTGTCCCAAAGGGCAACAAGGGTATGGAAAATAGCTAGAGGGGGGGGTGAATAGCTGTTTTAAAATTCTTTTCGTACCCTTGAAAAATTCAATTGCAAGTGCGCACTTTATCAAATAAGCGTTATGATATACGCCTAAGTGAGTGAGTGAAATGCACAGCGGAAGTTAGTTAAGAACTAGGCACAAAATGATAAAAGGGGGCGCACACACACTCTAAGTATTTTGGCTCAAAGTGGGTGAAATAAGGAACTAAGGCAAATGAGTTAACAACACAGCACAATTCAGTTCAATCAATCTACAATGAGTAAACAAGCAAGTAGTGAGTGAAGATAATAACTTGAAAGTAAATGACAAGATAATAACACAAGCTATTTGGAGAGGTTCGATCAATGAAAGATCTACGTCCTCTACCAAGATGGTTAGTCTTGGATTTTTAATGTAGATCTTATATAATGAGTGAGTGTTACAAATTACAACTTTTTAGCTTCTACACTAACTCAAGATCTAATATTCTATGAATGAACAAATCCAAAACAATAACCGGTGTATCTCTAAAAGAAGGATCTAAGTGATCAAACTTAAAGAGGTGCGTGTGTGATTTTAGTATCAAGGCTCTTTAGATCTTTATGATTTAGAGCACAATAAAACTAAAGTGTTATAGCTTGAAGATCTGGGCTAAGGATGAAGGTATGAAGATGTTCTTGAGGAATTATGGAAAAACAAAGGCAATCTTCAAATCTTCAACAAATGCTTTGAGAGAGAAATTCTTGAAATTCTTAGCAAAACTCAGCAACTTCAAAATGTTGAAGTTATGGGGTATTTATAGTGAACTTCCAAAAACTAGCCGTTGGAAATCCTTGTGGATAAGATGTGCTGTCGCTCGTTGATTGGAGCATGCATATATTATGGCCATTTTGACACTCAACATAAATGTGACCGTTGTGGATACGTGTCAACAGATTAGGCGCATATGCATCTTTTAACCACCGTTGGATCATTGGCGTAATTTGAATTCTCTTCAAGTCTTTGAATCTTCAATAAATAACTAAGTGTTGAATAAACACTTTGAGGCGCGTTGAGCCAAGAGGCGCATAGAGAATGCGCGCACTAAGGCATATGAGGCGCATGGCGCGTATGATCAAAATGAGGCGCATAGCATTTCTTAGAAGAATGCTTATATGCGCACGCTAGAAGGCGCATGGCGCATAGGCGCATAGGCGCATGGCTCAACTCAAAATGTGATTTTCTTGAATCTTGATCTTCTTGCCCTATTTCTAAGCCTATTCTATAACAATGGACAACGTAAAAAATGAAGTATAAATACTTCTTACATGTGGGTCTAAAGTCCATGAAATAAAACTTAGGGGATGGATCAATCAAATCTAATAAATCCTATTACATTAAAACTGAGATATATGTGGGCATACCCAACAATCTCCCCCTATTTAATTGATGCCATTACCTACTATATCAAGGACAAACATTATACTTGATAAAAACATGTTCAAATAAATAACTTTGATAAATCATGTCTCAAGTTAATGCACACACTAGTCCAAGATATAGATTTCTAATCTATTTCAATAAGGATAAAGCATTACATATGGAAAGATAGAAATAATAGTTCAACACATTCAAAATGATATATGAATTTTAGTTTTGAAATGTGTTTAAACCAAGTTTAAACTCAATGCATGAAAGTATGGAACATTCAAATATGATGCATATGGTTTTAAACAATATTCATTGTTCTACAAACAAGGAGTTTGGGTGAACAAGGTTTGATAATAAGTGATGCATTGTTCTCATTAAAACTTGAAATGTAAGAGTTGGAGATTACAAGTTTTGAATAGAACAAAAACAAAAGATGTGCTAAAACATGTAAGCACTAAATCACTAACAACAAAAGAGGATTCTAAAACAGAGTTCTAAAAACTTACAAACAAATAGAAACTAAGGGTTGGGAGGCGCGTCATCGTCCTTCAATCCTTCAACGATCTCTGAAACGGAGCGCTGAATTTGCTTTGCAAGCTGATGACTACGGTTCACTAAACCATGAGTGTCCGTGACACTATTGTGAGTAGCAGTGACACCGTCTCTGATGTAGCGCAAATGACCAACATTGATGTTTTGAAACTCATCAATGGTGCGTTGAGTAATGGCTTGCTGTTGAGCGACATTTTCTGCAACGTTCTGAAAGTTTGCTTCAATGGAAGCCTGCGCTGTAACAATGTCAGAGGAAATCCTATCCGTGCGCCTGTCTGCACTGGAATGCGCGGCATTGAAATGAGTGACAACTAATTCCTTCAAAACATCAATCTTTAAGAGCAGGGAATTAATGTCAACATGCGAGCTAGGAGCAGGAGCAGAGCTGGAAGAGGGCGCATGAGATCCAGGCGCATGTGAATCAGGCGCAATTGGAGCAGCGCTTGGTTCATCATTTGGTTCTGCGCCATAGACAGATAGTCCCAGGATTTGTAGCTCATCCTTAACTTCTTTGAGCTTATCAACAACGCTCAATAACTTATGGCTATCTCCAGCCACCATCTCAAACAGCTTCCTTATATCACCTGCTATATTCAACTCTACTTCCTTTATAGCGTCAATGAAATCTTGGCCATCGGTGAGTTGGATGCCAGCGCTAATTCGCCCATGAAGGGAAGCAAGAGTACATTTGAATAAATCGTTCATCTGATCAATAGCATCATTCCACTGTTGAGGAGTAAGGAAATGTTTGTCCTTAATATTCGCATCTATGCGCACTATCTCCCCCTTAATGGAAGCAATCTCATCAGCTTGCTGAGTAAGCATGGTAGTATGAAGCTCTAACTGTGAGTTCATTTGAGTTTGGCCTTGCTGGAGTTGCTGTAGAAGTGAAATAACAACACTCATATCAGGAGTGAGAGGAGGAGGCGCAGGAGTAGAGGGGCGCATCGGAGGAGTAGGAGCGCGGGGAGGATATGGAAGATACTCTGCACTTGAAGAAATTTCTTCAGGTTGAGGCGCAGGAGCCTTTGGGCGCACTGAAGATGGTTTGCGCCTTAAAGGTTCTGGCTCCCCCCTGAGGTTGATCCTCATTATCTTCACCAAATAAATCTGCAGAGATTTTATCTTTGAGTTGTTGTCGATCAGAAGATGGTGTTGGTGGAGGCGCATGAACAGTTGGAGGCGCATCAGGAGCAGGCGCGCGTACATCAGCGCTAGACCCTGCGCCTTTGCACCTTTCAGATTTAGATAAATCAGCAGCCTGTTTCAATCTGTATTCTTCATCTCTTTTCTTCTGCGCTTCCAGTCTACTGGCTTCTTTAGCGCGTTTCAGCTCGTTTTCTTCTTCAGTGTCGGTTCTGGGGCGCTTAACAGGTCTGCTTGGTTCTTCAGCAATCCCTTTGCCTTTGCCTTTAACTGAGCCAGGAGCAGGTCTAGATTCTGCGCGTGGCGCTACTGTAGGTTCTTCTTCACCATCTGCGCCATCTGCTTCTTCATCAGAACCAGTGGCTTCATCAACCAACTGAGCGCCTTTCACCCTTGGCGCGTGCTTGGCCATGCGCTTTCTGCGCCTTTTCATCACTAAACTGTCCTTACCAAAAATAAGGACATCAGTGGTTTGGTAGGCTGGGTTCTGAGCAAGGAAATTTGCAAGAGCATGATAGGAGAGAAAGACCTTGGTTAGAATACGGCAGTGAGTCTTGAACTTCGTCTTTCCCTCAGCCTTGTTTTTGTTGTACTTGTCAATCTGGTCCTGAAGAGTTGTGAATAAGATATGAGGCCAGTTGAGGATGGTCTTTGCCATAATAGCAGCTGTATACTCCCACTGCTCCATAGTGAATCTGTTGACATTTCCAGTTTTGAAGATAATGGAAGTGCCAACCATATGCGCAATATGCGCCAGTAAATCACCACCATCTCTAATTTCCACAGTTTTGATATTGTTTTGAAGAGTAGGGATCTTAAGAAGAGTGCGCGCCATAATATTTTGAGCAGCGTCTGAATAAGAATTGATTTTGCCAGCAACACTCAAAGGGCCAGTTGTGTTGAAGTTGACAATTTTTTTGATAGTGCCAGCAGACATAGTGATTTCAACATCTTGAACCACTGCGCGTATTCGATGACGCACCATCCCTTCTACATCAGTTGGAATTTCCACAAATTTAGCTGTGGAGAAAAATTCATCAACTAGGAGCGGTGAGTAGAAATGTTGCTCCAGAGTGAATAAGGGAAGGAGTCCAGCAAGTCTGATATATTCCATAATATCTACACCCATGGGATCAGCAGCTAGCTCGTTTAAATCAAAGGTTTCACCAAGTCTGAAATTATTGAGATCCTAAAAAAGATAAACATTGAAAGGAATTAGTGTGAATCAGGCGCATAGAATCATAAATAAGCAAAGTGAGGACTAGGCGCATACAAAATTTTAGGCGCATAAAATAATTAGGCGGAGAGAGTCATAGGCGCATAAGAGAGCACAGTGAGTCAAGGCGCATGATTATAGTAGGCGCATGAAATTATGAGGCGCATAGAAATACAGGGCGCATATTTATGGTTCTATGAAATATACTAAGAAAAATTTGAACATAAAAATTGACTAAGTATGAATTGGGGCGCATAGTAAGTGTAGGCGCATAATGTTATTAAGCGCATAAAGGATTGAGGCGCAAACACAAGTAAGCGCAAGAATCACTTTGAGGCGCATAATATCAATGTGCGCATAATCATACTAGGCGCATGAATTCATATATAGGCGCATTACTATGTAGAAATTTAAACTCAGTATAAAAACTCACAAACACATGCAAACATACATATGCAAGTTTTCAGAATCAAAACGTGAAAATTTTGAAAAACAAGTTTTGAAAATTATGAAACCCAAGTCAAGCAAAAATAACGAAGAACACGAAGAACATGCCTTGAGTGCTCGAAGAACAATAAGAACACATAATTCGTGAAACTTCACCAAATCAAGCATACAATATATCAAAATGACCGCACGAAGACAAGGATAACAAAAATGTAAAACAAAACAAGTAAAAATCAACAACGAATCTAGTAAATGGATTCAAAAAACCGAAAAACCGAAAAGTCGAAAATGGAAAATCTTCAGATTTGCGAAATATAACGACTTGATCGTTGAAAAGTTTAGCTATAAAGACTCGAAATCATAAAACGAACATAACCTAACAAACGATTTTGAAAACGGATCACCGAAGCAAGATTAAACAAGAAAAAAAAGGGCATTCGGGTTTTTTAGAAAAAAAATAAAAATGAGAACAACAAAAAAAAATTCAAAAATTTAAAGAGGTTCAGAGTTTAAGAATCCATACCATTTCGTCTTGTGTAGATTTCGAAGCTTTCTTAGGACCCATAAATGATATATATAAAGAAAAATAGAGAAGGAAATGATGAATATATCTAGATAGAGAAACGAGAGAGAGAGAGCAGAGAGAGACGGGAGTGATAGAGAGACTGGGAGAGAGAGAGAGAGAGTTGGTAGGGGGGTGTAGGGAAATGATGAAGGAGTTGGTGAGAGGGAGAGGGTAAAGGGAAGTATATATAGGTTATGATTAAAATTTTGCACTGATATGGAAATAATAGGGTTAAAATTTAAAAAGATGGGAAGTTTAAAGGATGTGCATTTATGAGGGGAAAACAAATTTTGGCTCATTATGACAGAGGTGTACGGCGCATTAATGGTGAGGTGATATTGGAAAGGGCGAAAATTTATGAGGGATATTTGGATTTGAAGGGCATTAAATGCAGAATGACCTAAAGTGTCATGATGTGACATTTTGGGTAAAAGAAAAACTGCTCCACTTTCCCTATAAGTGTATGAGCAATTTTGACTAATTTTTGCACAAACCCAAAAACATCTATTTTTTGTGTAAGTTTGGGGTGCAAGAAATATATCCCCAGAAATAAAATTTTGAAAACGCAAAACAGGGAAAAATTAATTGCACAAATACTCTTGAACAATAATGGAATGTCAAAAGACAAAAATTCCTATAATAAATGATGAGAATTTACGTACCTGGTACTTGTGAAATTTAATACATTCAATCATTGAAATAATAAGTATGGTACATTGATTGAGCCGCAAAAGTAAATGCACGCATGAAGGGGCGCATTACTCATCAAGGCGCGCAGAAAGATATAGATAGCATTACGTAATAGGCGCGCAGAGATGTTTGAGCGCGCATAAGCATTTGGCGCGCATTAGATGCTAGGCGCGCAGGATAGTGAGGCGCGCACAGTGAATCTTATTGCGCATGAAGTTTCCTTGAAACTTTGAAATGATTTAACATTTGAACCTAGTATACTCAAAACTTAAAAAATCACAAAATCATTAGTATTGACAAAACTATATGAATTTAGTTGAGTTCAAGCATACCTATTTCACCTCTCAAAAACGTGAACCGTTCGCGTCAAGTGCTTTTGTTAAAATGTCGGCGATTTGATAGTCGGTTCCCACGTGTTCCAAATGAATATTTCCCTTCTCCACGTGGTCTTTGAGGAAGTGATATTTGATGTCGATGTGCTTGGTCTTTGAGTGCATGACAGGATTTTCAGAAACCGCAATTGTTGATGTATTATCGCAGTAGATGGGACAATTTTCTTCGATGATATCATAGTCCACCAATTGCTGCTTCATCCAAAGTATTTGACAACAACAACTTCCCGCAGCGATATATTCGGCTTCGGTTGTTGAGACAGATATAGAAGCTTGTTTCTTACTTGCCCATGACACAAGTCGATATCCGAGGAAATGACAAGTGCCACTAGTGCTTTTCCTATCAATGGTGCATGCTGCGTAATCCGCATCTGAATAACCTACAAGTTTAAAGTTCGAATCTTTGGTGTACCAAAGTCCAAGGTTAACAGTACCGGAGAGATATCTTATAATACGTTTCACAGCAATTAAGTGTGCTTCTCTAGGGTCGGATTGATAACGAGCACAAACACAAACACTAAACATAATATCGGGCCTACTAGCAGTAAGATAAAGGAGTGAGCCAATCATACCTCGATAGAGCGTTTGATCAACACGTTTACCTTTTAAATCTTTGTCGAGTTTGTTGCCGGTGGCCATTGGAGTATCGTATGCTTTGGCGTTCTCAAGTCCAAATTTCTTGATTAAGTCCTTTGTATATTTGGCTTGATTGATGAATATGCCTTCACTCATTTGCTTGATTTGAAGCCCGAGGAAGAATGTGAGTTCTCCCATCATGCTTATTTCAAACTTGGTTTTCATTAGTTTCTCAAAGCGCTTGCACAACAATTCATTAGTAGAACCAAATATAATATCATCAACATAAATTTGAACAAGTAATTTATGACCATTATGTTTGGCAATGAAAAGAGTTGTATCGATTTTACCGCGAGTGAAGCCTTTTTCGATGAGAAACTTGGATAGAGTATCGTACCATGTTCTTGGTGCTTGTTTGAGTCCATACAAAGCTTTCTGGAGTTTGTACACATGATTTGGAAATTGTGAATCTTCAAACCCAGGTGGTTGAGCAACATAGACTTGTTCTTGGAGTTCACCATTAAGAAATGCGCTCTTCACATCCATTTGATATAACTTGAAGTTCTTGTGAGCGGCGTAAGCTAGAAATAATCTGATAGCTTCAAGTCTTGCTACGGGCGCAAAAGTTTCATCGTAGTCAATTCCTTCTTCTTGCCTATAGCCTTGTGCAACCAACCTTGCCTTGTTTCGTGTGATGGTTCCATTCTCATCCATCTTGTTCCTGAACACCCATTTCGTACCAATCACTCCATGATCATGAGGTCTTGGAACAAGAGTCCAAACCTTACATCGTTCAAATTGATTGAGTTCTTCTTGCATTGCAACAACCCAATTAGGATCTTGGAGCGCTTCATCAGCCTTCTTCGGTTCAATTTGAGAGATAAAAGCAGTGTAAGCATCAAAGTTTGTAGCTCTCCTTGTACGAACACCAACGTTTAGATCACCAATGATATTATTGATTGGGTGACCTCTAACTTCACGAATTTCAGGAGGTAAGTTAGGTTGAGTCATAGTAACTTGAAGGTCTTCAATTGGTACATCTTCACCAGATTCAAAATCATTAAAATTTGGGGGTTGAATTGGTTCAGAATCGAAACTTGGGTTAACACCAGATGCAGCAGTAGAAATAGGCGCGTGAGAGGAATCAAGAGGCGCAGCATGTGAGTGAGGCGCAGCTGAGGATTCTCCTGGCGCACCATTCAATGAATTAGGCTCATTTAATATAGATGGATTTCCTTGAGTTGATAAATTCTGATGTTGAGTAGGCGCAACATGAATAGGAGCACCTGTATCATTTAGCTCAACAGAATCATCAGCAACATTTGGAGCCAAATGTAGCTCAAGGAGAGAATGTTCATCAAATGTAACATGTACAGATTCAACTATCACTAATGTAGATCTATTAAAAACACGAAAAGCTTTAGAGTGTTTGGCATACCCAACAAAAATACTTTCGTCGGCTTTGGCATCGAATTTACCTCTATGTTCGTTTCCGTTGTAGAGGATATAACATTTGCAACCAAAGATCTTGAAGAATGCAATGTTGGGAGTTCTACCACGCCAAAGTTCATACGGAGTCTTGTTGTGAAGTTTGTTGATGAGGGAACGATTTTGAGTAAAGCATGCAGTGTTGATAGCTTCTTCCCAAAAGTACTTAGGTAATTTAGCTTCAGCTATCATCGTCTTTCCCGCTTCAATAAACGTCCTATTATTTCTTTCAACAACGCCATTTTGTTGAGGGACTCCGGCGGTTGAAAAGTTGTGATCTATCCCATGATCTTCACAATATCGAGCAACACCGTTATTTTTGAATTCTGTTCCATTGTCGAATCGAACACTAACGATGTCATCTTCTTTTTGGGTTTGGAGCAGTCGAAATAAGGTAGTGAGAATATCATAACAATCATCTTTTGTAATCATCATCTCCACCCATGTATATCTTGAATAATCATCCACCACAACTAGAGTATACTTGAATACTTGAACTAAATAGAGTGAAGCAATTGCAAACATCTAGTAGTTGAAGGATTTGACTTGCTTGAAAATGACTGCTTCGGTTGTTTGCCAAGTTGACACGCGGCACACTTCTTGTCATGATGATCAGCAACCTTGGGAATTCCTTTAACAAGGTTATTCCTGCTGAGTTTAGATAGATACTTGAAGTTCAAGTGACTTAAGCGCTTGTGCCACAGCTAACTATTTTCGCTCACACTTTTTGCTAGATTAGTACTAGAGTTCATACTATGGAAATCAATAATATAAATATTTGTCTTACGATATCCCGTGAGTAAGATAGCTCCAGTTTTGCCATTCTTGATAAGACATTGCGTTGAAGTAAAATAGAATTCTAATCCTTTGTCGCAGAATTGAGATATGGATAATAAGTTATGCTTGAGCCCTTCAACGAGTGAGACTCTTTCAATGCACACTTTGTCTTTCTTGAGCTTTCCATATGCTACAACTTGACCTTTGTTATTATCACCAAATGTTACGGAGGGACCTCTTTCTTCATGGACATCTTCTAATAAGGATTCATCTCCAGTCATGTGTCATGAACACCCACTGTCGAGAATCCATTCATACGTTCTAGATTTAGATCCAGCCATGAAGCAAAGAACCTGAAATATAAACATTTAAGCATGGTCCCCTTTACTCCTTTTCGGGTCCAAAAAGTTAGCAACTTTTGACAACCCACTCTTGCTTGACCTTAGGGTTTTTAAGTCCTTTGGCATTGGGAGTGAATCGCAAAAGGCATTCCACGGCCTTGTGTCCAAAACAATCACAAATTGAACAATGTTGAAAGCCACCAATCACGTGAGTTTTCACAAACTCTTTACTTTTCTTAGGGATGGCATTCTTCTTTGGGTCAGATGAACTAGCCTTAACAAAATCTTTCTTTTGAAATTTTGGAGCGCTTTTTCTTGGAGGGCGCATAGGGCTAGGAGGCGCACGGCGATGAGGCGCGTGGCTCTTAGGCGCATAATGAGCACTCGAAGAAGGAGCGCGCCTATTTTCAAGAATGATTTTGCTAGGAGATGGTTCATCTGTAGCTATATCTTTCCCTTTAGCATTCCCAAATTGCTTCGTTGGGTAGACATAATGGAATGTTTGTCTCTTGACTTTTTCCTATCCTTTACCCATTGAAATAGAATGTTTTTCCTTAGGAATTTCAAAAGTTGGTTGATGAGTAAATTCACTATCTCTTTCAGCATAAACATCACATTTAAAGTTGTCACTAGTTGATGAGAATCCCAAGCCACTTTTATCACCACTGACTTTTTGGGACTCAAATATATTCTCCATAGTGACACGAGAATTGGACCACTCATTTGTAATCTTTTCAAGATTAGTAATTTGAATGACCAATTCATCGTTTTGAACTTTAAGAAGTGAGTTTTGTTCTGTTAGAAAAGTGTTTTTATCAGTAAGAGGAGTCATGCTCTTTATCTGCTCCTTAAGGAGGGTGAGTTCAGATTGAAGAACATTTTTCTCGGTCTTAAGCTGGGAAATTTCATCACATGATAGTGCTAAAGCTTCCTTCATTTTGCCAAATCTACTAATTACCTTTTCGGCTTCTAAGAATAGCTTTTCTTGTTTGGCAATGTCCTCATCATGATTGATTGTAGGAATTGGTTCAACTTGAGGTCTGATGTAGTTGCCTTTTCTGAGCTTGCTTCTTGCACTCAGATCACATCTTGAAAATAACAATCCACCATCGCTTTGAGCCGGAGTGAGAAATCCTTGTTCAACGAGCTTGCTGATGGTTGGTCCTTTCTTCCTTTTCACTTCTTGAAAACCTGCAGATTTCTTGATGGGTTTATTCAAGGCATTCATATCAGGAACATCCTTGGAGAAGTCATCATCAGAATCATAAGTATCAACTTTATCATCATTTGCCATCAAACAAACGAGTCCATCATCGGAATCTTCATCGATCTCATCTGAGTCTGTCTCAATCCAAGTGTTCTGCTCATTTGCTGGTGCTTCTTCTTCCGCAACCATTCCCTTGTGTCGAGTGAATTTGGGAGTGAACTTGGGAGTATGGCTGCTCTTCTTCTGCATATATTCAAACTTGGGAATTGGGCAGCTCGATGCAAAGTGTCCGGGTTTCCTGCAATTAAAACAAACAAGATCTTCTTTTCTTTTTGAATCATTGCTCCTAGTAAACCTTTGAGGAGCTCTACTGGTAGATCCTTGGAATTGATTGTTTGAGCCGGGCTTTGAGAATTTTCTGAACTTCTGGAATTTCTTCACAAATAAAGCGAAGTCTTCATCATCCATGTCTAATAGCTCAGAAGTAGAAATTTTTGGATCTGAACTTTTCTCATCTTGTACCGGCGCAGGAGCAGGCGCAGGTGCAGGCGCAGGCGCAGTTCTCTGTGCGCCACCATAGCCATAGATTTTTACTTTCCTTCAGTTTCGCTGATTCGTTGGAGTTTGAGCTCATAAACCTTGAGATTTGCATAAAGGTTTCTTAAAGTCCAAACGTCTAAAGTTCCGGCGTCTTCAAGAGCGCTAGATTTATGAAGATATCTGGAGCCAAAATCTTGGAGAAAAATTACATTCAAATCTTTGTTCGAAAACTTCATGCCAAGTGAAATACATAGATTGATGATTTCATAATAGCGTTCATAAGTTTGTCTTAAGGTTTCACCGGGGAGTTGGGAGAAATTATTGAACCTCTTTTGCACTTCATATTTCTTGTTCTCCTTGCAAACGGTGTCTCCTTCTATATGCTCTTCAATAGCATCCCATAGCTCATTTGCAGTAGCACAATGCATGACTTGTTGTTTCATAGCCGTGCTTAGAGTGCTGAGAAGAATATTTCTTGCTTTTCCATCATTCGCAACTCTCTTTGTTTCCTCCTCATTCCATTCTTCCTTTGGTTTTAGAATGGAGGGTTGAGCAGCGTTGGTGCGTGGATTAGGATTCGCTTTCATAAGGATGTAAGGTCCATAAACCACGGTGTCATGAAGCCTTTCATCAATTGAGGTAAGATGAGTCAAGATGCTGAATTTCCATACGTCGAAATGATCTTCATCAAAAACTGGAACATGTGTGTAGTTAGCAGTTGCCGAAGGTCTTGAGTTTGCCATATTGAATCGGCACCCAAGCTGTTAAGCTTGAAAAACAAAAAAACGTTTTATAAAGGTGTTTTCTCTGATACCACTTGTTGGTCCCAAAGGGCAAAAAGGGTATGGAAAATAGCTAGGGGGGTGAATAGCTGTTTTAAAATTCTTTTCGTACCCTTGAAAAATTCAATTGCAAGTGCGCACTTTATCAAATAAGCGTTATGATATGCGCCTAAGTGAGTGAGTGAAATGCACAGCGGAAGTTAGTTAAGAACTAGGCGCAAAATGATAAAAGGGGACGCACACACACTCTAAGTATTTTGACTCAAAGTGGGTGAAATAAGGAACTAAGGCAAATGAGTTAACAACACAACACAATTCAGTTCAATCAATCTACAATGAGTAAACAAGCAAGTAGTGAGTGAAGATAATAACTTGAAAGTAAATGACAAGATAATAACACAAGCTATTTGGAGAGGTTCGATCAATGAAAGATCTACGTCCTCTACCAAGATGGTTAGTCTTGGATTTCTAATGTAGATCTTATATAATGAGTGAGTGTTACAAATTACAACTTTTGAGCTTCTACACTAACTCAAGATCTAATATTCTATGAATGAACAAATCCAAAACAATAACCGGTGTATCTCTAAAAGAAGGATCTAAGTGATCAAACTTAAAGAGGTGCGTGTGTGATTTTAGTATCAAGGCTCTTTAGATCTTTATGATTTAGAGCACAATAAAACTAAAGTGTTATAGCTTGAAGATCTGGGCTAAGGATGAAGGTATGAAGATGTTCTTGGGGAATTATGGAAAAACAAAGGCAATCTTCAAATCTTCAACAAATGCTTTGAGAGAGAAATTCTTGAAATTCTTAGCAAAACTCAGCAACTTCAAAATGTTGAAGTTGTGGGGTATTTATAGTGAACTTCCAAAAACTAGCCGTTGGAGATCCTTGTGGATAAGATGTGCTGTCGCTCGTTGATTGGAGCATGCATATATTATGGCCATTTTGACACTCAACATAAATGTGACCGTTGTGTACACGTGTCAACAGATTAGGCGCATATGCATCTTTTAACCACCGTTGGATCATTGGCGTAATTTGAATTCTCTTCAAGTCTTTGAATCTTCAATAAATCACTGAGTGTTGAATAAACACTTTGAGGCGCATTGAGCCAAGAGGCGCATAGAGAATGCGCATGCTAAGGCATATGAGGCGCATGGCGCGTATGATCAAAATGAGGCGCATAGCATTTCTTAGAAGAATTCTTATATGCGCGCGCTAGAAGGCGCATGGCTCAACTCAAAATGTGATTTTCTTGAATCTTGATCTTCTTGCCCTATTTCTAAGCCTATTCTATAACAATGGACAACGTAAAAAATGAAGTATAAATACTTCTTACATGTGGGTCTAAAGTCCATGAAATAAAACTTAGGTGATGGATCAATCAAATCTAATAAATCCTATTACATTAAAACTGAGATATATGTGGGCATACCCAACAGGCTAAGAGTTGATTCATCTTGGGCTTCATAAGCCACTCAAAGTTCAGCATTTGAGGGGCTTTACAGTCAGCAACCCCTTGGCATCTCGACATTAATAGTCCTTTTGAAGCCCCATAAACGACAAATCTCTTGGGGCTAGACATCAATTTCGTTGGACACCACGGCAACAACGACAACATTCAAGCGAGGCAATCCGGACTTCGATTGAACATGACTTGATCTTGGGTTGGCTTTACAAACACACAATGGTTAAAATGGTTCACCCACGAACTAAAAAAAAAAAAAAAAAAAAGAGATTTTTCTTTTTCTCCTTCTATGTGCAAAAGTATGTGCTTTATTTTGCCTTGCTCCTAGCATTCCTCCCCCAGCATTCTCCATCATCCTTGAACTACGCTGGTCTGATTCCTTTCAAGTGATACGTAGGCAGCCTTTTGGCACGACCAACCCACCATCCAGAATACCATCTCGCCGACACTCCTTCAAAGGCAAGAACAATTCATCACCATCAACATCATCATTCTCCATCCAAAGCATGGATATTCTTCATCAAAAGCATCAACATCCTTCAGCAATCCATCCCCAATCAAGCGGCAATGGTAAGTGAAGGTATGGACATCATTCATCTCTCTCAAGCAAATCTCTGCTTTCAAAAATCACTTCACACACAAAATCACTTTACTTCTCCCTCATGCAAAAGTGCTTCAAAATCACATCACACCACAAGCACGATTTCGCTCAATCTTCACACTTCATGCACAAGCACATATACCTGCCAAGCACACACATAACAGGTACCACCACAAGGTCAACAGCATCTGCAACTCAAGGCACTCCATCCCAAGCAAAAAGTAATCCGCCGTCAACTACGCCTGCATCCCACAGAGTCAAACAATTACAGTTCAATGACAACAACTCGGTCCATGGTGAGCCGCAAAATCACCACTTTTCCATCAAGAAACAAAACAATATCGCATATAGGCAGACGGAGCCTCGGTTCCCGCCATCAGCAACCGGATCCCCCATTCAGCAAACGGATCCCGCAATCAGCAAACGGATCACGCACCAGCAAACAGATCCCGCACCAGCAAACGAATCCCGCACCGGCAAACGGATCCCGCTTCAGCAAACGGGTCCCGCACCAGCAAACGGATCCCGCCATCAGCAAACGGATCCCGCATCAGCAAACGGATCCCACATCAGCAAACGGATCCCGCATCAACAAACGGATCCCGCATCAACAAACGGATCCCGCTTCAGCAAACGGATCCCGCTTCAGCAAAACGGATCCCGCCATATCCTTTCTATATCAATAAAGCCGCTCACACAGGGAGCACACCCCCATCTTTCACAATTTCAAAATTCCCCTCTTTCTTTAAATTGCGGCCGTGGTGGGCCGCCTCAAGCCACCACTCCTTTTTAAATTTTTGTGGCTGTGGTGGGCCGCCTCAAGCCACCACACCTTTTTAAAATTTTTGTGGCCGTGGTGGGCCGCCTCAAGCCACCACACCTTTTTAAATTTTTTGTGGCCGTGGTGGGCTGCCTCAAGCCACCACACCTTTTTAAAATTTTGTGGCCGTGGTGGGCCGCCTCAAGCCACCACACCTTTTTAAAATTTTGTGACCGTGGTGGGCCGCCTCAAGCCACTACACCTTTTAAAAATTTTGTGGCCGTGGTGGGCCGCCTCAAGCCACCACACCCTTTCCATCCGCGAAAGCCGCTCACAAAGGGGGCGCACTCCTATCCTTTGTAATTTCAAATTCCTGCTTTATCGAGTCTTTGTTTTCTCTTGTCGATGTCCTCGGCGGTTGTCTTTCTTTCGTCGACGCGTTTTGCTTCGCAATCCACGTCGCCGAGGGGCTCTGTAGACACCCCACTTTGGACCTCTCACCCCGATTGCATACATAGTATTTTTATTTAACTTGTTTTTGTTAATTTCTGTTACTTCCGTTAAGTTTCTAACTGATTCCGTTAGTTTTGGACTAAACTGCATAACAAAGTTAACTTTTAGAGTCATTCTGTCATTCTCACCCGCGGGCGCCTCCCGTAATAGTCATGGGGCGCGCGCGCGTTTGGTCCAATAGGCCGGACCCGCGCGCTTCCCACTTTGGCAGTAACGGATAGCACCATTTTTCCCTCTCTTTTCTTATTTAGAAAATCTCTTCTTGATCACAAACACCTCCTTTTTACATCCACATTCATTCCCCCTTATTTCATAACTCCCAAATCCTTTATTCTAGCCATTCTTCATAAAAACAAAATATTTCTTTTTATTATTATTTGATTTTCTCTTTATTATTTATTTATTATTTTATTTATCTTATTTGTGATTGGTCAATTCCATGTTACATGGATGATCATCTTTTCCCTCCAACCTTTCCCTCTCCTTTTTACCTATAAAAACCACCTTCTTCTACCTTAGAAAGGACCTCCTTTTTTGACTTGAATTTTCTCTACACATACACTATACACAAATCCTCTCAACAAGATTTCTCTACAAAACACTACACAAAGTATTGCACAACATTTTCTCTACAACAACGCCATCTTCAAGTCAAGGTTTAAAGTCCTTCTTCTTAAGGTACAACTTCCCTTTTTCTTCTTCTTATTTTATTCATGTCTAGTCAATGTATGCAATCTCCATAAAAAGGGATACAACCAAAAGGCCACTTCACTATTGAAGTTTGGTCAAGGTTACATCCCAACATTTTAACACCACTTTAATTTTCCATTCATCTTCTATGTAATTGTTTAGCAATAATTCAACATGTAATCTTTTAGCATTAAATTAATAAAATCATTCATCTTTTAATTTCCCCTTTCTTTTCATTTGTAATTGTTAGCACTTTTTATTAACAAATTGAAGGTCATTTAACATTAGAACACCAAAAGTAGCAAGACCCGCGTAAGCGGGGCGGAGTGGGTGTTTAAGTACTTCCCACTCCGTCACCTAACCCTCGAACCCTTCTCTCCTGAATCTTTGGTTTCGTAATAATAATAAAAAGGCTCTTTCTTAGGTTTTCTCGCGTTCCTCTAAAACGTGGGTGGCGACTCTTAAAATCAAGTAGACATCCCAGGATAATTCACCGCTCTAGCCAAGCGGGGTTTCCCCAGGGTATCTACAGTACTCTACTTACCTTGCTTCATATGTCACTCTCTTTTAAGAAATCAAATACTTCAACTCTTATGATTTATAAACACTTCAAATATAGATCCATAAAGGTCATCCACTAATGCAATGCCTGTATAATAACTATTAATTCCAAGTCATGGTCAAATTATTCTATTCATAAGGATTCAATCTCCTCGCAGCATATGTAAAAACTTTACCATTCTGAATCCACATCACAATCTCTCTTTTGGAGTTATTACTTTGAATAATGAATTCATTAGAACCACTATAATAATAAAACTCGACATATCCACTAGGAACAGGAATACGGATCATCTCCTCTAGGTCACTGTAATACTAGTCAAATCCACTAGGCAATATCAATTCCGAAGTTATTGTCATCCATCAGTTCAATATTTGAAAATTAGCTTCATATTCATCACTCTATCTATCAAAAAGGTGTAGCTTTATATGTCAAATAGTTCACAATATAGCTACCCTAGAGAGTCCTTAATGAATTTCTGACAAAGTCAAGAAAATCCCAAGAATATACGTACCTCCATTTACCAGTGCATCCACTTTTGAAATGTCAATAACTATGCATGAACTGAGAGCATTATAAAATGATATATCCTCTAACAAGAAGACATACTATGGTTGATGAATCTTCGATCAAGTAATTCCTCAAGTTGAATCTTTAACTCTTTTAAGTCTACCGATAACATATACACACTATTTTATATATCCGTGCTGTACCCAGTAACAACTTAACACATATATCAAGTTCCCTGTCAAGTGGCATGATGTACTCAGCAGAGAAGATAACTCAAAACTCACAAATAAATGATATATCCTCAAATTTTCCCGTTCAAGGTCTGTAGTGCCTCCTTCGGGTAGTTTCCAGCTAAACAACCCCCCAAGTCCCAAAAACTTCTCCCTGAACTACGTTAGGCTTGATTCCCCGCAAACGGGATACGTAGGAATCTTATACCCCTAGATCCATCCATTTGACCACATCAGTTAATCGTCTTCCCATCATGGCCAGATTGAGATTCTTTTAAATCGACAACCCCGCTTTCCTAAAGCACCGTTGCCGAGGGGCTCTGTAAGTACCCCAATCCGGGCTCAACCCCTCTAGAATGCACGAAACCAAGTACCATTTAGGGATAAACCTAAAAGGCTAGGACCTCACAGGAATAAACAAAAAGCTTAAGAACCAATCTGGAATTAAAAAGAAGAAAGTTCCAGATCTCGCTAGGATCAGCCGTACGGGTGGTTTCTCCCTAGAGAGGCACCAACCGTACGGATGGTTTGGGACCTCCAGGTCCCTATAAATTAAGGCCCTTACTGATCATTTAAGGGGGGGGGGGAAGAGAATTGAGTGAAGTTACTCTGCTGGAATACAACCACAAATAATTTGAGTGAAAAAGAGAGGAAGATTGGCTAAACTAAAAATAGGTGAGGCCACCTTCTCCCCATATCCTCTTGACCATTCATCTTGCCCATATTTTTCATTCATATTATTCAAGTCTTTATATTTATTGCTCCTTATAATACAAGTATTTATATTTATTGTCCTTTATATTACAAGTTCTTATTTATTCATGTGATCTCTATATAACTTGGATCCAAATACCCATATGATCCTAAAGGTTTCATCTTGCACTTCTATGATGCATTAAAATGATGAACTAAATGGGGATGGGATTTGTTACATTTAAAGTCTTAATATTTAATGCCTATTTCCATTTAAAGTCTTTATTTCAAGTCTTTTTCTTGTTTATCGTCACTTGATTGAATAAAGTTCGTATCTTTATGGTTATTTTTGTTGTTCTTGGCCATGATGATCATGATTGATGACAAAGCCTTGATCTTTATTCATCAATATTTGATTTAGCCTCATTCTATCACACTTGGATGATAAAGTTTCAATCTTTATTCATCCAAGTGTTGATCATGTTGTCCCAAAGGCTTAATCTTGCATAAAAGACTCATTTGGATGATAAAGTTCCAATCTTTACTCATCCAAATGTTTGCCTTGGCTCAAAAGCCATGTTCATCACCTTTCTTGTTTTTCTCCCATGATTGCCTTGATCACACCCAAAATTCTTGTTTTTGGTGTACAAGGATGATCAAAGGCATAGGAATGATTGTATTTAATGTTTATGTACAAAATCGTAAACAGAAAATGAAAACAGTTCAGTCCAATTTTAGGTAGAATGTTATGTTTCTGTATGAAACTGGACAGTTTTGATCAAACTGTGAAATCTCCTGGATGGCCCTAACCATCCGTACGGATGGTTTGGCCAGATGGGACTGTTTGTATTTTAATCAGTCTCTATTAAATATGTTGCAGTTTAGCCCTTTTTGTTAACTGACTTATGCTTTCTGTTAAGTCACAGTCCATTCTTTCAAAATACACACACACACACACTTTCACGTTTTCTGTCAACAAAGTTAGGGAGACTCAATTTATTCTAGGCGGATCTGGTGACTATGAAATGTTCTTCCCGAGACGTAACCTGGCCTCCGAACTCACAATCTCAAACCTTTTCATTAAATTGGGTTTTAAAATTAATTTAATGTGGCGACTCCGTTAAGTTTTAGGATGTTTTGTGTTTGATTTCCCATGGGACTTTCGCGATCCCACAGGTATCTTACAGTTAGACACAAAGTATTTGAGAGACGTTAAGGACAGATGTCTTCATCTTGAATTCTTATCAAAACTTTGATTCACCGTTGGATTCTGGCTTTGACTTTGAATACTGGAGTCTCCATATCTTTATAAGTCTTAAATTTATCTAAGTGTTGAAAGGTTGTATGGAGCGCACCACTGATGAATAGGCGCACCATGAGTATGGAGGTGCACCATGTCTAGAAAGGAGCGCACCAACATGAGTTGGATGCTCCTTACTGATGTTTGGGGGCGCCATACTGATGATGGAGGCGCACCTTACTGATGTTTGGGAGCGCACCTTACTGATGATTGAGGCGCTCCTTACTGATGTTTAAGGGCGCATCATACTGATGATGGAGGCGTTCCTTACTGATGTTTGGGAGCACACCATACTGATGATTGAGGCGCTCCTTTCTGATGTTTGAGGGCATGTCATACTGATGATGGAGGCGCTCCCAACTGATGTTTGGGGGCGCGCCAATACTGATGATTGAGGCGCACCAATACTGATGATTGAGGCACACCAATACTGATGATAGAGGAGCACCAATACTCTGACACTTAGAAAATTCCTGGCGTTGATCCTATTACAAAGCTTAGTCTATAAAATGGACTGTCTAAAAAATGAAGTATACATACTTCTTACATAGGGTCCTAAAGTCCATAAAATATAACTTAGGTAATGTATCAATCAAATCTAACATTAAAAATATGAGATATAAGTGGGCATACCCAACAGAAACTGTGGGCTCTATAAATCATGAATCTTCTAACATTAAAAAAAGGTGAAGTATACATACTTCAAAGTTTTTCTATGAAAGTAAAAACTCAAGCAGCTAGAAAATGAAAATGAGTAGGCTAGTTATAGCAGAGCTTCAAAATCTAGCCGTTGGAGATCTGAGCAAGGACGATAAGATGGCACAATATGATTGGTGCGCATGTGTCCTTTGTAATCGTTGGAGACAGAGCATGAAAACAAAATCCAAATCTTCTTTTAGAGGGATGACAGTTGTCTTCTACTGAGATTTTCATCTAAGCGCTTCTATACCTTTTTATGTGCTGAGTGTGATTAATTTGTCAAATTTGCACACCTCAGCATATTTGCTCAATCCAAAAAAACATAGCTTGTCTTCACGCGGTCCAAGCTTGAAGAACCCGAGGTTGTTGAAAGATAAGTACAAGGACCAAGGGTGTTCTGTACTACACATGAATATCATTCGCATTGACTGCACAGAAGGTGTTTTATGCAAAGAGTCATGCGCAAAACCAAATGGTCCTTCTTAGAAACCTTAGTTTTATGGTATATGCCCAAACATCTAAGCCTATTCTTTAAAGTGGACTTAGCTAAAAAATAAATTATAAAAATTCTTACATAGGGTGATAAAGTGCATAAAATAAACATAGGTGATGGTATCAATCAATTCTAATTTAGGAGGGTTAAGAAATGCACATACCCAACAGTTTAATAGATTCATGGCGGATTCAAAGGCTAAGGGAGTTGCGGATTCAAGCAATACAATGGAAGGTACAAGGAAAAGCGAACAAAAAATGAGCGAGTAATTGTGGATGTTGAAAAAAAACATACGAATGTGGAGAAGGTCAATACGAATAACATCAAAATTGATTTCTCCATTTTGATGGAACAAACCCTAGAAATTGGGTGAGGAAATGCCAACAGTATTTCAGGTTTAAGCCAATGAATGATTGAAAGAAACTAGAATTAGCTTCGATCTCTATGGATGTTGATGAGGACGACTGGTACCAAAACTATCAAGAGACAGATGGACCTCTCCCTTGGCTGCGCTTTGTGGAAGAGGTTTTCGTGAGATTTGAAGAAGCTAGCAAGTCTGATCCACAAAAGGAGTTCGACAAATTGTGTCAAACAGGTACCGTCGATGAATATCAAAGTAAGTTTGAATCGTTGAGGGCTCAAATAATAGTCACGAATCAAATGCAGCCTGGATCATATCATGTTTCCAGTTTTTTAGTGGATTTAAACCAGGAATAAAGATTATGATCAAATTGCTAAAAAAAAAAAATCCTTAAGCGAAACCATAAGTTTAGCCTTGTTGCAGGAGTCTGCTCTACATATTACTACGAAGTCTACGATTGGATCAAACAAGTTCATTTCTGGTGCATTCTCAAAAGCATTGCTTCCAACTCCTACTACGCAAAAAGGTAATAATAAGGTATGATTTTTTTGGAGGTACTACTGCGGCTGTTCATCCTAGTAAACCAAAAATTGTCACCATTCTAATTTGGCGGCTCACACCAGAAGAAATGCAGGCTCGAAGATTGAAGGACTTATGTTGTAATTGTGATGAAAAGTATGTTGTTGGTCATAAATGTAAGAGGCAACAAATTTATGTTATAAGATCTCTGATGAAAAGTAGGTTGATATGCGGTGCATTCCGTGGTTCATCCGGAGTCAAAAGTTATGATTGTTTCCGCGCAAGCGCTCAAATGACTCCAAAAACTTCAACGCCTTTGTGTCCACATCAATTAGGGCCTCACACATCAATTTTTGATGTTTTATGATATTGATCATTATTTATCCAAAAATTAGTGCACGCTCATATATTAGATAACCGGGTTTTTAATTGTGTTAATTTTTAATTAGTTTTTTTTATTTTTTGATATAAAATACTCCCTCCGTTTCATGAGAACTGAGACAAAAAAAAAAAGCACAAGAACTAAGGAATACTAATAAAATAAGGAAAATGTGTGGTAGAAAATGAAGAGAGAGAATTAGTGGGGTAAATAGTAGTGTTGGTTGAATAAAATGAGTGGTGGAGAATGAAGAGAGAGAATGAGTGGTGGGGTTGGGTGAATATAAAATATTAAAAAGTTTGCCATTTTGGGTAGTCTCAATTGAGGTGAAACGGATGAAAAGGGAAATAAGTCTCAGTTCTCATGAAACGGATGGAGTATTTCTTTATATTTATAACTGTCATGCAAGTAAATTTTCTAAAAAAAACATGCAAATAAATGGGTAGTAAACGGATGCCATAGTCATTTTGTAAAACAATTTTAAGCATTCATTTTTTAAAATAATTATTACTGTTTTAATAATGTATAAAATATTTTCACTGAGTAGGTCTTGTGAAAAACGCGTTTTGCATTGAGGAAAGGAAAAACGTGTTTTTCAAAGACGCTGGCCCTTATTCTTAGAAACAAGCGGTGACATTTTCGTAAATAATGGCAAGCAACGTAAATGCCCAGTATTAATATTACAAAAAACCAGTGATTTCAAACTGGCGTTTATAAACATGAAACTACTTTTCTTAAGTGCCAGTGTTAGTGTTTAAAAGTGCTGGCCATTACACTGACACTTTTAAACATTGATACTGACACTTATTAAAAATGTTAGTGGTAGTGTCAATAAGTGCCGGTGTACATGGCTGGCACTTTTTTCAACTACCACTGGCACTTACGATCAACGCTAAATAACTTCCCGTTAATTACAAAAATGTCACCGTGTCATTTTAAAAACACGTTGTACGCGAACCTTAGGGAAAAACACGTTTTTGCCAGTTTCTCACCTTTTCACTTCCCCATTAAATTTATTTTCATTAACTTTTTAGATTCATAGTAACGGCTCGTGCATTACACGAGAGTAACACTAGTTAAAAATAATGACACATTTGTTTTTGTTTGGTGGAGTTTACACTTTTGAACTTGATAGTACATTTTTGAGAGGGAAAATTTGCACTTCTTGTTTTTATATATATATAAATATAAATATAATATAATATAAAGAAGATAAAGATTTTTATATATATAAGATTTTCCATTTTCAGTTATACTAATATGCAACTAAACCCTCTTTTCTTGAAATAATTGTTTTGGACTAAATTGGGTTTGAAAGGAGCTTAAGGTCTTGAACTAGAGCAGCGAGAGTTAATTGACCTAATATTCTAGTAATTAAGTACGCAAAATCATGGGAAAAATATGTTTTTCCAAACGCTTAGAAAAAACGTGTTTTAAAAAAAAAACGCGGTGGCATTTTTGTAATTAATCGGAACTTCTCAACGGTTCTGGATATCAATATAAAGGCTTCTGGATATGAGATTGATAGTCAGAACCTTTGAAAGTAATAACCAGATGGGTCCTGGATATCAATATAAAGCCTTCTGGATATGAGATTGATAGCCAGAACCTTTGAAAGTGATAGCCAGAACCTTTGAAAGTGATAGTCAGAAGGGTTCTCTGGTTCTGGATATCAATATAAAACCTTCTGGATATGAGATTGATAGCTAGAACCTTTGAAAGTGATAGCTAGAAGGGTCTTGGATATCAGTATAAAGCCTTCTGGATATCAATATAAAGTCTTCTGGAGGTTTTGAAAAACACGTTTTTCCTAACCATTAGGAAAAACGCGTTTTATAGAAGACCAACCCAATTAAGTGTGCCAATAATTGATGAAGTAAGCCAGTAAGACATGATTAAATAAAATTAATAATCCTAAACAATCATTTTTTCTTAAAATTTAATAAAAAATTTATGTGAATATCGTTCATACAATCAATTATGACTATGTTAGAGGAGTGTGTTTTGGGGGAAACTAGATCCTCCATAAGTTATAAAAAGTCATATTTTTTACCCTTAAACCGTAAACCTGAAACCCTAAAACCTAAACCTAAACCTGAAATCCAAACCCTAAACCTTAAACCCTATAAAAACAGGACTTTAATTTCCCCCAAAATTTTCTCATGTTAGAGCTCTTCTGAGAGAAACAGAATCCCTTGCAAATCGTCCAAACAATCAAATCGTTTTCAACATGCAAATTCTTTTTAGAGAAAAATAATCATTTAAATTTTATTTTTAAAAGTGCATTAATAATGAAAAACACCCATGAAAACTTTTTTCATGGAACTGTTCATATGAATTATTCTTATTGTTGTCTGTCTCTTATAATAAATAATGATAAATGTATTTTATTCTTTGAAAATTAGTGTTACATTTGACAAAAAAAAACCTTAATAAGAATTTATAATAATAAAAATATCTTGCAAACAATTAAAAATAATTTCTAAAAACTCGATAAATTAATCAGTACGCTTATTATGAGACGGGATAATCTCAGAAAATTGTAATTGGTAAGATAAAATATCATTGTTTCAAAAATAAATAAAGAGTAGAGGTAAAAAAATCTCATGAAATTTTGGCCAGAAACATGATTGTCCGTGATTGAGTGGATGTTTTATTAACCCTTTGTCTCAAAATAAAAGTGGCATTTGACTTGTCAACATTTTTGTTGAATGTGTTTTACTGTAATTATTCATACATTGCTCGTAAAATGATAAAATTGCAGTATTACTCTTTTCTTATTTAGAAACACGACATTTAATTTGTGATAAATTAAAAAGGAGAAAATGACATTTATTATGAAAATAAAAGAGTAATTATTATGGTATCTATAAAAAATAGTACATCTAATTGCCTTTAATATTTAAAAAGAAATTTTATGAGACTTTAAATAAAATCTTGATAGCTGATGTGATATGGGGTTTCTATCAATAATTACTTATAAAACAAAGTTATTTATCAATGAAAACACACATATTCTAATTTAACTAATAAATTCATGTGTTTAAAATCAAAATACTCTAGAAGCCTTAATTATTTTAAATGGCAAAAATACCCCCAAACATCTTCCAACCCTTCCTATCTTTGACCACTCGCCACCATTATTCGACCACCAACATCTTTGGCCACCTCCTACCACTTATCATGGTTAAGCCCCAGTTAAGGTCAAGATTGACCATGTGCCTCAACGAAATTTTGGCATGACCTCATTTGTACGAGGGATCTTGGAACTTAACTTTGGGCTTAAGGATGATTAGGATGAGCCAAACATTAGGGCTTAATGACAAGGTGTCATCCCATCCTTAATACATGACTTTAGTTAATTATAGTCAAAATTAACGCATAAGTCAAAGACCGGGTCATCGACGACCTTGGTCACACTTGCTTTCGCAAGGAGTCATGAACTTGGGCATTAATTTGACTATAATTAACTTTGGGCAAGTATTAAAGATAAGATGGCGTGAACTAGACCAAAAATCAACCATGGTCACGGTGTTTGTGTGTCACAGACAAGTGTGGTTGACTCGGTTCGGATGGGGAGGTGGAATGGACCCGTGCGCGCGAGAAGGGCACGGGAGTACCAATCAAGCTGCATCGTGGCATCCATCCCGGGTTGTGAGGGTTATTGAGACGTGCACAAGGTCAAGTGCGCGTAGTGTGAAGTCGTTTATGTTCCTTTTTGAGTTAAAATATGAATTTTCGATGCGTTTTAATATCATGAGCAAGTATAAGCAAGATATGAACAAGTAATTCGCAAGTAATTTGTACAAGTAAATGGACAAGCATGTGAACAAATCAAGATTTTGAAAATCAAATTTTTGTACATGAAAAAGGTTGTGCACAACCAAAGGTTTGAAAACCAAAATTTTACCAGATCCCTTGAAAATCAATTTATACAAAAAGGTTGGTGTGCCAACAAAGGGTTTTGAAAATCAAATTTTCATAAAAAGGGGTCATGCACAATTAGGTTTTGGAGCCCAAATTTTATATCAAAATTTTGTGCATGACCGAGGCTTTGAAAAACAAGTTTGGATTAAGAAAACGAAGGCATATGTGCACAAGTAAAGGCTGGAAATTTGGAACCTGGACAAGCGGAAGCAAAAGGACCATCAGAATGTTTCTGCCCTGCAAGAAATTGTTGAATTTGAAACATTCTGTGGGCCCAGAAGAACCATCGGTACGGTTGGTCAAGGAGGTCCATTATTTTTGCAATTTTCCAGTTTCTGATCCATCTAGCCCCAATTTATTGTATTTCCAGAACAGTTTCATTTCCAGAAATCAAAACAGAAACATAAAACACACACAAGATATGCACAAAGTCATCAAACGGGGACGGGAGTTCGACCCACACAAAGGTGCTCCCAAAGTTTCTAAAAAGAAGTTTGGAAACAACGTATTACCCAGCGGAGTCGCCACTGTAAGGTACCCGCGGGAAAACGAATGGTTCCCACGAGAATCAAACACGGAACTTTATGTTCAAGAAAACGGAGTCGCCACATTAAATTAATTTTAAACCCAATTCAACGAAAAAGATTAGAAAAATGAGTTCGGAGGTCAGGTTATGTCTTGGGAAGAACTTTTGACGGTTCACCCAATCCGCCTCAGAAAATCAAGTCTCCCTAAGTTTATTGACCGAAAATGTGCAAGTGTGTGTGTGTATTTTAAAATGGGAGAAACTGTCTTTTAACAAAAAACAGTTAGAAAGTTAATCGAAAGGGTTTATTTGCAAAGATTTTAACAGAAAGGGGGTTTAAACAGAAAATTTTCCCTACGGCTAAACCATCCGTACGGATGGTCGTAGCCGTCCTGTGAATTTGCAGATTTATCAGAAACATTCCAGTTTCAGGCAGAAACAGAGAATTCTGTAGAAACTGGACAGAGTGTGACTTTTTCACTTTATTTGCATTGTACAAGAACATGCATAACAACATCCCTATGCTTTTGATCATTGGATTAGACACCAAAACACATGATTTGGGCATGATCAAGGCAATTATTGGGGAAATAAGAGTAAAAGTTTATGAACATGGCTTTGAGCCAAAACAACCATTTTGATAGTTAAAGATGGGGACTTTAACATCCAAATAGATGATTCATCCAAAATGAAGCCTTGGAACAACCAAAATCAATCTTTGGATAGATAAAGATTGAGTCTTTATTATCCAAAGTTGACATTATTGAGGTTAAATCAAAGTTTAGATGGTAAAGATTGAGACTTTACCACCCAAACTTGATCATCATGACATAAATGAACAAACATAACATAAATGTACACGGGCTCTCTCCATATGTGCAATGGATCACCAAGCCAAAAGTAAAGACATTAAAGTAAATGACATTAATGTAAATGATATTAATGTAAATGACATGAAAGTAAATGACATAAATGTAAATTGCATTAACATAACAAGCCATGATCATCATTTGGTTTGTAACCCTTAATCACACATAAAGCATGATGGGCACCATGGAATCATATCATGACTTGGTTTCAATTTATAAGATTTGCATGAAATATAAAGATATTAGAGTAAGATGATCAACAAGACAAGTAAATAAAAATGTAACAAGGTAAATAAAAGAAGTGAAGAGGATATGGGGAGAAGGAGGCCTCACCAATGTTTGATTCTAGCCTATCTTCCTCTCTTTCACTTAATTTTGACAATGTTTGTGTTTTTGCTCTCAATCTAGCAGAGTTTCAGTATACAAAACTATTTTCTCCCCCCCCCCCCTCTGAAATAATCAGCAAGGGCCTTAATTTATAGGGATTGAAGGCGCCCAAACCATCCATACGGCTGGGGCTTTCTCGTGCCCAAACCATCCGTACGGTTTCTGCTAGCGAGCTTCTGGATTTTTCCAATTTTTATTCCAGAATAGTCCTAGAGTTTTAGTTTATCCTAGTGAGATCCTAGCCTATCCAGTTTATCCCTGAATGGTACCAAGAGTTCCTCTAAGTGTGTTTCAATTCAGATTGGGCTACTTACAATACTATAAAATAAAAATCTTTGTTCATGCTAGGAATTGAAACCATGACCTTTTGGTCTTAACTTTTCCACCCTATCACATTGCCAAGTCACTCTATTGTTTCTTTTGAAAACTATTATAAATGCAGCAATGCTAGGGGCACAAAATAATGTCACAAAATCTTGCTCACAAAATGAGGTGGCGATGTTTTATTGGTTGCATCGATAATGGACCCGCCCCACTCTAATTCACCAATAATATCATTACATCTAGGATTTTGTGAGCAAGTTTTTCTGACTTTTTTGTGCCCCTAGTATTATTCTTATAAATGTGCACAAAAATGTCACATTTTTTTGTTCTTAGGAGTATTCGTCACAATTGAACAATTGCTCAAATTTAAATTAAAAATGAGATAAAATTAATTTGAATCAAGTAAAAAATTGATTTCATAATTGTTTGAAGAGAATTTGATAGCACACAGTTGTGAATTCAGTGTCAGTTGTAAAAATTGAGTGATGAATTTTTTATTTATTATACTCAACTTATGTGTGAACAACTGAATGTCTTAGTTTTTATACTCAACCCCACATGTGAACAGTTATTATACTCAAACTCATGTATGAACAACTGAGAACTGAATGTTCCAGTTATTATACTCAAACGCATGTGTACAACAAATGAAAAATGCATGTCTAGATATAATACTAACAACTGAGAAATGCATTTTTTATTTATTATACTAATATTTGAGAAAAGCATGCACTAGTTATTATACTCAAATTCATGTGTGAACAACTGAAAATTTCATATCTTAGTTATTATATTAACAACTGAGAAATGCATGTCCCATTTATTATAGTAACAACTGAGAAATGTATGTTTCAATTATTATACCAACAACTGAGAAATGCACGTCTCAGTTTTTAACAAGTGAAAACTGAAGAAAAAAAATTAGTTTCTCAAATTTGAGACATGTGATGCATGTACTTTGTTTAATTTATTTTAACGATACGCTTAATAGGTGGTTTCAAATTATTGTATGGATTTTTAATTTTTGAGATATTACCCTTTCTGTAATGTTTTTGAGTGAAAAAAATAAGTTCTAGAAGGAAGTGTTAGAAGGAGCCTAGGGGCACTTATATCTCAAAATATACATATGATTTTTTTGATTAGTTTTGAAAAATACCTGTCTTTCATAATTGTTTCACTTTAGCCAAAAAAATAATAATATATATTGGTAAGAACCTCATGCTATAGTAGATAAAAATGTAAAAGAGTCCCTAATGATATATGGAAAAAATGCGTGGGTGGGCCAAATATATAAACACCCATATTGTTAAGAGGCAGTCTCCGTGTAACCGCCGGCACAGTGTGCGACGGCGCCAGGCGCGCCTATTTTTTTTTTTTTTTTTTTTTTTTGCCACCTCCAACTTTTTTTCTTCCAATAAAAGTAACACTTATTATAATGAAATTTTTTTCAAAATGTACCACAATTTTGCTGCAATAGATTAAAGATTACATAAAGATTGACAAACTAAACCAATGTCACACTTTTTATAAAGGAATGTAACACTTTTTTTTTTTTCAAATGTAACACTTTTTTAAAAAAATGGACCACAATTTTACTGCAATAGATTAAAGATAACATAAATATTGACAACTAAACTAATGTCACACTTTTTATAAAGGAATGTAACACTCTTTTTTTCAAATGTAACACCTTTTTTTTTCAAAATTAACATAAGATTGACAAACTAAACTAATGTTACATTTTATAAAAAATGAAAGTAACAGTTTTTTTCTCAATTGTAACAATTTATATTCTTAAATGTAACATTATATCTGAAATGTAACAATTCTTTATTAAGAAAGTAACAATTGAAATGCAACTCGATTATATATATGAATTTTTACTCTTTTTTTAAAGAAGAAAAGTAACATTTACCAAATAAAAATGTTACATTCATCTATATAGAAAATTATAATTATATATTCACTTTGTTACACTTCAATTATTACTTTTTCTAACCACAAAAACTATCAAACAATTTAAATTTTCTTGTAAAATTGCAGTTACATTTGACTGTAAAAAGTGTTACTTTTTGAACATGAAAGTGTTACTTTTATCAGAACAGAGTGTTACATCTCAGCTGACAAGCAGCTCAAATTTTTTGTGTGTAAAAAAATATGTTTAAAAAAAAAATAATCAAACCATATCATGACCTGTGTAGTTTTATTCGTCTCGTCGAGACGAACATAACGGTATTTTTAAAAAAAATCCGACTTATAAATCTCAAGATATAGCATTTTAAAGTTATTGGGTTTTTTTTTTAAGGAAGACACGTATCGCGATCTGGGAAGAGGGAGGGCTGGATCTGGCGGTCGGCTGTAGCGAAGCATGCGGCTGCGAGAAGCAGCAGAACAAATCTGCTTGCCGCATGGTGCGGCGGATGCACGCAAGAATTTGTCAATTGTTAAATATGTGCAAAAATCATAGTAGTTTTTTTTTTTTTTTTGATAGTAATGAATTGAGTAAAGTTAGAGATACAAAATAGTAAAAAACAAAAAAACAAAAAAAATTGTTCGAAAGATCATGAATATCAGTCATTAATTCGTGTTTATATATGCATGAGCTTTCACATTTAACATCTAACAAATAATGTAAATAAAAATTATATAAGTGAAATTTTGTAACTAATCTATGTTGGAACAATCTTAACCATGAATGTCATACTCAATTCTGTAATAAGTTTAAGAAGGGAGAAGAAGGCGGCAGCGTTACTTGTCGAATCCATCTTCAATGTTGCTTAGAGAATAAGAAGAAGAAGAAGTAGGGAAAGTAATACTTCTAAATGATAGTGCCTTTACTCTTGTCTTCTTTAACACTTTATGAAAAGATTATTGAGAGAGTAATGAATGTATGAAGTAGTTTCTAGGGCTGATGGAGAACACTTTATATACGAAACATATAGGCACTTCATTTAGGGACTAGACCCTTTCATATTAAGTGATGTGAAATTACCACTTTGCCAATCAAAAATAGGTAATATTACATCTACACTTTATACTAACATTATAATCATGATTTCATGAATGGAACATTAATGACTTGTTATGCAATCCATGTTCTAACAATCTCCCACTTGGGTTGCATAACTATGTCTTTCCTTAAAATTATAAGTATAATAAAAAATGACAACCCTTATGTGCGCACTTTGTTGTCATCTATAACAATCTCGTTCATTAGTCATAAATGTATAAGGACTAAAGGGTCAGTCGTTGTAATTGATTCGCAACTAAACCCACAGTAATCAGGTATACAAATCCAACTAAATGACATAGATCAAAGCGTAGATGTGTAGCATGGAACATAATGAATATATACATATTCTTCCAACTAGTCCAACTTAACCAAATGAGATCAAAACTTAAAATAATAGAACAATTAATGAAAGAACAACATAAACTCACATTATATTAAATGTTATCAAAAGTTGTTACACCCATATGAGCAACATGCTCGTTAAACACTAAAGATAATAACGCCTTAGTAAACGGATCCGCTAACATGGAGTTTGTTTCTATAAGTTGTATTTCTATTTGTTCATTTTCCTTTACAACAAGAAACTTAATGTCTATATGCTTAGACTTTGATGAACTCTTGTTGTTATAAGACTGCCGCCCGATTGTCACAATAAATCTTAATTGGTCTTTCGACACTTGTTTGACAATTCGCAGTCCCTCAATAAACTTATGCAGCCATATAATTTAACCAATATCGGAATACCTAATGATCTCAAGATGATCCGATTTCAAATATATAGACATGTAGTTCTTTAGTGTTTTTGTAAATATCTCATCATTCTTTTGGCTGCAACCCAATGTTCTCTCCCCGGATTGCATTGGTATCTACCAAGAATCCCAACAATAAATGCAAGACTTGCGCATACATTAAGCAACCAGTACTTAACAATAACCGAAAGGTCCCTATGCCTATTACTTCAACCGGATTCCCAGCTCCCATATAGATGAATCTCTCATCTTCACTGGGTCTTCGGTAATTCAGGCAACCCTACATAGACATACTTATGTGAGTTGTCACCATGTATATGTAGGAATTGAAACCAAATTAGCCTCAGTACAAACAAAACCAAATGACATACATTTCTTAGCACGCCAAGCGTGATACTTAGGGCAGTCGTACTTCATGTGAGTGAGGTCCTTGCAAAAGAAGCATTTCTTTTCCTTATGACCATTAGATGATCCCTTAGGCTTCTTATTACTTGCAACTGCAATTTCCTTCCGTCTTCTCTTTGTCCCATGTGAAGAGGTAGATGTCAAACGTTCCTCAAGGATATCAAGGAATATTTTAGCATCAACATCCTTGGAGACACTGTTCAAAATAGTCTCCGAGACAACAATATTCATGATCATTAGGCTCACGCGGTTGGAGCGTTTCCACTTCTCAGCATTTAAGCGATCTTCAAGAGTGCTTTTATCAGTGAGAGGAAGAGGAAACGGTTCCCTTAATGCGAGGTGTATGTCCATACAGCCTAAGATCATTACTATTTTGTTTTTCCAAGTTTTAAAGTTAGTCCCATTAAGCATCGGAATGGTGCTCATCGTAGCAGTTATGGATGAAGCATTAAGTAAATCTGTTGGGAATTGAGAACAAGAATGAATACAAAATATTTATAAGTAACTACATAATGAATAAATGATTAATTATATCAATGAAATCCATCAAACAAGACAATCAACATGACATCAAAACTAATCTTTTGATTGTGAGTTGACTCATATATGATTGCCTTACGTAACAAGTAATTTGAACAATGTTTTAATCAAATGCTTAATCTTCCTTTAGGCCGTCTTAAGCATTTGACAAAACAACTTAATGTTCATTTTATTTGTTATCACATGAATGAACAAGTTTAGTCAAATGTCAAGTTCTTCTTTGGAAAATTCATGCCATTCACATATCAACTTATACATTCAACACTTAACAATTTTGGATTTAAATAACGTGAATCACTATGGCGATAATATTATTTAAACAATGAATAAAATTGTTTAAGCATATAATTAATCAAAACTTATGGTTTGAAAGATGTATGTTTTGTTCAAGAAGAGAACACAAAATGTGCAAAAAACCTTAAAAACCAAAGCCTGTGAACAGTGCAATTTTTCGGACTGGACTTTTCCTTAGGGTCCGATCGGGTAAGAGAAGACACCCGACCGGATTGAACCTGAGGTCCGACCGGACCGAACAACACACCCGCGCGGACTGAACCTGGGGTCCGACCGGACCTGATAAAACACCCGCCCGGATCAGCCTTTAAAGTCCGACCGGACTTACCTTATGACCCGCCCGGATCCCCCAGTCCCAGTAGCACCGTTTCAGTCAAAAGGGGTGCTGCACTTGCTGAATTTTGTCAAAACTTTTCCCAAAACAATGAACAACAAGTAGATCCACAAGTCCATACATTATACAATGCATAGGCTTGCTATTTAGGGATAATATTGTCTTTAAAATAATGTAATCAAGCAAGTAGATCCACATAGTTATGCATTACACATAACCATGCTATGTAGGGATAGTCATGCTTAAACCATTGTGTTCATTGAACAAAACTTCAAACATTTTCTTAAAACTTATTAGATGATGAATATCAGCACTCTTGTGATGAATAGAGCCTCTAAACAACATCAAAAACTTGATGATTCAACAGAATGTATGAATCAAAATAAAGCGTTTTAAAGCTTTCAAAATGACTCAAACCTAAACCAGAATATGAGTAAGCTCTGATACCAATTGTTGGAACAATCTTAACCCATGAATGTCATACTCAATTATGTAATAAGTTTAAGAAAGGAGAAGAAGGAGGAAGGGTTACCTGTCGAATCCATCTTCAATGTTGCTTAGAGAATAAGAAGAAGAAGAAGAAGAAGTAGGGAAAGTAATACTTCTAAATGATAGTGCCTTTACTCTTGTCTTCTTTAACACTTTATGAAGAGATTATTGAGAGAGTAATGAATGTATGAAGTAGTTTCTAGGGCTGATGGAGAACCCTTTATATAGGAAACATATAGGCACTTCATTTAGGGACTACACTCTTTCATATTAAGTGATGTGAAATTACCACTTTGCCCATCAAAAATAGGTAATATTACACCCACGAATTCTACACATTATTTAATCCACTACACTTTATACTAACATTATAATCATGATTTCATGAATGGAACATTAATGACTTGTTATGCAATCCATGTTCTAACAATGTTTCTACATTGCTTAAATATGATTATCATTTTGGGAAAGTATGATAATTACAATCATATTCTTATTTAAATAACCACCATCATCTATGCATGCGCAGGAATTGAGCTTCTATTATTATTATTAATAAACTAGTACAAAAATCTTACTTACAAAAAAAATGAAAATGCCAATAATATCAAAACTTACAATTGGCCGGCACTGGTTGTCTCGTATATCTACTAGCTCTCCAAATTAATAAATTATTATTTAACATCAATTAAAGTTCAAGCCCTATGTATCATATCAATAACAAATTGTTATTATTTTTTGCTTTTTTTTATCTATAATATTTATTTGCAAAGTATTTTGAAAAATAAAAAACCTATTAAATAACTTTTACTTTATCCACTTCCAAATAAATCAAAATAAATGTCTATTTTTGATCTTGAATAAGAATAAAAAAACCATAATAAGTAATGCAAAAGACTTTTCAATGTTTCTTAAAAATGTGTTTCAATTTTTTGTAAAGTGGTTATACCATAGTGAAATTACACTAAGATTATTTTTTTTATTTAGAAATATGACATTTATTTTTAGATGATAAAAAGTATTCCCTCCTCCCCGCAATGATCTCCCACTTAGCGAATTTGAATAAACTTTGAACAATAATTAAAACTTGATTTTTTATCTTAATAAAAATATAATATTGTTGGTGATATAATTATTTATAATGCTGTATCAATAATGAATTTTTGATTTTCACTCGGATAATTAAATTAATATTTAATTACTGCTTCAAAATAATTCAAACAAACAATAGAAAAGTTAGAACTATCATTTCGGGACAGAAAGAAATAGTATTTGCCAAACTTATTTAAAAGAAAAAAAATGCTAATGTTCTTTATATACTCGTGACACACCTAATAAGTCTCTCTGAAGCCCCTCTCTCACTCTCTCTCACAAAAGGTCTGCAATTTGGTCACTCGACCATTTTGTGATCTTGAAGGGTTTTTGCATATAGAAAAAAAAATGAAAGGGAAGATGGAAAATCCACTTAATTTGAAGAGTTTGAATCACGTTTCTCAAGTGTGTAGATCATTGGACAAATCTCTTGATTTTTATCAAAATGTTCTTGGCTTCTTCCCTATCCAAAGACCCCGCTCCCTCGATTTTGATGGTGCTTGGTAAAATCCTACTCTCTCTCTCTCTCTCTCTCTCTCTCTCTCTCTCTCTCCCTCTTTCGGTTTCAAAATAAAAATAAATGCGGTTTTTTAATCTAAAGTAAACAGCCGTACATTTATTTTGACATGCACATAGATAATACTTGTATAAGAAAAACATATTATTCGATTTTTTTTGTCTAACGTTTTGAGTTTGTATATATGTACATTGTAGGTTGTTCAATTATGGAATTGGAATACATCTGTTGCAATCTGAAGATCCTGAGAACATGCCCAACTTTAAACAAATTAATCCCAAGGACAATCACATTTCTTTCCAAGTATCTCCTCTACCCCTCTCATGCACACATTTACACACTTCTCATAAATGTTTATGCTCTTATGCTTTTAATGGTCAAAATTATTAACACATTAGTTGATCAAGGAATGAGAATTATTATCTCGATGTGAGATCTACCTCAGCTCTAAATTTGAAAAAACAATTGAACATTCGTTTTTAACATATATATATATATATATATGTTAAAAAAGAACATTATTAAATAATTTTTAATTACATTCTTCGTATTTATATGTAATTTTATTTATTTGTTAATGTTTTTTGCCCGTGTGTTTAACACACAGGTGTTATACTAGTTTTTTCTAAACACAGCCACCGTATATACCAAACAAACATAGTTATTTTATATGTAAAGTCATGCCTTGATACAAACCAACTAGTCTATTAACATGCACCCCATGAACATCATTTAGCAAACATCGATAAATATACAAAGGTGGTTCTTCAAAATACTCATTTAGGTAGTCCATGATGCCGCTTTTTTTTTTGCTAAAAAGTCAGCTATTGAGTTTCCTTCTCTATATACAAACGGTACACCAAAGCTGATTAAACTTTTGCATCAAGTTCCTGCAATCAGTTAGCAGGTTTTGTGCACCAACCGGAGAGTGTTGTCCTTTGCACAAAATATTAAAAGTTACTAATGAGTCTGTTTCCAAATGAAGCTTATCAATGTGAATCAACCTAGCATATGTAAAACAGTTCGAACTGCCCAAATCTCCGCAATCATATTTCTTGCCAAAATTGATAACTAATATTGAAGTGAGATTTTTCTTTAGGATAGCAAAAAAATAAAACACTAAAATTGAAATGCTTATGTTGAAAAGGTATGCTATATATAAATATATACTCCCTCCGTCCCACTCGAATTGGGATTTTGTATTGGGCACGGAGATTAAGTAAAAAAGTGTTAGTGGAGTAGGTGTTGTAAGTATGAAAAGTGAAGTATGAGAGAGAAAAAGGGATAGATAATAATTAGTGGAAAATTGTTGTGAGTGTGAATGTGGGTCTCATTAAATAAAGCACTTCTATTTTTTGGTTGTCCTAATTCGAATGGGGCACCCAAAATAGAAATTTGTCCTAATTCGAACGAGACGGATGGAGTATATATATGCATATAAATGTGGGTTTAACGCGAGAAAGAAAAAGAAGTCACATATAAAAAGTGATAAATGACCAAAGAGGGCCTAAATCTTCTTTACGATAGCAAAAAATAAAACACGTCTCGAATCTGAAATGACCCCACTTATCAAATCTGAAATGACCCACTTCTAACAAAAAAAGTTGGGTAAGGGTTTTTCAAATTCGGGTTGAGATTAATATAAACCCATATTCCCACCCCGTGTAACTTGAACTCACATAATATTTTAACTTTTTTATAATTTATATAATATATAAAAGCAAAAACATTTCAAGCTTTCTCATTAATCCACGTGGAATTATGACGTGGAAATCCACGTGGCATTATTCTATAGGCAAATATATATAATACTTATTTCAGGAAATGATTTAGTTTTTTAAAACTGATTTTTTTTTAAAATCAAATATTTTCTGAGCTTAAATTACGACATGATTACTTAATTTTAGTAGGCTAAAGATAATGGATATCTTAAATTAAAATATAAGAAATTATAATCATTCAGTTAGTTGAATTTTAAGATATGGGCTAAAGATAAGAAATGTGATGTAGCAGTACATCTCGGTGAAGAAAATCGAGCCACATATTTTGCAAAAATAAAAATAAAAATAAAAATAAAAATAAAAATAAAAATAAAAATGAAGGATTCTATAAATAAAGTATGTTTGATGGTTTAAATTACTAATTGATGCGGACACTAAGGCGTTGAAGTTTTTGGAGTAATTTCAGCGAGTGCGCCGAAACCGTCATAACTTTTGACTCTTTATGAACCGCGGAACGCACCGCATATCAAATCGAACGTCGGAGCGAGATGGACAAAAGTCGTTATCTTTAATTTGGACGTAGATGTTGTCAACTTTGCATGCATATTCATTTTTATATTAGAATTTGTATTTTTTGTTATTTAGTGAAAAAAAATAAAGTTAATAATTAATGGTAAAAATCTACACATCTATCTATATAATATATAAAAGCAAAAACATTTCAAGCCTTCTCATTAAGCCACGTGGAATTATGACGTGGAAATCCACGTGGCATTATTCTATAGGCAAATGTATATAATACTTATTTCAGGAAATGATTTAGTTTTTTAAAACTGATTTTTTTTTTAAATCAAATATTTTCTGAGCTTAAATTACGAAAACATGATTACTTAATTTTAGTAGCTAAAGATAATGGATATCTTATATTAAAATATTAGAAATTATAATCATTCAGTTAGTTGAATTTTAAGATATGGGCTAAAGATAAGAAATGTGATGTAGCAGTATATCTCGGTGAAGAAAATCAAGCCACATATTTTGCAAAAATAAAAATAAAAGTAAAAATAAAAATAAAAATAAAAATAAAAATGAAGGATTCTATAAATAAAGTATGTTTGATGGTTTAAATTACTAATTGATGCGGACACTAAGGCGTTGAAGTTTTTGGAGTAATTTCAGCGAGTGCGCCGAAACCGTCATAACTTTTGACTCCGGATGAACCGCAGAACGCACCGCATATCAAATCGAACGTCGGAGCGAGACGGACAAAAGTCGTTATCTTTAATTTGGACGTAGATGTTGTCAACTTTGCATGCATATTCATTTTTATATGAGAATTTGTATTTTTTGTTATTTAGTGAAAAAAAAATAAAGTTAATAATTAATGGTAAAAATCTACACATCTATCTACACATCTATCTATCTATATAATATATAAAAGCAAAACCATTTCAAGCATTCTCATTAAGCCACGTGGAATTATGACGTGGAAATCCACATGGCATTATTCTATAGGCAAATGTATATAATACTTATTTCAGGAAATGATTTAGTTTTTTAAAACTGATTTTTTTTTAAAATCAAATATTTTATGAGCTTAAATTACGAAAACATAATTACTTAATTTTAGTAGGCTAAAGATAATGGATATCTTAAATTAAAATATTAGAAATTATAATCATTCAGTTAGTTGAATTTTAAGATATGGGTTAAAGATAAGAAATGTAATGTAGCAGTATATCTCGGTGAAGAAAATCGAGTCACATATTTTGCAAAAATAAAAATAAAAATAAAAATGAAGGATTCTATAAATAAAGTATGTTTGATGGTTTAAATTACTAATTGATGCGGACACTAAGGCGTTGAAGTTTTTGGAGTAATTTCAGCGAGTGCGCCGAAACCGTCATAACTTTTGACTCCGGATGAACCGCAGAACGCACCGCATATCAAATCGAACGTCGGAGCGAGACGGACAAAAGTCATAGGGCAAAGCCCTTTGAGGCGGGCTCTAAAACAAAAATAAACGTTATTTAAGGCCTTAAACGGGCTTCTTTATATCGTTGCAAATGAGATGGTGAACTTATATTCTGAGTTTGAAAATATCTTTCATCACTTAATATCCTTGCAAATTATATGGTATTATATAGATCACCTAATTTGATTTCGTACCATTATCTCAGTTTGAAAATGTCTTTCATCAGTTTTTCTTAATTAATTAACTTTATTATTCCCGTCAAATTCCGACGGGTTACTCACTAGTTTTCTTAAATAGTAATAATAATTATTCATTCCATCCCACCTCACTTGAGACTTAAGAAGTGGCCACAATAACTAAGGAAAATGTGTGGTAGAAAATGAAGAGAGAGAATGAGTTGGGTAAATAGTAACGCTGGTTGAATAAATTGAGTGATGGAAAATGAAGAGAGAGAATGAGTGGTGGGGTAAATTCAATATAAAATTATTAAAAGTTAGCTATTTGGGAAAGTCTCAAGTGAGCTGGGATGGAATAGAATAGAAATACTCCCTCCGTCCCACCTCACTTGAGACTTATTTCCATTTTGATCTGTCTCACTTCACTTGAGACTCCCCAAAATGGTAATCTTTTTATAATTTTATATTCAATCTACCCCACCCACTCATTCCCTCTCTTCATTTTCTACCACTCAATTCATTCAACCAACCTACTATTAACCCCACTCATTCTCTCTCTTCATTTTCTACCACACATTTTCCATATTTTATTCATTTTTCTTAGTTATTGTGCCCACCTCTTAGGTCTCAAGTGTGGTGGGACGGAGGGAGTAAGTCTCACGTGAGTTGGGACCGAGGGAGTACATGTAAATGCAATTATGTTTTGTAACGCACTTTGTTATACTCTCTCTGTCCACTTTAAAGGGCACAAATTTCATTTTTGATGTCTCAATGGCAGTGGCGGATCTACACCAAAATATTTGGTGTTGCCTCTTCTTTAAAAAAAAAAAAAAAATAGCGCGAAGCTAATATTCAATACGTTTACATACATAAATATAACAGGAAAACGATAAAATAATTCACCAAAACTAGTGATAAATGTATATATTTCAAAAACTATTGTAATAATAGTAAAAAGAAAATCGATATTACTACTAATTAAACCAATAAGAATAAGAGAAAATCTTGTTACTAACCAAGCTCATAATATTGAGAGAGAGAGATTTAAATTAGGCTAATTAAGTTTTAATAAATGGGAAAAACCACGTTTAAAAGAATAAGAGGAAAGCTAGGAGTGTAGAAAAAAGAAAAAGAAAATGTCTACTAAAGGGGTTTGAACCCAAACACCCTTGGATTCTTAGACAAACAACTTAACCACTATATTAGACAAGTTGTCATGTTCAGTCTGAGGCTCTTTATATAAAATCAACGTTATTTTGAAAAAAACAAAAAAAACAAAACAAAAAAAACAAAACAAAAAAAAAAACAAAAAAACAAAACAAAAAAAAAACATTTTTTTTTGGCATTGCCTGGGCAACACCATGCACACTGGTGGGTCCGCCTCTGCTCAATGGTAAGTCACATTATCAAAAATGGCAAAGAATCTTTATTATTCTTCACACTCGTTCTCTCTCTCCTACTTTATTTTTATACTCACAACATCAATCAACTTACTATTCTCTACTATACTTTCTCTCACCTACTTTACTTTTCATACTCACAACATAAAAATGTCAATGACTTTAGATTTGTGAGTAAAAACTCACGAGTGTTATTATCTCAAGTGTTGGCAATACCAACAATAACACTTTGACAACAGTGTTGTCCGGCGTGTTCGGCAACATTGATCACAACACTTGAAAAGTTTGAGTTTTATAAGATCGAAAGAATTAACGCAACGTAAATTTGACACATAGAGATAATATTTTCACACGTTATATAAATATATAATTTGTGGTAGCTCATGGCAAAAAAAAAAAAAAAAAAAAAAAAAAAAAAAAAGAAGAAGACTTTCACTAGATGTATATCTTTTAAGTCAAAGTCTAAACAACTCCTATCATCTAAAGAAAATAAGAGTACAAAATGTGTTAGATACAATAACCCTCAATAAAAAAATAGCATCTTCATCACAATTAAAAGCCTAGACCAATTCAACCTTCAATAAATAGTTTACTAAACAAACTAGATTGTGATGTTGGGTTGGGTGTTGTGACATCACTAACACAAATGGTCTAGGAAAATAAGCTATCTCTCTTGTATGTTTTTCTTGAAACCCATCAGCCCTTTTTATAGGCTTGAAAGCCTTGATCCTCACTCCTCAAACATGATGGCAACTTCTTAACTTTCTCTTCAAACATGGGTTGTTGGTGAGTGGATTCTTTCTCCTTGAGTATGTTGGTCTCAAAGATACAACAAGTGTATGAAAAAGGCTAAAGGAGATGGGGTTTGAATAGCCTATTAAAATTTCAATCATTTTTTAAAATTCAATCAAATGCTTACTCTTTTAACTTTGCGGTCGTTTAAAACATTGCGGTCAAAGAGAGTAATATGCATAGCAGAATTTTATGATAGAAACGAGATTGAGTTGAGTATGTTTGAAATCTAAAAGATTAAAGAAAACAAACACTGCGGTAGGCAAGTAAAGTGCGGTCACCAGAGTATGAGGTAAGTTGAGATAATAAAAGTTAGTGTCTTGGAAGTTTGACAGAATAATAAGTAGTCAGATTATGATTTAGGCAATTTGAAAACGACAAACACAATTCACTCTTGTTTGAGTTTCTAAAAAGATCAAATACTAAACGACAAACAAGCTTAATATGGACAATAAGAACAAGAGCTTGAAAATAAATTACAGAAAGTGAATGTAGTAGATAAAAAGACATAAGATTTGGAGAGGTTCGATCTGTTATAAGATCTACGTCCTCTATCAACATGGTTAGTCTTTTTCAATAGTAGGTTTATATTGATTCTTTGTGTACAGATTACAGAGGTAAAGAATTGAATCAACAACCTATTTTATATGAAGAAAATCTTAAGACCAAAACCAGTGTATCTCTAATGATGCAATCTATGTGGTTGATCAATCGGAGTGAGTGTGCGTGTTAAGAATCAGAAGCTCTATATAATACATGTGATTAAGAGCCTAATGAAATTAAAAGTGTTAGAGAGGCTTGAGATTTTTTATCTTGAAGGTTTGCTAGAGATCTTTGAAGACTTGAAGGTTGTGTGCTTGAAGATTTGAAGGATTCTGAAAAATCTTGAATTATGATCTTCGATCACCAAGAATTTCAACAGCAATTTCTCTCTTGGAATCTCAGTAATGTTCAATGAAGAGCTAAAGGTCTATAGATAGCCTTGATTTAAGAAATAGTCGTTTGATTTCCTTGGATGACAAGTTTGGAGGACAATGAGATGTTGATGTCTGATCGAAGCTCAGTTCTTTGTTGTTTTTTTGTTGCAGAAGTTAGTAGATAAGGGTGTTGGGTTTCCTAGTAACATGCGCAGCGGAATTACGCATTTAAATTTTATGAAATCCAAAGCCCATAGATCTGTTCATATGATTAAGTCAAATATATGCATAATGAATACTAGAATACTAACCCTTGATGCCTTTGATTTTGCAACCTTTAATTCGATGGAGGCTTGAAATCTTGATCACGAACAGAGCAAGAATCACGAACTTTGAAGATGATAAGTTTCACCCTCTAGCGGTATCCACACCATAAACGAATATCAAGAACACTTGATCTTGGTTGCTAGACCAAATTATGAAACACGCTTTCACAATTATAATGACTATATGAAATTATGAATTTCTTGATCTTTAGATTCTAAACCTTTGATCAAGAATATTGTCTCTCTAAGAGGCTTGGAATAATGTGCTTAATGGCTGGTAAAAAGATGGTTATATAGGTCCTAGTCCTTAACCCTTAAGGACTTAGGAAACCTAAATCCCGTCACCCTTAATTAAGGCAATTATTTTTGGCACAACAGATCTGGCACGGTCATGCCCTATATCTGGCACGGTCGTGCCAATAGGGTCGTACCTGCCTTCCTCTTGCTGATTTTTGGCACGGTCGTGCTTTATAATCGGCACGGTCGTGCCCTAAAACCAGCACGGTCGTGCCAGACTAGAAAAACCCATTTTTCCATAATTCCAATTCAATTCTTTAGGATTCGTTCTATTCGTGTATGACCCTCTAGGATTACACTAAGTTGGCAATGGGTCCAAACATGAACCCATAAGATATGATTAGGTTCTAGCAAGCCGTCATACCTACCCAAATAGTGTAACTAGATAAAAGTTCACATTCCTTTTAGAACATGTCATAATCCCTTTGTCTGCGATGTCACTGAACACAAGTCATGGTCAACAAGTCAACTTGCATTGTTCAATACTTTTCTCGGTCCCGAATATATTGATAATCCAAATGACATTGATCCAATCAATCCATTTGAGTTTGGCCAAACATTTCATCAACATCATTCCTATGAGGGGCCCAAGCTTGACATCTCTCCGAAGAGGGACAAATCCAATTAGCTTACTATTCTTCCCTACGTGAATCCGATTATGCCAATCATACCCTTTATAACTACCTGGTTAAAGGTAGCGTTTGAATATGTCAAACATAATCTTCATCAAGTGGAAGACTATAATAACTTCATGTCTAAGGATTCAAATAACATAACTAATATGAGATATATGTACGACATAGACCATGACATAAATCTCATACAGCGGGTCATGTCCAGTACCTTGTTCGAAACAAGTACCCATAAATCTAACATGATCATCCCATGACCATTTAGCCTTTATACTAGTGCTTAACAAGCTCTAGGGTCAGAGATTATTATAAGTAAACATGAGCATAATAATAATCAAAATATCTCTTCATCAATATGAATATAATGATAACACATACAACGTTTAACAAACGTGCCTAGGGCACCAACACCAACAAAGGGTACCACCTTGTACCAGAATAACGACTAAATTCAAATTTGAAATTTGAATTCTGCAACATTTTAAATTAACCAATAGTTTGGACATTAGTGTGACCACGGTTAATTTGAACCAAACTTCTCTTTTCTTGGTTTTCAGTGCTGGTGTGGCAAGGTGAGGCCTTGCGATCAGTAAGACCACTAGACCATGTGCGCTCAGTTGGTAACCTGAGCAGAAGCGGTCAGTTGAAGCCTAGCTTGCCGCAACTTGTATACTTCAGTTTTGAAGGGGCAATCTTCACAAGCCTAAGTAAACAAAAAATTGACTTAACTAACTGAAGTGTAATGCTTCATACAATGAATCCTAATGTCCATAAAAAGAAAAAAAATTAAGTCATGGGATCAATTAAATTAAGGTAGTAGGAGTAGTTTATAATAAGCATACCCAATAGAGTATATCCCACGTTTATAACAAAGCTATTCATAACTTAAGCAAGTTATTCTCTCCTTGTAGCTTCCATTCCCACGTGCATAGCTCCTCTGAAGTAACTTCTTTGACTTGGTCTTTGTTATTAGTACCTTCTCTACAATAATACTTTCACTCATAGGATTTATACATAAAAGAGAGTGAGTGAAAAAGGCAAAATAATTAATTAAAAAACAGTTTTAAAATTTACCACTAATACAACATTTACTCCACTATACACTTTCCTTAATTTCTGTACTAGAATAACTTTGTACCCATTGTTATGGAATAGATGGAGTATACTAACACAACATTTACTCCACTATACGCTTTCCTTAGTTCCCGTACTGGAACAACTTTGTGCCCATTGTTATTGGACGGGCTCCCTCCGCCCCATAATAAAGTACCTATTTATTTTTTGCATGAAAATTAAGGAAAAATGTTGGAAAAGTAAATGTTGTGAGTGGGAAAGAGAGAGAAAGTAGGGTAGAGAATTGTGAGTAGAAAGGAGAAAGAAAGTGAGGGAAAATTTTTCCTTTTGAGTAAGTGGTACATTCCGGTGAAATATCTAAAATGGTAAAATAAACACTTTATTATGGGACAGAGAAAGTGTATATATATATATATATATATATGGTCGTGCTCCTGTGAGAAACTAAATATCGTGAGAACCGTGAGAACTTGGATACATCATTGGATACATTAAGTTCTCACGATTCTCGCAATATTTATGTTCTCATTTGAGCACCTATATATATATATATATGTGTGTGTGTGTGTGTGTGTGTGTGTGTGTGTGTGTGTGTAGGTGCTCAAATGAGAACCTAAATATCGTGAAAACCGTGAGAACTTAGATACATTAGTTAAGAACCTAATGTATCCAATGGTTCAATTTGATACATTAATTGGATACATTAGGTTCTTAAAACAATTTGTTAAAGACTTTGTTGATTTCGGGGTATATTTGCCATAGCCATTTGTTTTGTTAAAGACTTTGTTGCCGCCGAAACATTACGGTGTGACCTTAAAAGGTGAACCTTACTTGGAGTAGATAATGGGTGTCCTTCGTTAAATACACTAACAATGTATTTATTTGACTTTGACCTTAAAACTGCGATCTTGGCTTTACAGTCCTCGCCAATCGTGCTCCTGTGAGAACCTAAATATCGTGAAAACCGTGAAAACTTGGATAGATTAGGTTTTTACCTAATGTATCCAATAGTTCACTTGGATACATTGGATACATTAGGTAAAAACTAATGTATCCAATGGTTCACTTGGATACATTACTTGGATACATTAGATTCTTACCTAATGTATCCTAGTTCTCACGGTTCTCACGATGTTTAGGTTCTCATTTGAGCACCTATATATATATATATATATATATATACACACATGTGTATGTATGTTACACCTGTCCTAAAATAGCACCGTTTCAATCCATAAGCACGTTTAAGAATGATGAAAAAACTCGAGTTCGTCACAAATTCGAAATGATCCGCCCTTAATATGAAAAGAGTTTGGGTAAAGTTTTTCAAAACTCGACGGGTTTGAGATTACCATGTATGTATAAGCTTGTCCCATTTAACTTGAAAACTAGGGCGGATCTATGCTTTTTGAGGAGGGTACTTGGACCCTTTGATGTTTGTAATTTTTACAAATTTACGCTTTATAGTCTTCAAATTTACTATATTGAACCCCCGGAAAAGAAAAATTCTGGGGGTCTAGATTCGCCGCCGTAATGAAAACGCATAATATTTAACTTATTTTATATTTTTTAAATATTAATATTATTTGTGTATAAATTCAGTTTAGTTTATGTTTTACTCTCTCCGTCCCAGCTCACTTGAGACTTTTTGACCAAAATTGGTCAACTTAATGTCGGTTTGACCAACACTTTATAGAAATATTTATGTTCCAAAAAACTTTTTAAAAATTGTTATTTAGAGGATTTTTAATGGTGGTCATTTTACATTTTTTTTTAATTTTTGTTCGGATCATAAATATTTCTATAAAGTGTTGGTCAAACCGACCTTAAGTTGACCAGTTTTGGTCAAAAAGTCTCAAGTGAGCTGGGACGGAGGGAGTATGATGTAATGCATTACACACACACATACATATATATATATATATATATATATATATATATATATATATATATATATATATAACCACACAATATTAATAATAAACTTCATATTTTTAAGATGAAAAAAGAATTTTAAAAAAAAAGATTTATTGCATAATGAAATGGTAATATTTTTACAAGGATTAATCTGGGGGTGGGGCGGATTGGGTCCAACTGGTAGTGGTTCGGGTTTCAAGAGTTTCAAGTACGAGCGGGTTTGAAAAATGACAAATTTGTCTCAAACCCACCCGTTTCCATCCATATTCTTTACTTATTTCTCATAGAGGTGGTCTCTTGTGAGAACACCTAGATCCGTCTCACAGAAAAGACGGGTCAACCCATGACCAGTGTACAATATTCTCTGCGAAGCATAGGATCCCAACCCATGTTCCACTCAAAATCTGCCACGTGGCAGCGACCCATGGCCCCAGAAAAAAAAAAAGGTTTTTTTTTTTTTTTTATATGTTTTTTTTCAAGCAGTTTTTTTCGTTTGCCAAAAGTAATACTAAATGTAACAACTGTGTTACTTATAAGTAACATTGTTTATAAGTAAACGTAACACATGTTTTACAAAAAAAAAAAAACATTTTACTTATCTTTCAACTGTAATACTAACTATAAATACGTGTAACACTAACAATAACTAAATGTAATTATCGTTATACTGAAATGTAATAGTGTTTTTGCAGATTTTTTTTTTTTAGTATTTTGATTTTATTTTTTGAAAGAAAGCAACATTTGAAAAATAACAACTTATATACATGATTGTAATTATCTGTACAAGTAAATGTAGCACTTTAGTATACGAATTGTAACAAATTTCTATAGATAATGTAATACTTTTACATGTGTTGATAAATTGAACTTATTGTAACTTATTATTTGAAAACATATGGATATATTATTATACAAGTAAACGTAACTGTTTTACAATGTTATTATACAAGTAAAATGTAACATTCATTTATAAAAATTGTTACTTTTTTATATTTTTACAATGTTACTAACACAAGTGTTTTTAGCTCTCAAGTGTACAGGGTTGAATTATTACTTTTCTACACATATGTGTTACAATTATGTATAAACACTGTTACATATAAGTAACACGTTCGTTACATTTTAGTTATAATAAGTATTACTTTTGGCAAATGAAGAAAACATAAAAAAAGCACTGTTACTTTTCTGTATATATGTATTACTTTTATGTATCCAAAATGTTACATATAAGTAACACGTTTGTTACATTTAGTTATAGTAACTATTACTTTTGGCAAACCGAAAAAACACCAAAATAAAAATATAAAAACTTTAAAAGAAAAAAAAAATGCCCACGGGTCATGGTTCCGGGTCGTGGGTCCGAGTCATGGGTCAAAAATATACCAATAACCCGGATATATGACCCGTCTCTACTATGAGACGGGTCATGGTGTTCTCACACAAGTTTTTGTGTTTCTCATAAGGGTGATCAATTGTACAAATCTAAACCAACAAACCATGTACCAACCGTATCAAACGTACTTGGTGTATACCAAAAGTTGTTATATGGTACAAATATCTAATTTTGGTTGAGTATACCGTATCAACTTTGAAAATTTGGTTGGTACACTGTATTAATATTTGACTTTGGTTGGTATACCAAGTACCAATATTATCTGAAAAATATGTGTTAAATTATTAATTATATATACTTAAATGACTTTTGATTGGTTGAGATTCATATTTAGTTTTTTATTTAAAGACAATAATATCTCATTGCATGTATTCCCATGTGAAGGTTCCTCACAAAACTAGTAAAAATCTCTAATAAATTGATTTAACTTTTATTGTATAATAAAATTGTAATGCATGTTTGTTTTTACCATTTTTAAATGCATAGTTCACCTTTTGGTCTTTATATTTTATAATTGATAAAAAAATGCAAAAAATTGTTCAAATAATAATTGATTTTTTTTTTGTACCTCAATTCATATTTGGTAGAGTACCATGTACCGACCATACCAACCAAGTAACAACCGTACCAATTAAGTTGATATACCGATTTTGGTGGTTTGTAATGGTATGCATTTTGTTGTACCAAGTTTAACTTGGTTGGTTCACGGTATATACAAAATACAGATGGTAAGTTTAATTTGAATAAACATAAAAGATTCATGTAATTACATTTTTTTGAGTATTTATTCATATAGAAGTATATGGTATTAGTATGTGAAATGACGTAAACGGCGTTGATTACAGTGTGAGAACATGACAACGGTAGAAAAGAAGCTAAAAGAGATGGGGATAGAGTACGTGAAGCGAAGCGTTGTGGAAGGGGGAGTAAAGGTCGACCAGCTTTTCTTTCATGACCCAAATGGTTCTATGATCGAGATATGTGACTGTGATAACTTGCCTGTAATCCCTTTAGTATGAACCATTTTTTTATTATTATTATTATTATTAAAACAAGAAAAAATGTCGGTTCATATCATCGATTTTCATTCTTCAATACAATTGAAATGGTGGAAAAATGGAGCCATACTCCGTGATTATTATCACGTATTCTTCCGCCAGTAAAACCATAGTATATATTGATTTAAAATGGGTGTAAACTATTCCAAAAGGCTTCATTTTCTTAGATGATAAGAGGGGCTTGTATGTTCGATTATGTATATTTATATGTGCTACAAGTTTTGTGTTTGGTTATTTCAATTTGAGAAGGATAAGTTGACGATTTACATATTATTATCTTTGTGATTTATTTATTCTTCATTCTAGGTATAATATAGAGCCCATTATAATTATTTGCACATTTTGACCAAATAAATGGGCCGTTTTGTTATTTAGCCCATTTCATGGATTAATTGATGTAGGTGCTGGTGTCTATATGGACGTCTCGAACCTTAAAGTTTCGGCCCAAACCGCTTTCATCGGTGTTAGAGACATTATCCCACATCGGGAATTAACAAGCCATACCTTGACTATTTAGAGATCCTGGGCTACTCCTCCCATTGCCAATTGGTTTTGGGATGAAACCTCAGACTTTATCATGCTATCAGAGCTGGCCCGTTACACGTCACACGTGAGGGGGCGTGTTAGAGACATTATCCCACATCGGGAATTAACAAGCCATGCCTTGACTATTTAGAGATCCTGGGCTACTCCTCCCATTGCCAATTGGTTTTGGGATGAAACCTCAGACTTTATCAATCGGTCGTCGCTCCGTCGGGCCAGTTGCATTTATCGAGCTTCTCCCAATCCAATTCCTTTATGGGGGCGAACGACCAATTTATGGAACGTAGTGATCGATTTTAATCAATTAATGCAACGTACTTATTAGTTCGGACATTAGGATACGTAGTTTCTAAGTTTTTATCAAATAATGCAATATACTAAAATTAAAATTAACGACGTTAAAAATCCTAACGAAATTATGACGTGGCATATGAAATATTATTTGGTTAACAAAGTCAGATATTTTCCGGGGGGGGTTAAAAGTGTAGAATTTCGTTAAGAAATTAACGAGTTTTGTTTACACCTCCAAGAAAACTAACAAGATTTTCCTCTATTATCAAAATCAACTGGACAACCACCCCACCACCACACCCACCGCCACCAACCACATATTATTAACCCTCCGCCACTAACCACCACAACATTTCCGACCACCACCTTGCTACTCTAGCAAAGATCGCCCATTCCTCCATTAAAACCCCTCTTTATCTCCATTCATTGAGAAACCCTTCCACCAAAAACAAACCCACTTAAATCTCCAATTTCGAACCATAAATCTGCAATTTCGAGAAACAATCTGCAATTTTGAACCTTAAATTTGAGATCTGGGCATGAAGGTCGAGGTTGGAGGTCGGAGGAGGGCAAAGGTCGGAGGGGCAGATGGGGGTGGGGAGAGTGGCGAAGTGGGTGAGGTGGGAAACTGAAAAGGGTGGGGGATGGGTAAACTTAAAACCCCATTTGCCAGAAAATATGTGACCGTCGCCGGAAAAAATGGTGAGTAGGAGAAAGATCGCCGGTTTTAATGAAGGAGGTCTGGGGTTGGGGAAGATAATAGGGAGGTAGTGGGTGTGTCTGTAATTAAGTCTTCAAAGGTTGTTAGTCTTTTTGTTATGTGGTTTAGCCACACAGTTATTTTTTGTATCCACCATAAGTTTTCGTTAGAAGAGATAACACCGTTTGTTAAATATATTGTACATTGCATAAATTGATACACAATAAGCAAGTACGTTGTCTATTTTCAAAAGTTAGTTGTACGTTGCATTAATTGAATATTAAGACCCGGTAGGTTGCATAGATCAACAATTTTCCCACATGGAAATAGTATTTTCAGAGTTAATATTTGTCATTTTACAATATAAAATACTTCTTTCGTTTTTCGTTTGAGAGTAAAAGTCTTGTTTTCCTTTATGCTACATTTCAAAGTAAGAGTCTAATTTCTAAATTTCAAGAGATGAATAGTAGTTTTGGACAACTTTGTCCTTATAACTAACGCTTGCATAATTACCAAAAAAAAAAAACACTGTAATAACTTACTCCCTCCATCTCAGAGTAAATGTCCACCCTATCATTTACGCGGAGATTAAGAAATGTTTGAAGTGATGTAAGTGTTGTGAGTATGAAAAGTAAGGTAGGAGAGATAATATGGGGTAGAGAATAGTAAGTTGATTTGTGTTGTGAGTATAAAAGTAAATTAGGAAAGAGAATGAGTGGGAGGAATAATAAAGTTTTTTTTGCCATTTTAAGAAGGGGACATATGACATATACTCTGGGACAGACTAAAAAGGAAATGTGGACATATACTTTGGGACAGATGGAGTACTTTTTACTCACTTGCATTATGAATAGTGTTTTAGATAATTATATCCATAATCCACTTATAATCTTTATCTATTTTCTAATATTTTCTTAATAATTGTGTATAACTAAAATAATACTCATATTTTGAATCGGAAAAAGTAATAAAAATTGGGTATGTGGAAGTAGGGAGGGGTGATCATGGTCCGGTTTGGTCCATTTTTTGACAAAAATCACAGAACTAGAACCGGAACCAATACTCTGGTTCTATAAAAATTTAGAACCGGAACCAAACATACTTGTGAGAACCAATACACTGGTTCTGGTTCTACTGGTCTGGTCTGGTTCTAGTCATTTTTGTTTTCAAATTTTCTTAACTCACAACATTGACAAGATCAAACACAAATATAAACTTAATATTAGTTATAAATCAAGATCAAACCCAAATAAAATGCCATCAAGTTAAAAAGAGAGAAAAGAGGCGGTGCAGTTGAAGAGTCGAAGACTAGGGTTTCACTTTATGTTTAAACTGAAAAAATGATATGAATTATGAAAAATAAAAGTTTAAAATTGAAAATAATTGAATAAGGATTACTGGTGTCTGAGACTTGGGTTTGTCGATTTGGGACCTTGAGGCTTGGGTTGAGTACGAAATTACAAAATAGTTAAATAAGTCTTCTTTTTAAAGCAATTTAAATGGGTCTTTGAAAAATCTATAATACAAAACACAATGGTTTTAACTACCTCCATAAAATAGACAAAGAAGGGCTAGGATCTATCATTAACTGCTCTGATCCAAAGGCCAATATTTAACATGTTATTTTTTATTTAATGTTAGCTGTTGGATCATTAATCACAGTAGGTGATCCTACGGCTGTAAACTAGCGGTTTCCACACTGGCCTTTCTTCTCTTTTGACGGTTTCTGTCTGTCGCCTCCTCTCCTCCTCCTCAAACGACACAGCCTTCCTTTCCGAATACTCGCCATCGACACCACCTGTACCCCGCCTTATACTCAGGAAATCACCGCCGACAATTCTAGCCGTCGGCAGCAAGATTTGTGACTCTTTTCAGTCTCCGTTCGTTGCTTCCTCTGAGCGTCTGATTAACTGATTCAAGACCTCTTTTCTCCAAATAACCCACGTTCTCTTCTTCTCCCTATACGAAAACCCACCAGCGGCCTCAATACACAATGAGATGCTAGGATTGAATCTTAGAAAGTTGATCAAACGGCTCAAGTTCTCTTTCTATTAACTGTTCTTAACTGCTTAAAAAACCTCCCCCACTCTTTTACTTTCGGCTCCAAACCTGCAATCAACAAAAACTCAGGCAACGCATCCATCCTCCCCAAATTGTCGAAAACCGTTCTTCTCTTCCGTCTCCATCTCTCCGCCTGCACTGTCCATAAGGAAGCACAGGAATTACAGTTTGCTTATGGTTTTGGTGGCCCAGGCAGAAGCATTGCATTCATCCAAATTTATGGGTTTTGACGGAAAGGAGATTTTGACATTGATCTCGGTGGTGGGTCACTAAGGAATTACAGTCTAAGCATTTTAATTTATGGAGCATGATGAAATACCTTGATTCACAGTAAGTTTGGGTGTCACTTTGTTGGCCATTATGTTTGTACAAGGAACTCATGTTTGCTTCTACAGTAGTAATGTACTGATATTGTTTCTGCCGGCCAATGATGATAACATAAAAATATACTCCCTCCGACCCATAATGATCATCACATTTGACTATTCAATTTTTTTAAGAATATTCTCACTTGCTTCAATAGCCATGTTTTATTTATGCACTTTTAAGCCCAGATTATATAAATGGGAATAACTATTTGGGACAATGAGAAATGACAAATGAGAATATCATTTTGGGAGGGAGGGAGTATTTCTTAGGCTAATGAGTTTCAAAGTCTGTTGCTTCAATTTGGTATGGGCTCTTTCTTTGTATAATTCAGGGTTTGCATGGATAATAGTGTTGGAAATTTGACATTTGGTCAACTTTGGGTGGGTCCCATTTGTGGGTCCCTTTGAGTTTGACCATGGTCAATGTTGATATACATTGTATGATGTAGCATGAGGAAATTATGTGTTTTGGTGAAAGCCAAATTATGGAGTTAATCCATGGTTCTAAGACTTCAAAGATGGGCATTTAAGTGCTTTAATTCTCAAAGATGAAATGGGTTGGTTGGTATCCCACATGGGATAGGAAAGCCAAACCTCCCCTTTGTTTGGGAATATAAAAGGTTTTTGTCTCAACCCACATGGAATAGGAATGGGAAGTTGGAGTGCCATAAATTACAAGGAACTTCATAGTTTCATGTTCAAGTTATATGTGAGGTGGACTTGAACCTTTCCCCACGCGCTCGCTCGGCTGGGCCGGGCTCGGGCTAAGGGCGTTTGGGCGAATGGTTCAGTTCGTGGGCGTATCTTTTTAGTAAAAATTCATTTGAAGTTTCCTTTTTGCTAACGGAAACAGTTAGTCTCGTCAGTTTCCTAACTGGACTCTAACTGTGCAGTTGCTTTTCCTTCAAGAATAAGCTACTGTAATTCGGGTAGGTTTTAGAGTCCTTCTAAAAACCCTAAAACGACTTCATACGTGTATAAAATAAAAGCCCCGGTTTCAGATTTACTAACGCAAAAATACCTTCTGATTTTTGCAACCCGAAATCTGTCTTCTCCATACACTGTTTCTGTGATTGATCTGAGCGGGCGATTCAGACGAAGTGGGACAGCATGCGCAAGTGCATCTGTACCTGTTCGTGCGAGATTTCTTGGTACGTTTGCTGAGATCGTTTTATCTTCGGAGGATTTTGCCATAACTCTTTGTCGCACCAGTAAGGGGGCAATAAATTCTCTTAGGAGAGTCTTCATACAGACGACTCGATCTGATAAGTATTCTGACTCCCTTTTGTTTTCCTATTTGCCTTTTTCCTGGTACGCGTTCTGTTGCTATTTCTGTTATGCTTTTGGCTATAATCCGTATTGCTATTGAATTCGTGATTGCCCATTTAATTGATTAAATCTGTTTAATCTGAACTGGTCGAATATTTTATTCCAACAAATAGTACTACCTGTTGCAAAATAAATGCTCAAAGTTAATTAATCAAGTAGTTAAAACTTTCATTGATTATCAAAATTCTGCTGATTTATTTGATTATCTTTTTTAGAAGATTTTGTTAATATTGGCCACAACCCACAAGGTTTGTTCCGTTTCCCCACAGGTCTCCTATCTGGCCGCCAATCCATCTCCATGACGAGGGAACTGTCAAACTCTTAACTTTATGTTTCCGTATATTCTGCTATTTATGTATACTGCATTTTATAGTGCAAAACATATGCTCTTCTAGGATTTCCATTAGGGTTGTGATGTATGTCCATTTCAGGTTTCATTATGCTTCTTCTTCTTCCATCTATTTTCTTTGGGTGTGCGTTGTGTATGTGTGAGTGGGGGAGAGGGGGAGGGGGTAGCGGGGGGTAAGATATGGGCAGGATTGTATTATTGTACCAATAGAGAAGGAAAGTGTAAGCAGGGATGAGACATGTGTTATGTTAAGGAAAAGAACAAACTCCCTTTTTTCATTTATGGTTACCAACAGAGCTACTACTGAAAACAAAACTTCATTGATGGGCTGATAAATATGATACTAAATTCAGGTTGTGGAAAAATACTGGAAAACAAAACTTTATTGGCAAATCTTCTCACAAAGAATAATAGTCAGGTCCGTATTTTTTTTGTTCCCCAAATTCCCTGTTTGACTGTTTGAGAGTCTGTGGCAAGTTTATTCAACTTCATTCTTGAATGCATGGAATCCACTTTGTATTGTTGGAATTTGAGTAAAATGAGTCAGATTTTAGGCTAACTAAAAGAATATACGGTTGCCAAATACTACTACCTCTATCCCAAAATGAATGTCATTTTTTGTTCTTAGACCTTCATTTTTGGACAGAGGGAGTAATTTAATTTGGATGTTAGTTTGTTCGCAGAACACAATGGGAAAATTATTGGGTAGGCAACTTCGAACAGGTTATTGGATCCTTGGATCATCATGAATAAACTATGGCTGGGTAGGACAAAGAAGGTAACCCACATCTATTTGCTGCTCTAAGTTTTTTGTTGACATTGCTACTTTCCTTACTGGGTGATGAACTCAAATATGGGTCACTCATTTTACAGTTTTGGGAAGGGTGGTTTTATATTTTTAGTATTTCATATATGTATCTTTCATATAATTTCAGGGTTTTTAGTATTTTTGGTTTTTTCTTGAAGGCTGATATGTGTTATCCATACCTACTGCTACCCATAATACTATGAAACAATCAACGAGCCTTGCTTGCTACGTTGGCCCAAGACACTACCTCTTGATGCTGGTAACGCTCTAAGTTGTGCTGGCATCACTACTTACTACTCTGGACTTGATAAGCCCAATATGAGAATTTGTGTGGTGGGTGTTGATGAACTTGCCCATGTCGCAGTGAAATTGGCCATAGCATTTGGTGCTAATGCTAATATAACTTTCCCATCAAAGAAGAAGGAAGCACTACAAGGTTTTGGTGATGAGAAATTCTTGTGTCATGCCCCAAAATCTGACATTGCACAGACTTTGAAGAGTGACGAACAAAACCGAATACCAATCGAACCCCAAAAATGAGAACTGAATTTTTCCTCATCTTATAAACAAACTGAAATGCTACAATACAAAATCTCGAAGCGAGTACATCAGAGCAACTATTCTCTGACCAAAAACTCAACCTGAATAGTCTCAAATATTTACAAACTCTAAAACTGTAACAACTTTACAAAAGTTATCTATACATAGCAAAAACAATACATGTATCTAAAGACGTAAAGTCCCACTCAAGCTTCAAAACTCTACTGCAAAACCTTCATGTCTCAACGACACTCCACCTGGAAGGGAAAGGGTTAATGAAAAGGGTGAGCACAAATTGCCCAGTAAGAGACTTGCCAACACAAAGGTGTGTGGCACTGTATAGAAACCCAACCAAGAACAAACAGCAATAACGAACCCAACCACCCGATATATAAGTGAGGAGCGAAATATTACAAACGAATCAAACATCAAATCAAAGTTCCGAAATCAAATTCCATTAAACACTTGAGTTGGCCAAATGCCCAAAGTCAAAGTTGATTCTTCGTCATAGTTTCACTTGCGCAAATGACACTATGACTAGGAATCACAAATATAACAACCGGTGTTAAAGTCATCTCTTGTTGAGGAATTCAAAGTCAAATACTCAAAGTGTAAATGGCAGAGTAGCTAAAACGAATAACCGATTCCAAATGAATTGATCCAATAAACGATCACGAATAACAAATCAAACCAATCTGATAATTCCGAAGCCAAAGAATGAAAGGGTACAAGGTTGACAAGACCCTTACCTCGAATCCGAGCTAATCCAAAACAATGTATTCAACTCAGCTTAAATATCTCAATCTAACATAGCAAAAACATAAATGGTACAAGAGTTAGTAACCATTTAAATACAATTCAAGTATTAATAATTTATAACAAATCATATAAATACTACCATAAGCATAAACATCGATATGGATATTTATGATGCATCTATCATAATTGAGAAGTACACAGAAAAATACTCAAATAAGATTCAAGAATCACCAACTTCTGAATTCTGATGAATTAGATATCAATTATAAAAATGTAGTCAAATTTCAATTCATCCTTAATACAACAGTCATGAAAATAATAATACTAGGACATTTCTATAGACTTTTGACACCTGAAAACAATTTTAATGAAAAGAGTATGAAAAACTAATGAACTTAGACTCAAGAATCACTTGATTCCGAGTCCGAATGATTTTTTTTTATGAATTTTCAATTCTGATTCTGAAACTTTTTCCATTCAAACGCTCTCCGAAAATTATTCAGGATAGACTCAAAAATCATGTCATTCCGATTAATAACGAACAAGTTATAAGCTTAACTAGTTTTAGTAACATGACAGTGACCAATCTGTAATTTCAGGGACCTAAAAAGAATTCGTATGAAACCAGTGACTTTTTTGTAATTCACGGGAATAGGTTTCTTCAACCTCAGAATCTGCCCAGCAACTTTGATTTATCACAAAACTTTAGTTTTCCACATTCATCCCTTAATCACTCCATATACATACACTCACTTACCAAGATTTCAAAGCTAGTTAACAAATTAATCATAACCGAGCTAAATCATATAAAACCCATATCAAATTCATTCATTTAATTTTATCTTTACAAAGCCAAACACAAACACACATACTTTCAATGGAAGGACAATCCCATAACCAAATCATAAAACCATGCGTATATAATTTTGCACATATACATCAAATTACTAAATCTATCAAATTCCTTTCTCAATTCCATCAATTACCCAAAACCCACTCAATTCAATTAATTAATTAAACATAAATACAAATTACCCACAACACACAAATACAAACACACACACACACACATACACACGTACACAACACAGACAAAACAATAGCAAACCTAAAACTTACATATTTTCCAGCTCCTTTCTTCTTTTCTTTCTTTTCTTCTTTTCCCTTTTCCCTTTTTCTTTCTTACTTCTGCTCCTTCTCTCTCTGTTTTTTCCCTTTTTATTGTGCCCTTTTTTTTTCTTTTAGTTTGTTTCTCTGTCTCAGTCTCTTGCTCTTATTTCTCTCTCAATCTCCAGCAAAATGATATAAAACAAAATGATAGAAAGTGACTTATGCTACTAACAAGAGTACAACAAGGAGTACAACCATGAGCCATCCAAAGATAAAATCAACCCAAATGTCTACACCTTACTACTGCCACGTTAAATACAATGAAACAATGGGACCCACACCTAAAATCTGCCTTATCCCCAATCCGCTTAATTCATATGAGATAATGGGAACTTTTTCAAACAAATTATACTACCTCCGTCCCAGAGTAAAAGTCCTACTTTCTATTTTTTACTATTAATTTCAATCGTACTATTTTCACATAATTGCCCATTAATTAAATATTTATATTTAATCTAAACCAATACATAAATTTTATATTAAGCAATTAACTCAAATTAATGCACCCACTAATATAAATAAAATGTACGAATACAAATGAAAGAATTATGGGGTGTCACATCCTCCCCACCTTAAAAGAATTCAGTCCCTGAATTCAACTATCCGATGTCTAAAGTAACCGATGATAATTGCTTTCATTACTTATTCGGATTTCTAACTAGCCTCTTTCACTAGATAATTTTTCTACAATACTCACAAATGAAATTACCTTCGCTCTCAAACTTTGTTCAATGTAATTCAAAACCCGAACGTGTAGCTCGTCATATAACAAATCCAAACTATATCAATAGTTCATATTGAAGAAACAAGAAACGAGAGATCTATCTGCTAAACATCTTCCAATACGTAATTTGGTGAATAATTTTCAATCCAACAATCTCTTGTACGTATAATGACGTAAGTATTTTTAACATATAGCTGGTTTGGACCACTAAGAACTTAGCAGATTTCATCACTGATCTAGGATAACCCATTTGGAATCATATCAATTTGGTTATATAAAATCCTGAAACAAAATCCAATGTAATGTGTTTCTCACTTTCACCCAAGAATATGTAAAGGTTGAAAGATCCCTCGAGGCCTTTGATGTTTAGCTTTAACTTGTTGACATACTAAACTCTCTTGCATAAACTCATACTCAGCTCATCAATCTTTTCCTTCATATTTACTAGTGATTCTGGAGATCCATGCACATTCAGGTCTTATCGGAGTTTACCGTTTAGTTGAATTTGTGATCTTTGTTCGTTGCTTCATGTTTGAGATCAATATCTGCTAGAAAGGATCATCAATTACGGATCTTTATCACTTCATTAAAATCAAGGGTAAAGTCGGATATCTCATCATGTTGAAGTTTATTCTTGAAAGTAGTCGAATTTAGATCCTCTATTTGTATCTATGTCGTCTTAATCATCTCTAACAATGAAGTTTATTCTGTCTTCTCAAATATCTCGAGGAACGTTGAATTATGTCCATTAATATGCCCTTGTATATCCACTAATAAGGGTATTCTTCTAGTGATAATAAAAGCTAATTTCCCATACTATTCTGCTCAATGCATTCGCGACAACAATAGCTTTACCGGGGTTGATGTAAGATAGTACAATCAAAGTCTTTGAGCAATTCAAACCACCTCCTCTGTCTCATGTTCAATTTCTTCTATAAGAAAAATAATTGAAACACTTTCCGATCGGTGTATGTCTCGCAAAGAATCACTTTGAATAATACCGTCAAAATTTCATCGCAAAGATAACTGTCGCATATTTCTGAAGGTTTAACGCAAAAAAATAACTTTCACAGTTCAAGATCATGAGTGCGATGATTCTTTCATGATTTTTCAAGAAGTGTGCACATTTTCATTCCAATGTTGCATTAACACGCAATCCAACCCTTATCTGATGTATCGTTGTATATCGCAAATCTTCCTGTCTTAGAAGGTAATGTCTGAGTAGATGCAGAAATGAATTGCTCTTTTAACCCTTAAAATCTCTTCGCATTCAATTGACCATTCAAAAACTCGTATTTTTCTGAATTGATCGAGAAAATGAGCCATCATTTCAAATCAATCCCTTCGTACCAATTATTAAGGAGAAATCACAATTCCTCGAATTCGCAAATGATTTATTGTCTCTTAGCTTTGTAACAATATTCTCAAATATAGTTCATGGTCATCTACACAATCAAAATACATTAGAATCTCATTTTGTTGAGTTCTCGACAATCAAGGCAAAGTCTCAAAGATTCATGTGTTTTCTTTACAACAAAACTGAAGCACCCCAAAGTGACACACCCGACTCAATTAAACTTTAATCAAGAAGGCCTTGAAGTTGACTATTAAGTTTCCTTCGGTACAAAATCTTTGATATAGGTTCACTTTTTGAATAAGTTCAATACAAAACTGGATTTCTATACCTGGAGGGGAACCGAGAAAGGGAAATCCTCTAGATAGATATAGGCATACTCTTTGACTTTGACAGCCGGTATTTCATTCAAAGTAGGTTTATCCACTTGAGTATCAATGACGTGAAAGATAACAATGAGAACTCTTCCTCGGTAATCTTCAGTCTCTCAAATTTAAAACTAGGTTATCACTTCCAATTGTTTATCTCACAGAAAAGAGAACCAAGACAAACTAGCCAAATCAAAAGTAATTTTATTCGGGTAACAAAAATTCTAGCATGATGCACAATGTGCCAATGCATTTCAAATACCACATCAAAATGCTCTAAATGCTAGGAAATCAAGTTTGCAAGTAATTTCCTATCACATAGTTGTACCGAACAAAACTTGTTGATCATAAAGGCACATAACAAAGTACCACTAGGGTAGCAAATGGTAATTCCGAATTCAAAGTTTGGGGTCTAACACACAAATTATGAGCCATAGCATACGATGAATGAATGTATAGCACAGAAAACCAAATCGTAAGGAAATATCTCAAGAGAAAATAGAGAGTGTACATGTGAACAAAATGTTGGAGCCTCTAGATTTACCGAAGTTATAGCCAAAACCTTCTCTCTAAATGCAAACTGTATTTTCCACTGAGCAACCCCGTCCTAGTGGTGGATAAGAGCACTTGTTATGAAATTGACAATCCTTCAACACAATACAATTTCTACAAGAGTTATAGCATGTTCCCATCCATTTGTATCACGAGTCAATACCATGCTTGTTCCCATAAAAATAACAAGAGGCAAAATAAATCTGAGATGCCACTGCTGTAATCCTCTTTGGTGAATTAGTTGATGCCCATATTTAGTAACTATGATCATATACTTTATCCTCGTGATTTGACATACAATCCCTTTTGTCATCCACGTCATGTTAAACCATCATTTCTCGTTCCACAACTGTAGCGTATATATTTAACTCTGGTAATTAATAACTCTGATATAGGTTCCTTCAATCCTCTTTTAAAATTATTGGCTATTTGGAACTGATCTTCTACCAGTACATGAAACTAATAAGGTAATCAATAACATTGTTCATATTAAATCACGGTCATCTATATGAGTCATCTATCATTTTTCAAAACCAAGTAATCCGTTTTGCCTCCATGCTCAATCACCGAGAGAAATACTTCTTGTAGAACAAATCGAGAAACAACTAGAAGGTTCTTTGCTTTCTTGTGATTCGAGAGTTTACCAGTGACCAGCTTCCCAGCTTCTCCAACTAACACCTTGTCAACAAAACTGCAGCTTTCCCATTCAGTACAAATAATGATGGCAAATAGTTGCTCCATACTATACCCACTGTCCATCACACTAGGATTAGTCAAACCCGAATACACTATAATCCACTTAAAGATGTCAGAAGCATCTCCATTTGATCTTTTACGAAATGGCATAATCGCTGCATTATAATATTAGTACAGTTTATAACACTAAGCATAACATAATAGTTATATGCTACATAATGCACATTAGCTGTTTAAGACATTCTTATGGGATTAAAACTTGTTTCTCAAATGTGATCGTGATGTGTGGTCCAACTATAATCAAACCAACCTAGTTAAGTGGGTAGGTCAAACTACATTATTGCCAACCTAGTTCTTATCGAACACCATTGGTAATCAATTCAGTAGCCCTTCTGAATTAACTTCAATGGCTTTCGATATATGGTCTTTTGGTTCATAGCCAATCATTAAGGATTTTTTTAAGCATATCAAACATATACCACACAATGAAAATTCGATTCTTACAAATTTTCTGAACAATACCGATTTTCTTAACAATACCGATGCCAAGGCAAATTCTTTACCAACTTAAAATCCCCTATGGCTCTAGAAGACCAAATGATCATAAACATATACTCTCATAATCAAACCTAAGGCTCTAAACGAACAAAGGATCATAACCAATGCTCTGATACCACTCTGTCACGCCCTAAAATCTGACATTGCACAGACTTTGAGGAGTGACGAACAAAACCGAATACCAATCGAACCCCAAAAATGAGAACTGAATTTTTCCTCATCTTATAAACAAACTGAAATGCTACAATACAAAATCTCGAAGCGAGTACATCAGAGCAACTATCCTCTGACCAAAAACTCAACTTGAATAGTCTCAAATATTTACAAACTCTAAAACTGTAACAACTTTACAAAAGTTATCTATACATAGCAAAAACAATACATGTATCTAAAGACGTAAAGTCCCACTCAAGCTTCACAACTCTACTGCAAAACCTTCATGTCTCAACGACACTCCACCTGGAAGGGAAAGGGTTAACGAAAAGGGTGAGCACAAATTGCCCAGTAAGAGACTTGCCAACACAAAGGTGTGTGGCACTGTATAGAAACCCAACCAAGAACAAACAGCAATAACGAACCCAACCACCCGATATATAAGTGTGGAGCAAAATATTACAAACGAATCAAACATCAAATCAAAGTTCCAAAGTCAAATTCCATTAAACACTTGAGTTGGCCAAATGCCCAAAGTCAAAGTTGATTCTTCGTTATAGTTTCACTTGCGCAAATGACACTATGACTAGGAATCACAAATATAACAACCGGTGTTAAAGTCATCTCTTGTTGAGGAATTCAAATCAAATACTCAAAGTGTAAATGACAGAGTAGCTAAAACGAATAACCGAGTCCAAATGAATTGATCCAATAAACGATCACGAATAACAAATCAAACCAATCTGATAATTCCGAAGCCATAGAATGAAAGGGTACAAGGTTGACAAGACCCTTACCTCGAATCCGAGCTAATCCAAAACAATGTATTCAACTCAGCTTAAATGTCTCAATCTAACATAGCAAAAACATAAATGGTACAAGAGTTAGTAACCATTTAAATACAATTCAATCATATAAATACTACCATAAGCATAAACATCTATATGGATATTTATGATGCATCTATCATAATTGAGAAGTACATAGAAAAATACTCAAATAAGATTCAAGAATCACCAACTTCTGAATTCTGATGAATTAGATATCAATTATAAAAATTTAGTCAAATTTCAATTCGTCCTAAATACAACAGTCATGAAAATAACAATACTGGGACATTTCTATGGACTTTTGACACCTGAAAACAATTTTAATGAAAAGAGTATGAAAAACTAATGAACTTAGACTCAAGAATCACTTGATTCCGACTCCGAATGATTTTTTTTTAATGAATTTTCAATTCTGATTCTGAAACTTTTTCCATTCAAACGCTCTCCGATAATTATTCAGGATAGACTCAAAAATCATGTCATTCCGATTAATAACGAACAAGTTATAAGCTTAACTAGTTTTAGTAACATGACAGTGACCAATCTGTAATTTCAGGGACCTAAAAAGAATTCGTATGAAACCAGTGACCTTTTTGTAATTCACGGGAATAGATTTCTTCAACCTCAGAATCTGCCCAGCAACTTTGATTTATCACAAAACTTTAGTTTTCCACATTCATCCCTTAATCACTCCATATACAAACACTCACTTACCAAGATTTCAAAGCTAGTTAACAAATTAATCATAACCGAGCTAAATCATATAAAACCCATATCAAATTCATTCATTTAATTTTATCTTTACAAAGCCAAACACAAACACACATACTTTCAATGGAAGGACAATCCCATAACCAAATCATAAAACCATTCGTATATAATTTTGCACATATACATCAAATTACTAAATCTATCAATTTCCTTTGTCAATTCCATCAATTACCCAAAACCCACTCAATTCAATTAATTAATTAAACATAAATACAAATTACCCACAACACACAAATACAAACACACACACACACACATACACACGTACAGAACACACACAAAACAATAGTACACCTAAAACTTACATATTTCCCAGCTCCTTTCTTCTTTTCTTTCTTTTATTCTTTTCCCTTTTTCTTTCTTACTTCTGCTCGTTCTCTCTCTGTTTTTTCCCTTTTTATTTTGCCCTTTTTTTTCTTTTAGTTTGTTTCTCTGTCTCTGTCTCAGGCTCTTGCTCTTATTTCTCTCTCAATCTCCAGCAAAATGATATAAAACAAAATGATAGAAAGTGACTTATGCTACTAACAAGAGTACAACAAGGAGTACAACCATGAGTCATCCAAAGATAAAATCAACTCAAATGTCTACACCTTACTACTGCCACGTTAAATACAATGAAACAATGGGACCCACACCTAAAATCTGCCTTATCCCCAACCCGCTTAATTCATATGAGATAATGGGAACTTTTTCAAACAAATTATACTACCTCCGTCCCAGAGTAAAAGTCTTACTTTCTATTTTTTACTATTAATTTCATTCGTACTATTTTTACATAATTGCCCATTAATTAAATATTTATATTTAATCTAAACCAATACATAAATTTTATATTAAGCAATTAACTCAAATTAATGCACCCACTAATATAAATAAAATGTACGAATGCAAATGAAAGAATTATGGGGTGTCACATCTTGAATAGTACAAGTACAGATGAAGAAAATCAGTTATCCCAATTGATAAGTTAAAGACAATAAGATGGGTGGGGGGACATTAGTTGAGTACTCCCATCAGTCAAATAATAAGTATGGCAAACTGTCACTTATAGCATATTGTTGCCGTGCCAATGGCACGGGTAGAAAGACTAGTTATAATACAAAAGTAAATATATAATTTTATTTACTATATAATAATACATATAAAATAAATATATTTAGTACGCATATGCACAACTGGTCCGATCTAGTTCTAACAGTAATTAATTTTACTAGGAACCAGATTCGAACCAATATACTGGTTCTAGAATATTTTGGAACCGGAACCAAATCATATGTACTGGTCTGGTCCGATTTTAACTGGTCTGGTCCGATTCTTTTGGTCCAGTTCGGTTTTAAATTTTTTTTGCTCACCCCTAGGCCAAATGGAACCGGAACCAAAAGCCCGGAACCGCCTAGAACCTTGATGAAAACCGGAACCGTGTGAACCGGGACCGTTTGTAACACGGGCCGGTTCCGGTTCCGGTTCATCCCCTCTAAAAACCGTGAACCGGCGGTTCCGAACCGCCTAGATCGAACCGGAACCGTCAGCAAAATTGTTAGAAAATCATCAAAAACCGTCAAAATCATCAGATTTCTAACGTTTTTATCAGAATTAACCGTCACTAACGCAAAGTTGACAAGAAAAGTTGAGTTTTGACTGAATTTTTTGCCAAATTCAGTGAATAAAAATAATAAAATTTGTTGAGTATATAAAAGAAAAGTGGGACGGACCTCTTTAATTTTTCAAACATTTTTTCTTAACCTTTTTGTAAAAAAATCCAGTAATAAAATATTATTTAAATTGTTTTTTCTGTTAAAAAATAATATTTTTTTAAAAAAATAAACTGTGAACCGGCGGTTCCTAACCATAACCGGAAGAGAAATAGTTCACTTACGGTTCAAGCTTTTCCGAAACCGGACTGACGGTTCAGAACCGTAACCGAAACCGTGTTTGGTCACCCTATGTGTGAAAGAGGGTTGCCTTCAGTGCCTGCCGGCTAAGTTTGTGTATCAAGATTTAATCTTTTTGGAATAAATAAATGGTTGATGTTGGGAGGAGTGAATGGAAAAAATGATACTCAAATTTATTTTAAATTTTCAAATAAACAAATATGATGTTGGAATTTTTGGTGGACTATAGATTGTACATAAATTATAATAAAGTATTTAAGCACGCAGACGTGTGTGCACTAATGGATTAATCGCATAAGTCATACTCCCTCCGTCCCAGCCTAAGGTTCCTACTTTCCTTTTTGGTCCGTCCCAGCCTAAGGTTCCTACTTGCTTTATTACTTAAAATGGACTATGGGACCCACTTGTCATTCTCACAACAAAAACTCTCTACCCACTTTATCTCTCCTACTTTCTCTTACTTACTTTTTCATACTCACAACATTTACTTTTTCTTAATCTCCGTGTAAAGTCAAACTAGGAACCTTAGGCCGGGACGGAGGGAGTATTATTATACAATTAATTGGGCATAATAAAGTGATCTAATAATGTTAGGGGGTCTTAAGTCATCTTTTAAAAGTATGGGATTTATTTTGTAATTGTGTAGAGACCAAATTGTATTTACAAATAAATGAGGGGCATATTTATAAATACTAAATGGATGAATCATTTCATCCTAATGGATATAACTTTTCGTAACGGATGCATCACAACTATATATATAGGGGTCGGGTCCCCAATTGAACGCATCCCACTCTAAAACTCTTACATCCCTTCAATGAGAGACTAACAACATGGAGTATACGGATCAATTGGAAGATCAACCCAGGGTTTATTCAATGCTTCCGCTTAATATTTAACGGGTTAATCAAGTTTTCCGTTAATTAAGGTACGCTTCCGCTTTTATAATTTTTTTTTTTACTCATTGAATTGAATTGGTATAAGGAAAATCTCCAAACATATGAAATTTATTTAGGATTGACAAATCCGCATACGAGATATGAGTAAATTAAAGAAAGTTTCAAATAGCTTCAATATGAGTTAATTTTATGATACACTTTATAAAGGGGAAATGATAAACTAAAGTTTAATATTCAGGGGTTGTGTCAATCATAGTCTGATGTTTCAATTTTATCAATTTAAAATTTAAAGTTACCAACATTAACCAATTAAGAGTTTTTGGCGAAAATGTCAGAAAATTTTTGTTAAATCATCACGTGTCTGTCTTGCACGTGAGACACTTGTGAGGGTAGTTTGATCTGTTTTGTTCGACCCTCTCCTTCTACCCAATCCTTTCCTAAACTAAATAAGCCCCCTTGTTCCACCATTAAAGCTCCTCCTTTTACATTTTACCTCTTCCTCCTATCCTCCACTAAAGCTCGTTGACTTCATGGTCCCATCATTTGTCGATGTCTTGACTTTACTGCCGGCTCCTGCGACCGTCTCCTTTGTTGGAGTTCAGGCCGAACCTGATTATTTTGACTTGTACTCTCATGTAGCTCCTATTTCTCTTTTCCTCGATCTCTAGATTTTTCCACGAGGATGTTGGGCAAATAAAATTTAGATATGATTTCAAATCAGATCTGGAATGTGATGAGCCCGAGCTTGTTAGACCGGGGTCAAGCCCGGGCGAACCGGACCGATCGAGCTATTTTAACCGGACCGTGAATCTCGAGCCCGAACCGGCGAACCAGGGGAGGCTAGTGACCGAGGATCGAGCATAATCGAAGATTCGGCTTGAGGAACGATTTGCCTCCCGTCATTCACTAATAAGTTAACAATCCGTACCTGACATACCATAATGGTTGGTGGTGGAACCATGATTCCCTGACAACACGCCACGTTCCCAGCCACTCTCCTGACCGGACCAATGAGGACATGCCACGTGTTTGTCAAGTACCAGGGCAGTTGGTACCTTGAACCTGCCTCTTTCATCTACCCATATAAATGCTCCCTTCCGCCCCCATGGGCCAGGTACGTGCTCTACCCTAATCACACACATAAGGTCTTCACTGATATTTCTTCTTAGGTTTTCCTTAGAGATCTAACTCTCACACTCGAGGGCCTAAGCCGGATTCAAACCCGGCCCTGGTCTTAACGGTGTTCTTGTCTGTGTTGTGATCAGGAACAGGAGACAATCAAACCGGAGTTCTATCTCCATGACCCCAGATTTCTAGGGCGTCATCAGTTGTCTTTGACAGTCAATTGGGCCGGAACCTGGAGGCTTATATTGATGATATGGTGATCAAAACAAAAGAGTCTTCCCATGAAATTGACGTGGCTGAAACTTTTGATAATCTCTGGAAAAACAATATGAATCTCAACCGTCAAAGTGCGTCTTTGGGGTGATGGCAGGCAAGTTCCTGGGTTTTATGGTAAATCAGAGGGGGATCGAGGCGAATCCGGAAAAGATACAGGCCTTATTGGACATGCAACCACCGAGATGCATCAAGGAGGTGCAAAAATTGAATGTGCGGATAACAGCTTTAGGAAGATTCATTTCGAGATCGGCAGAAAAATGTTTGCCTTTCTTTAAAGCATTAAAAGGAGGAAAGGACGAAAGATTTGAATGGAATGAAGAGTGCAGGAATGCCTTCGAGCGGGTCAAGACTTATCTGGGAAAACCACCTTTGCTGAGCAGCCCGGTCATAGGGGAAGAACTTTATATCTTTTTGGCAGCAACTGATCAGGCAGTGGCCGCGGTATTGGTAAGAGAGGAAGAGGGCGTCCAAAATCCCGTCTATTACGTCTCTAAGGCATTATCAGCAGTGGAAAGTCGATACTTGGACATTGAAAAATTAGCTTTCGCTTTGCTGATGGTTGCCCGAAAATTGCGGGCATACTTCATTGCCCATTCGATCACAGTTTTCTCAGATGCGCCACTAAGGAGAGTCTTTCACAAGCCTGAGTCTTCAGGAAGGATGTTGGCATGGTCCATAGAACTCACCGAGTTCGAAATCACATACTCCCCGCGGAAAGCGATAAAGGCGCAGGCACTCGCGGGCTTTGTTGCAGAGACTACCTTTGAACTGAAAATAGATAAGCCCGAGAAAGGCAAGGCAGTAAGGCCGAGCAAAAGAAAGGGCCAGGAAGTCAAGGATATGGCCGAGAAATCAAATGGTTGTTGGCAGTTGTATGTAGATGGATCTGCGGGCAAATTAATCAGTGGCGTGGGAATTGTTTTGGTCGCCGTGGAAGGGCAAAAGTTTAAAAGAGCTTTAAGATTCAAGTTCCCGGTTTCAAACAACCAAGCTGAATATGAAGCCTTGATCACGGGCTTGGAGTTAGCCCGAGATTTGAAAGTTCCAAAATTGGTCATAAGTAGCGATTCGCAGCTCGTAGTAAACTAAGTAAGGGGAGAGTATGAGACTAACCATCCGATACTACTCAAGTACAAAGAGATTACTGAAAGACTGTTGAAAGATTTTGAGTTTCACGAGCTAAAGCTAGTAAGCCGGGCAGACAATTCCGAGGCAGATCTTCTGTCGAGAATCACGAACGAGGAAATCACCAAGGTCAGTACCGACTGCTGGATCGAGTTCACTGAGGCCCAAGCCATTGACAGGGTTCAGATTAACAATGTAGAAGAGCAAGAAAAGGATTGGGTTGACGAAATACATGCATACGTGGAGAATCAAGTCCTTCCCGATGACCCAGCTCGAGCGAAAATTTTGATGAAACAGGCCGCAAGGTACACTATCATTGATGGAATCCTTTATCGAAGATCTTTTTCGAAACCATTATTGAGATGTGTCAAGACCGGAATGGTGACCAACTTGTTATATGAGGTCCATGAGGGTGTATGTGGAGGACATCTAGGAGCCCGAACGCTTGCTGACAAAATCCGGCTTTTGGGGTACTATTGGCCGACAATGAGACAGGACGCGGAGAAATATGTTCGCAAATGCAACCAGTGCCAAAGATTCGCAAGTATTCCTAGGCTGCCCTCAACAGAGCAAACGTTGGTTGTTCCTACTTGGGCATTTGACATGTGGGGGATTGATCTGATTGGGCCATACCCTAAAGCTCCCGGGGGAGCTCAAATGGTAGTAGTAGTAGTGGACTATTTCACAAAATGGGTAGAGGCCAAAGCATTGACTAGCACCACGGAGGCAAACGTCATTAAATTTGTACATGATCACATCTATTGTCGTTTTGGATTTCCTCGGGCGATCATTTCGGATCACGGACCCCAGCTCCAAAGAAAGTTCACAGCTGAATGCAGAAGGCTTAATGTTGAACAACGCCAATCTTCGGTGGTAAGACCGCAAGCGAATGGCCAGGCTGAGGCCACGAACAAATTACTCATGACCGCCCTCCACAAAAATTTGACAGGAAGAAGTGGACGATGGTTGGACGAACTTAGCACTGCCCTGTGGGCTGTCCGCACCACAACGAGGAACTCAACTGGGGAGACCCCTTTCTCTTTAACATATGGGTCGGAGGCAGTAGCACCCGTGGAGGCCGCGTTGCCTACTTACAGGGTTGCTCATTTCGATGAAACAAAAAATGAGGAATCTTGTCGGAGAGATCTCGATTACCTCGAAGAGAGACGCCTCCGGGCAAGGGAAAGAATGGTTAATTACAAACAGAAGGCCAAGATTCACCATGACAAAAGGGTAAACAAGCGGTCTTTTTCCGTGGGAGACTGGGTACTAAGAAAAGTAGAGGTCACGGGCAAAACGCCCGGATACAACAAACTCTCACCAAATTGGCAAGGACCATATTAAATTGCCCGAGTCATAAAAGAAGGGACTTACAGGCTCCTCACCGCGGAGGGGAAGGATTTGAAGAATGCCTGGCACAGCGACCACTTGAAGAAATACTACCCTTAAGAACTGTATTCCCTTCTTAGTTGGAAAGAAATGTAGTTAGAAAACTGCCTTTCCTCTATTTCCGCATTGTAATAGAACTTTGATGTAATATCTTTAGGAACGGAAAAATTTGAAAGAGTAATGATATTGTGTTTGTTCCGTCCTAAAGAAAGACGGCTTGTATTTTTAAAGAAAAGTAAGCATATGGGAATGTACAACAAAGTGCCAAAGCTGTTGCATGACTCTTCATGCACGATGCGCGGTCATAGGCCCTCGAGCTAGACCGCAAGCCCGTCAAGGGAAAAGCCGTTGCATGACTCTTCATGCACGATACGCGGTCATACGCCCTCGAGCTAGACCACAAGCCTGTCAAGGGGAAAGCCGTTGCATGACTTCATGCACGACGCACAGTCATACCCCCTCGAACTAGACCGCAAGCTCAAAAATTTATGGCTAAGTTCAAATCTTAAGCATACATATAATAAAGAGTAATCAAGCCAAAACATACCAAATGGAAAATAGAGAAAAGCAAAACACATGATAATATAGCAGCAGAAACGACCAAAGTACCAAGGGGTGCATTAACAGTAATAAAATGTACGAAATGTTGAGAGATCTACACTATTACAAAGATACCCAGGACGCAGCCCGGTCTGATTCTCAGGTTGCGGAGGGAGGATTGACTTCCACTTCTGGAATAGATTCTTAGGTAGCAGGATCAGATGCAGAAACGACCTGAGCTTCAGCCAAAGCAGAGGCAAAAGTGGAAAAGTGAAGAACAGTACTTCAACGTAGGGGCCACCGGGGCCGAAAACCTTTTCCAAAGCTGCGGCCAAAGATAGTGCGGGTTTGTCAATTGAAAACCGTAAATCATCGATCTCCTTCAATAATTGCTGGACGGTTACCGCTGAGACCAGAGGAAGAGTATTGCGGACCGATTCAGGAAGGGCTGCGAGCTGATAGTCAGCAAAAGGCACGAGCGAATGACCGTTGAAGCATTCCGGATCCGTGGCCACGATAGAACAAAGGACCGTTATCTCCTGGGCAGTATATTTCCTCGTGGCCGCAAGGTTACGGGCAACAGTATGGATCGCTTGTTCATATTGTTCAGCGCCCGCAACGTCTATCCGATCGGAAAGCTCCTTGGAATCTTCAAATTCTTTGACCGCCGCGGCTCTCTCCTCCTTCAAGACCAGTTCTCGGTCTTTCTCGAAGCGCATCTGATCTAGCAATTTGCCGTCTAGCTCATCCACTCTGTCGGATAACTCCTCGGTCTTCTTCTTCTCTGCATCTAAAGACCTCTGGAGCTCAACGCAATGGGCATCTACACTCGCCTTCTCGGCCTCAGCTCGTTCTTTTGCTTCCCTAGCAACAGCTAAATCGTTGTTTAGCTTGCGCTCATAACCTCCGCATCCTTGCTTTTCAACTCCGCGCTTGAGGCGTCCAGGGCCTTGGCTAACTTCTGAATCTCTTCCTTTGCCTCAAGCAACTCTCTGTTCCTCGCGGCGATCTGGGCGACATCTGCCTCATAACGAGTGCGCAGATAAATAATATCATTGGCAACCTGCAAAAAACAAAAGAAGTTATACCGGGGAAAGAAAGGGACTCAGTGACAAGCAAAGTCATGAAAATACCTCGGTCAGGGCCAAGCCCGCGTGACCCGCAGCAGAAATAGGGTTTGAGGCAGCCAAGACTTTCTGTTAATTGTCAGAAAAGTGAAGGCGATGTAGTAAGCCATCACCCACATAAGCGTTAGCGCTTCGACGGCTTTGGAGATCCACCCCATATACCTTCGGAGCTTTGGCAATTTTGAGACCAAACTCTTTGGCGTGCTCTCGATCTTCAATGAACTCCATCGGATAAAGATTAGAGCACATAGTCCCTTTTGTGGGGGACAGAACGGTGAAATCGGAGGAGGAGCTGGTCTTGTGATGCTTGTCTTTTTGGGGTGGTATAAGGTCCCTGGTAGCAGACCTCTTCTTTGTTGGATCGGAAGGAGTACTGCCCGAATCTCTAGAAGTTTGAGTGGAATGGCCGGTACCGATCAAACCTTCCGCCTCTATCCCTTCTCTAACTTCTTCTAGATTTGAGTGTGTTATGGCTTTAATGGAATAGAAATGTTTCAACATAGAGGAGAAATTTAACTTTCACATTTTTGAAGAAATGCAAGTACCTTAACATGTAAGCTAATTTGAAAGAAATTGTTACTCCCTCTCCATCTGTATCGAAATAAATGTCATAGTTAATAAGTCAATGCTTTTAAATTTTTACTTGTATTTTCTTAATTGCGCCAATCTATTTATATGGGTAGAATAACATTTCCTATGGCATTACAATGATTGTGCCTATCAAAATGGGTAGTATATGAAAATCACTAAACTTCATACCTTACTTTTAGTAAGGTGACATTTATTTTGAGACAAATGAAAATGGAAAGTGATGTAGGAAGGTTCGCTGATCGTATCGACGACGAAATTGAGTTGCGGAGGAAAGTTGCGTTAGGATTTTGTAATTTGGTCGTACGGGCTCAGAATGGCTATTAAGAGTACTTTTCGGAAAGGGAATTTCGCCACGAACAAGACTGATCACTTTGTCATGACGTACGATGCTTTTCGGGCATCCGAGACCGTTTAGGGCTCGGAAATAGGTCTTTTTACTTTTAAACAATTAATTTTAATTCCTTATTTTGTTTGGTTTAGGGTTTTGGTTTGTTAGTTACCCTAGGGGTATTTAAACACTTTTCTTATGCTGTAGTAGTCAGATTATTATTTTTATTCAATTAAGATTTTTCTCTTATTCTCTGGTGGATTCCAGGTGATGGATGCGTTTTTACCCATCCAAATTATAAAATTCTATGACTTATTAGATGCTCAACCTTGGGTGTTTTAATGTTTTTTGGAGTGTTTATGAGTATAGGAAAGGAGCGGAAGAATGCACGGATTCATGGGCATTAAAGTGCGAAAAGGAAGGATAAAGAACGGACCAGAACATAAAGATAAAGAGATGTGACCATTGAGAAATCAAGTCCATTGGATAGTACTCGAAAAAATCTTTCCAACGATAGTTTACACGTTCAAATCGGAGTTCGTATGAAGAAGTTATGGCCTCCGGAAGTTTACGCGTAAAAAGTACAAATCACACATTTGAGCTCCGAATTGCCAAGAGGCTGATCAAGTGGGCGCCTGCCCACTCCTACTTTGGGCGGCTGCCCACACAGGGACCTTAGGGGAATTTTTCAGGGACCTTTGAGGAATTATGCAAAATATGTTGGGCTTTTTAGTAATTTCCAAAATTCCAAGGGCTTTTCTGGAATTTTTGGAGGACCTTTGGGGAATTTTTCAAGGACTTTTCTGGAAACCCAAAAATACCAAGGACTCCTGGGGAATTTCGGCCACCATCTTTTATTTATCCTTTTTTAAATAAGGAATCCTAGGGTTTTCCTATTTTTTACATCTCCTTAGCCTTTGTATAAATATAACACTCCATATACTTTATTGAGGATATACTTTATTCAAGGATTCAAGAGTTGTATCAAGATTTTCATCAATTTATTCCAGGTTTTGATGTTCTTTATTATTTTTCTTGTTTCTTTTGTTATGAATACGAGTAGCTAAATTTCTAGATTCATGGATTGGTAGTAGCAAATACTAGATCTTTATGCTATAGATTTAATTCTTCCATTCAATATTAATTCTTATTCATCAAAATATTCTTCATGTTAAGTTCTTTAGTTTCAATTATATGTTAAGATATAAATTGGCTTTAGAGTTATTGGGTATTTATTACTGCACTAGCGTGGGTGATAATATGTTGACCATTGTTTTGATGATTAAATTCAATTGAGGTCCTAGCGGAAGTCAAAAGGATTTAGGTTTATATGTTCTTGAGTGCTTCATGAATTTCTTGCATATTGTGTAGACCTAGCGGAAAGTATAATATAAAAGAAATAAAAGGATTGCAATCCGGCGACCGAACCGTCCCAATTCTTACTAAAGTGAACAAACCCAAGAATGAGATTGATCTTATTATTATGAGCATAGCATAAAGTGAAGGTATTTGTGAATCCAATCCGTGAATCCCTTGTCATCCTTGATAAATCTTTTTTTTTAATTGTTTTCTTAATATTAGTTTAAATTCTTGCATTAGTAGTTTAGTTAAATATTCTCAAACAAAAACCCCTGGATACTTTTACATTAATTAAATATACTTGTTTTCACTCAAGTCTCTGTGGTTCGACCCTTACTTTTGTGTACTGCTGCTTCGACACTTGTACACTTGCAAGGTATTTTATTACACAGTGGATTTTTATCCATCACCAGGTTTTATCTTTTCTAAGGTTTATTGCTGGTAAACTCTTGTGATTAACGCTTCCTAATCACGAATATTGCTTCCATTCTGCGTCAGAAAGTAGGATGTTTGTTCCAAAACATAGGGAGTGATATACTCCCTCTGTCCATAAATGAGTGTCCATTTTCAAGAAATCTTTTGTCCCAAAATGAGTGTCTTTTTTTTGCATAACTTTGTCCCTAAATGTTTTTTTTGGAAAAATTTTCGCCGGTCTCTTTATACGTGCAAATTAAATGTTTGGAAAAGAGATTACTCCCTCCGTCCCAGACTAAGGTTCTTACTTTCCTTTTGTTTGTTCCAGACTAAGGTTCTTAGTTGCTTTATTACCTAAAATATACAATGGGACCCACTTGTCATTCTCACAACAAAAACTTTTTATCTACTTTCTCATACTTTCTCCTACTTCACTTTTTATACACAACATTTATTTTTTCTTAATCTCCGTGTAAAATCAAACTAAGAACCTTAGCCCGTGACGGAGGGAGTACAAGATTACTCCCTCCATCCCAGCAGAAGTGTCACTTATTTCCTTTTTGATCCGTCCCAGCACAAGTGTCACTACCCAAAATGGCAAACTTTTAATACTTTTATATTCAACCAACCCCACTATTTAATCTCACTCATTATCTCTCTTCATTTTTCACCACTCATTTTATTCAACCAACACTACTATTTACCCACTCATTCTCTCTCTTCATTTTCTACCACACATCTACTACCCTTTCTTAATCTCTGTGTCCCAAAAGTTGGTGACACTTCTGCTGGGACAGAGGGAGTATATATGAATCTTTGCCACCAAAATGTACAAAATTAAGATTTTCAGATGTTCATTAAAATGAAATTTGAATACTCATTTAAGGACAAATGGAGTATAAAACTATGTATATATGTAACTATGTATATATACACTCTCCCTCCTTCCCACTACTAGTTACTCCCTCCGTCTCATAATATATGTCCACCCTCTCATTTGCATGGATATTAATAAATGATGAAAATGTTGTGAGTATAAAAGTAAAGTAAGAGAGAGAATGAGTGGGAGAGAATAATAAGTTGATCGGTATTGTGAGTATAAAAGTAAGTAGGAGAAAGAATGAGTGAGAGAAATAGTAAAGATTCTTCATCATTTTAGGAAGTAAACATGTACTCTGAGACATACTAAAAAGGAAAAGTGGAAATATACTATGAGACTAAGGGAGTAGTACATTTTTGTCTAATATAACTTGATTGAGCAATGCTAGGGGCACAAAATAAGGTCACAAAATCTTCCTCACAAGGTGAGGTGACAATATTTTATTGGTTGCATCGATATTGGACCCGCCACACTCTAATTAAAAACACCAATAACATCATTACACCAAAGATTTTGTGAGCAAGTTTTTGTGACTCTTTTGTGCCTTAGTATTATTCAACTTGATTTTCTTGTGCTTTCATTCATGGAAAACGATGGGCGGCAGCTCATCATTTTGGATGTGTTAGGTTTAGTCATCAAATTCAAACCTAATGATATTGTTTATATATCGACAAAATATTCCACGTCATTTTGATCACTTATTTTATGACAACTATGTATACATGTTGGATGTGGTTACCTCAATTATTACGAGCTTAGTTGTTTTAAATTAAGATAAAAGTAAATACTCCCACTGTCTGTCCAGTAAGATAGTTTTATTTTGATTTTTTATGGTCAACAAAAATAAACTTTGACTAAACATTAGTGTCAATTTAAAGATCACGATAAAATTTTAAAAATTGTTATTGATAAATCACTTAATGGTTTATCAATTATAAATATTAGAATTTTACTAGAATGATTAGGTAGTCAACAATGCTTGATCAAAATTCATTTTTATTGACCATAAAAAATCATAATGAGACTATTATTCCGAAACAGAGAGAGTAAAACAAAACTTTTTTTTTCCCGAGCCAAAGAAATCGTTTTTCTAACCAGTAAACCAGTGCAGTGGAACTATGGTCCTCCTCAAAACTGGCTCAGGCTCAGTAGTAAATTCAAACCTTATAATTTTAAAATATAATTTTGATTCATATATACTCCATCCGTCCCACTCGAATTAATACAAATTTCCATTTTGGGTGTCCCATTCGAATTAGGATAACCCAAAAATGGAAGTGTTTTATTTAATGGTACCCACATTCACACTCACAACAACTATCTACTCATTATTTTCTACCCCACTTTCTCTCTCCTACTTCACTTTTCATACTCACAACACCTACTCCACTAACACTTTTTCTTTAATCCACGTGCCCAACCCAAAAATCCTAATTCGGGTGGGACGGAGGGAGTATATTTTTTTTTTGCCTTCTAACTAAAACATCATACTCCTTCCGTCCCACCCGAATTATGATTTTTGGGTTGGGCACGGGGATCAAGGAAAAAGTGTTAGTGGAGTAGGTATTGTAAGTATGAAAAGTAAAGTAGGAGAGAGAAAGGGGCAAATTGCAATTTGGTTCCTGACATTTACAAACTTTTGCAATGTTGCTCCCAACAGTTTTTTTTTCGCCAATTGGTTCCCGACATTTACATTTTTTTGCAATGTGGCTATAAAAGTAATTGAGCATTAGTTTTCTAACAGATTTTATGTCATGTGACTAGCATATGACGTTTTAAAAGTTGTTTTAAAATATTCGTAAAGCTACACATATCCGATTGATATGATTCTTTTTTTATATTGAAACTAATATTTAAATCTACAACATAATTTTTTTTTTGGAAATTTGTTGGGTACCTAAATTATTTTTACATTTAATCTTAATTTTAAATATTAAAAAAATAAAAAACACGTGAAATATACTCTAAAAAAGATATTAGGACAAGTATGTTTCATATGAAGTAATTTCTGTATGTATCTTTCCTACAATTTATTTTTCTCCACCCCTCTGCCACTATCCCGCAACACCCATTCTACATATACTCTTCCCTCGATTCATCGTCTTCTTCTTCTCCCTTTTTTTCTATCAAACATTTTTACGAACTGATAATCTACATGTAGAATTTACTTCATATGGAACATATTTTGGCTAATATCTTTTTTAGATTATATTTTACGTGTTTTCAATTTTTTTATTATTTAAAATTAAGATTAAATGTAAAAATAATCTAACTACCCAATAAATTTCCAAAAAAAATATATGTTGTAGATTTAAATATTAGCTTCAGTTCAAAAGAAGAATCATATTAATTGGATATGTGTAGCTTTAAGAATATCTTAAAACGTCATGTGTTAGTCACATGACATAAAATCTGTTAGAAAACTAACGCTCAGTTACTTTTATAGCCACATTGCAAAAAAATGTAAAAGTTGGGAACCAATTGGCCAAAAAAAACTGTTGGGAGCAACATTGCAAAAGTTTGTAAATGTCAGGAACCAAATTGCAATTTGCCCGAGAGAAAGTGGGGTAGAGAATAACGAGTGGAAAGTTGTTGTGAGGGTGAATGTGAATCTCATTAAATAAAACATTTCCATTTTTGGGTTGTCCTAATTCGAATGGAACAACCAAAATAGAAATTTGTCCTAATTCGAATGTGACGGAGGGAGTATAAAAGAACAAAATTTGATGATAAAAGATTGAAAATTCAAGGCTAAATATTATCCAAAGAGAGATTTTGTGAATACAAATTATGGCAGTGTCCATATTACACACTTGAAATGACATATATACGTCCTATGATGTTGTTAACAGATGTACATGATGGACAATTTTAAATTTTTCTAATAGCCGAATTTTGTATGAATTTCAAAATGTCAATGTAATGACTGACATTTCATGTCGAAATGTAAAATTGCACATTAATAAATGGGTTGAACCTCCAAAATTTGTGGAGAACCAACTCGTATTATCGTGCATTTACGATTAATCAATGTTGGTTTGATAAAAAAGAAAAAAAAATTGGAGACAAATGACACTAACATTTCTGGATCCTTCTCTACTCTCTATTGATGACCAAATGAATTAATTAAATTTGAGCTAAGTTTTTATCGATGACCAAATAAAACAGAAACTAGATAATCATCCTAATAAGGACCTAACAAATTGGTTGCTTGGGACATAAAATGTCCTAGAGTATATGTTCACCCTCTTATTTGTACGAAATTAAGAAATGGTAGAAATGATGTAACTATTGTGAGTATAAAAGTAAAGTAAAAGATAGAATGAGTGGGAGAAATAGTAAAGATTTTTTTTATCATTTTAGAAAGTGAACATATACTATAAGACAGACTAAAAAAAAAAGGTGGATATAAAAGGAATACAATATACTACTCCCTCCGTCCCTCTTTAATCTACAAAAATTGCTACTCCCTCCGTTCCGGGTAAGTTGCAACAATTTGCCATTTTGGGCATTCCACTTAAGTTGCAACAATGTCAAATAAAAAAAAATCTTTATTACTTTTATAATCCTCCATTCATTCTCTCTCTCTTCCTCCCAACCACTCATTATTCTCCACTCATTCTCTCTTCCTCCCAACCACTCATTATTCTCTTTTCTTAATTTTTGTGATTCCCCTTCATGTTGCAACTTACCCGGAACAGAGGGAGTATTTTGGTTGTCCCACTTTAATCTACAAAATCCTAAAATAAAAATATTTTAATGGTTTTAAAATAATGAGACCCACTTATCATACTCACAACAAATATCCACTAACTATTTTCTATCTCACTTTCTCTTTCATACCCAACCATCTACACTCACAACACATCACTTTTTTTACTTTTTCTTTAATTAATGTACCCAATTCAATTTTTATGCAAATTAATGGGGAGCCAAATTGCACATGCCTTGCCACCTAAAGAATTAGTCAAAAACTTAAATGAGTGAACAACCCATTTCTTTTGAATTGTCCTCTTTGTTATTTTACCCCAATATCTATGAATATCCATTTCAAAAGCAAAACAAAAGAAAATCAAAACTAATAAATTCATTGATCAATTAAATGAAATAGATAAACCTAGATGAAGATTATGTTATTTAAAACAAAATAAATGAATTTATTTAACAATGATTGCTTGATATTTAAAATTTAAAATTTTGAATTATGATGACATTAATCATCACATTTTCGCTCCGGTAAAGTAGCAATTGTACGCAACACAGTTCAAAATTCATAGCATATAGAGATATAGAAATTGAGAATCTTTACACATCAAATCTATTCCAAACTCAAATTAAGCAAAAACTACACACAAAAAATTACATAAAAATTAAATTTTAGCACCTCCATAGAAACAAACCCATGAACAAGAAAACATGTGTTTTTCATGACCTAAATCTACATTTTATATCTATATATATGTATCTCAATTTCTCATTGAGACAAGGCCAACTTATATCATAAGTTCAAAAAAAAAAAAAAAAAAAAAACAACCCCCAACAAGAAGAGAACATTGAATTGAATTGAAACATCAAGAATGGTCAACTATGACTTATGTTTGACTGCACCTTTTTTGTGCTTTTTTTGAGTTTGACTTCGACCCTGACCCTTTTTAGCAGGCTTGCCAAAGATGGAACAAACACAGCCAGAAACTTTTGGAGAAGGAGGGTCAAAAGTAGGCTCAACCTCAACAGTTTTATAAGGCTGGGGTTCTGATCTGATGTGCTCGGCTTCACCATCACCACCTTCTTCATCTTTGGGTTTTGAAGGCTTCAATTCCCCTGATAATAGCTTGTCATCCCACACCAATCCTGATGAACCTGATCTCCTAAATGACACTTCTGACCTTGGTAAAGCTGCCATCTTTCTCCTTCCCAAAACACACACTTTCTCTCACTAGAAACACACACACAGATTTCTCTCTCTTCTGGTTTTCTTGAAGTTTCTTGATCTATGGAGGTTTTTTTTTTTTTTTTTTTGGGTTTGTGGGGGAAGAGAGAGAGAGAGAAGCAGTTGAGTCCACCTATTTGGGGGTTTTTTCTTGAAAAGAATTTGTGGTATAAATAATGAAAGAGTGAGAAGAGGAAGATGACAAATGAAGCACAATGAAAGGGTAAGGTTATGAGATGGCATCTCATCTCTGCTGCTTGGTTCAAAGGTCAAATTACGTAACTGTTCCCTATGATGATTTATGGATTTATTGACTTATTTTATGAGTATTTATCTTTGATAAAATAAATTTTACTAATATTCTTTACTTTTATTCCCTCTTTCTCGAGAGATGAAATCCTCTGTGCCATATTTTGTGTACCACAAGTGATCTGACGGCTATGAATCACTATTGATATTATAATAATTTAAGTCTTAATAATTTATAACCATTGGATCACTTGTGATATACAAATGGTACACAAAATGTGGTACAGAGGATTTTCTCTCCTTTCTCAAGTTCACTTTTCCTTTTTACTTTGTCCAAAGTATATGTTTACTTCTAAAAATCACAAAAAAAATATTATTTTTTTCACTCATTTAGTCTACTACTTTATTTTTATAATCGTAACACCAATCAACTTACTACCACACATTTCCCCTCCTACCTCACTTTTCATACTCACAACACTTACATCACTTTTACTATTTTTTTAATCTCTGTACAAATGAGAGAATAGACATATACTTTGGAACAAAGAGTACAAAAGGGAGCTAGCTCATCCCAACCAAGGCCAATCTGGAAGGGGAAAGAAGGACCAATGGGCGATGCTATACTGGACTTGGCTCGTGTCATTATAACATTATCCATTGCCTGACTCGAACACAAATAACCAGCTGGAATTTCAAACAAATGCTAGGTAATAAATACTAGCTCGATAAACAACCATAGGTTCCAAAGTAGGGAACCATACCGATTAATCACCATAAAAGATGCAAACGATTACTCAAGAAGAGTTCAACAACAATAAACACAAGGAATTTCTCATAAAAGAGTCCAACAACATTGACCAGTAAAACATAATGATTCCAAGATAAGGCACGTACCAAATACATCCTAAATATGATACCCACAAGTTAATCATAAAGAGCACAACCCAAACGGTCGCTCACAAATGGCACAATGACTATTACCAAAATGACCCTAAACATTTACTCATAAAGATATACTAGGACTATGAACTCAACCATCTCATCACACCTGGAATTCCAAAGTAGGAAATCAGAATGAATACACCTTAAGGTTAATCAAACCGTAAGTACCCAATTGCCAATTCACGCTTTACCTCCGTTCATAACGAACCAATTCTAAACACCCCAAACGAATCCAAAATGTTACACTTATTAGAACATGATCACGACCGAACTAAACCCTACACTTTGGTGTTCAATAACAACCCTCTAGGTACTATAGGACATCGCCTGAAATCTAGACCAAGTCTTACTCGAAAATCAATTCGATTGGAACAATCACGAACACATCATAAGATGCCCAAACATTCCCAAACAATACATGATCAAATTACATAACACCATTGTTCACAAAGGAACCAATTTTAATTACTAAAGTGTTTCACGGTGCCCAACTAAGTCAACTAGGGTGATACTTCGAGCCTAGATCGGGCTTGAACCATAAAACAATTCGAAAACAAAGGTACTCAGGACAGCTGGTATGGGCGGTCGCCCATAGCCAGTCCGGGCGGTCGCCCATAACCCACACCCAAGCCTAAAACCAACTGACTTCATGGACGGTCGCCCAACCCAAAAGTGGGCGGTCGCCCACTCACTTTTTCTCAAATTCTCCGGATCAACTGATCTCATGGGCGGTCGCCCAAACCACCCATGGGCGGTCGCCCACGAACCCAGGTCGCCGGAAAACGGCAAGAACCAAATGGGTTCTTCCATTTTCTTACCCAAAACCAAATTTCTCACAATCAACACTCCCAACTTGATCCCCAAAGTACCCAAACAACATCTAACTAAAAAGGGGACCTAAATAACACCATTTATCAACCAAAACCAAGATTAAATTCCAACATTCATAAAAATCACCATTTTTAACCAAAAACCCAAATAAATTCCAAATAAATTCCAAACTCAATAAAACATCAAATATAACTACTTAAGCATTATATAAACATGATATGAACATTTTAGCATAAAAATAAGGGAAAAGCAACTTACTTGAATTTTTCCAAAGTTGCCGGAACTCGAATATTTTTAGCCCTTTACGATCCTAACGACGATCTAAACAAGTTTCATGTTTTAAGAAATGAGAAATAACAAGAGGAAGATGGTTAGATTGAAGAGAGAAGGGAGAGAAAAACTTACCTTCACAAATGGAGGAGGGAGAGAGAAAAGTGTGTGCTGGAGAGAGGGAGAAGTGAGGGAGAAATGAGGGAGGAGAGAGGTGATGGAGGGAGTAAGTAGGATAAATTAGAATAGTTCACTTAGGTCCCCTCTACTACCCAACTAGGAACAATTAAATCCATTTCCCCACTATCAACTAAGACCCAATAAATTCCACACTAGCACAAATGATCAATTAAAATGCTAGACATAAAATATTATGAAACATAAAATGCACACATAATTATTTAATTAAATAAATAATTTGACTAAATAAATAAGCAATAAATAAATAATTAAATATTTATTTCTAAGAAAATAGAGGCGGGTTTTCGGGTCGTTACAATCTACCCTCCTTAAAAAGAATTCGCCCGCGAATTCACTCATCAAAATCACAATGCGCGGTCATAATAAGGCGACGAAATATCAATTCGCATAAAGCACTCATAACCTCTATCAAGTACCAATTAAATATTTCATACATCGCCCCTACGACTCAAATAAACCGACACATTTGAACACATACGCATCTCAAGTATACTCGTATCAAACATTCTAAAGTTAACTTCCTCTTTCATCCCGAATTTCAGATTCTCAAGACTATCACTTGTTCACCAATTCTAAGACATAGCTGATTCGATCCTGATTAGCATTACGCTCTCCATCAACCTTTAAATCATCAACATCCATAAGTTTTACTTTTCCGTTTCATCCGCACGCATTGACGATTTATACATCAACCCACGTAATCATACTACTACCCGAATAAATAAGAGAAGGAATAGGGCTAACGATTACTGTCACCCAATAACTCAATGATATAACCAAAAATCTACTGTTATCAACTATCCGGTCAAATGCGATTCCACTACCACACTCACTTTCCTTATAAGATAAAACATAATACAGTCATAACCTTTGAATTTCTCAACTACTAGCATTACCTCATACTTAGTTTTCTAAGGAAATATATCCATCAACTTTTGATAGTCCGTTACCATAACGTTTCAACTTGGTCCCAAAAATAAAATATAATATAACCCGCTAAGGTAAAATCACTAAAATCACAACAAATTCCAAGTCACAGATAGTTCCACTTATCAAGCGTTAATCCTCAAAATATATGCAAATACTTTATCACCCAAAGTCGCAGAATCCAGATTACTCCTAAACACAATCCTCGAAATACTACAGACCCGTCTTACCCATGCCCTTAATTGCACTGCAAGGATACTCCACTAGATCGGATATTTAGGATTACTCCTCAGAAATTCAAAATATTTAAACCATCTCGGGCTTAATCAACTTCTTACTATACAAGGCTAAAGAAATTTTCCATCCCCAAAATTTTCACCGTAGTGGCTATATCTTCAAGGATTACCACTATAGTGCTTTCACTCTAATTAACACTTTAAACTAAAGGTACAATATAAGCCCAAAATTCTTAACACAAAATGTCCACTTAAATCCACGTTAAACTACCATCAATACATTACTCCCATTTAAATTAATAATCCGTGCTTACCATATAAAAAAAAATGATTATAACTTCCACAATATACTCATAACTCATTTTGCTTTAACTCAACTCCAATCATGTGCTAAAATGATCCCAAACAAGTTAAGTATTTTCTCATACTAAACAATTCTGATGCACTCACAAAGATGTACCAAAAGTAAAGAAAAATCTCTTATTGAGAAATTCTCAAATTGAATCTTTAACTCTTTTAACCCAACCGATACTATATGTTCACCGATTTACCTATCAGTATTATAGCCCATATCAACTCATCATATAACCCAAGTTCCCCATCGGTCAAGCGACATATCGCACCCAGTATACATTATACTCAAGACTTCAACATTAGTATTGCCAACTGAATAAGCTAAATTCTCAGCACAACCTTATAATAAAGATTTTCTGATTTCCAATATAGAACCTGAACATTATATATATATATATATATATACCTAGTATGCTTCTAAACAAAGTCAAACATACCAATATAGAAATATTCTCCACCTATCGATGGCACACAAGAAATTCGTAGCATATAGAAAGCTAAACCATACCACTTAACTCATCAATATCCCGCATAGGTGACATAACTAAATCACCCTATACGTACCAATAGCAATCACGAAATTTTGTACTCGAGAATACGCCCCAACATAAATCACTTAATGAGAACAAACATACGAATATAGCACAAGACATTTCCACTTTACGAAATAGGTACGTCCAAGCCTTCAAAGCTCGCACTCTCGATTCCCAAGCCAACTAACCCCAATGGAACCAACACTATTGACACCAATCCTATACTTGATATACCACAAGGAAAGAAACACTCGACGTCAATATCACGACTCATAACTAAACCAACTTCTACCTTAACCTCGTCTTCCAAGAAAACTTAGTTTCCTAAACCGCTCAAAGTTATAACACCCAAGTATTGAACCCTATTCAATATCAGAGTTCTTATTCTCCGTCAAGATCTAAAACCATTGCTCTGATACCAACTGTCACGCCCCGGAAATTCCAAAAATCCATAAATATAAAATTTACAATATACATCTCAAAAATGCTAAATACCAAACCGGGCGCGTGAATTCTACTATAAACCAATACCATCAAACAACACCTCAACGAGATTATAACTCGGAGACTAGAAACAAACGCGGAAGCAAAAACAACTATTAACAAGAATACCCAAAGTGCAACCGTATATACAAAACACTAAACGACTACGAACCCACAATAAAATACATAAAGGCTCCGAAGAGCAACTATCCCAAATGCGATCAATCTGCTCAGAAGATTCCTGCTACAAAGGAATTCACAACGCTACCACTTGCTTTCCTGGGGGGGGGGTTAAGGAAAAACAAGGATAAAAGAAACGGGGTGAGATAAAATCTCAGTAAGTTACTAAATGCATCTACATGGCATAATATCATGCAATCAACTATATAACTGAACAAGTAAATCACATAACAATAATTGAGAAAGCTCCCTATCGCCAACTGTCCCATACCAGTTGGAAATAACGACTAACTCATCATGCAGCACATAAGATTGAAATAAACACGTTACAAAGGATACTGAGCCAAGGTTTCACCAAACCAATAGAACAATCACTGGGCAGCTTCAACCAATCAACCAATCAAACCATCTTCATAGCAGCATAATCGCTGAAGAGAAAACCCCGGTCAGAACCGACCAATCAATCAATCAATCAATCTTCGTAGTAGCATAAACAGCTGAAGATCACAACCCCGGTACCGGAACCATAACAATGTAACATGTCACAAAGGACATGGGAGATGACACAAAGTCAAAACCCAAAACGCCTAGCTAGAATACTCACCAAAGGGAGCTAGCTCATCCCAACCAAGGCCAATCTGGAAGGGGAAAGAAGGACCAATGGGCGATGCTATACTGGACTTGGCTCGTGCCATTATAACATTATCCATTGCCTGACTCGAACACAAATAACCAGCTGGACTTTCAAAAAAATGCTAGGTAATAAATACTAGCTCGATAAACAACCATAGGTTCCAAAGTAGGGAACCATACCGATTAATCACCATAAAAGATGCAAACGATTACTCAAGAAGAGTTCAACAACAATAAACACAAGGAGTTTCTCATAAAAGAGTCCAAAAACATTGACCAGCAAAACATAATGATTCCAAGATAAGGCACGTACCAAATACATCCTAAATATGATACCCACAAGTTAATCATAAAGAGCACAACCCAAACGGTCGCTCACAAATGGCACAATGACTATTACCAAAATGACCCTAAACATTTACTCATAAAGATATACTAGGACTATGAACTCAACCATCTCATCACACCTGGAATTCCAAAGTAGGAAATCAGAATGAATACACTTTAAGGTTAATCAAACCGTAAGTACCCAATTGCCAATTCACGCTTTACCTCCGTTCATAACGAACCAATTCTAAACACCCCAAACGAATCCAAAAGGTTACACTTATTAGAACATGATCACGACCGGACTAAACCCTACACTTTGGTGTTCAATAACAACCCTCTAGGTACTATAGGACATCGCCTGAAACCTAGACCAAGTCTTACTCGAAAATCAATTCGATTAGAACAATCACGAACACATCATAAGATGCCCAAACATTCCCAAACAATACATGATCAAATTACATAACACCATTGTTCACAAAAGAACCAATTTTAATTACTAAAGTGTTCCACGGTGCCCAACTAAGTCAACTAGGGTGATACTTCGAGCCTAGATCGGGCTTGAACCATAAAACAATTCGAAAACAAAGGTACTCAGGACAGCTGGTATGGGCGGTCGCCCATAGCCAGTCCGGGCGGTCGCCCATAACCCACACCCAAGCCTAAAACCAACTGACTTCATGGACGGTCGCCCAACCCAAAAGTGGGCGGTCGCCCACTCACTTTTACTCAAATTCTCCGGATCAACTGATCTCATGGGCGGTCGCCCAAACCACCCATGGGCGGTCGCCCACGAACCCAGGTCACCGGAAAACGGCAAGAACCAAATGGGTTCTTCCATTTTCTTACCCAAAACCAAATTTCTCACAATCAACACTCCCAACTTGATCCCCAAAGTACCCAAACAACATCTAACTAAAAAGGGGACCTAAATAACACCATTTATCAACCAAAACCAAGATTAAATTCCAACATTCATAACAATCACCATTTTTAACCAAAAACCCAAATAAATTCCAAACTCAATAAAACATCAAATATAACTACTTAAGCATTATATAAACATGATATGAACATTTTAGCATAAAAATAGGGGAAAAGCAACTTACTTGAATTTTCCCAAAGTTGCCGGAACTCGAATATTTTTAGCCCTCTACGATCCTAACGACGATCTAAACAAGTTTCATGTTTTAAGAAATGAGAAATAACAAGAGGAAGATGGTTAGATTGAAGAGAGAAGGGAGAGAAAAACTTACCTTCACAAATGGAGGAGGGAGAGAGAAAAGTGTGTGCTGGAGAGAGGGAGAAGTGAGGGAGAAATGAGGGAGGAGAGAGGTGATGGAGGGAGTAAGTAGGATAAATTAGAATAGTTCACTTAGGTCCCCTCTACTACCCAACTAGGAACAATTAAATCCATTTCCCCACTATCAACTAAGACCCAATAAATTCCACACTAGCACAAATGATCAATTAAAATGCTAGACATAAAATATTATGAAACATAAAATGCACACATAATTATTTAATTAAATAAATAATTTAACTAAATAAATAAGCAATAAATAAATAATTAAATATTTATTTCTAAGAAAATAGAGGCGGGTTTTCGGGTCGTTACAACTGGACTGACATCTATGAGATTTATGTCATGGTCACAATGTCATAATTAAGTCTCATATAGTTATACCACTTGAATCTTTAGACCTGAGGTTATTACAGTCTTCCACTTGATGAACATTATGTTTGACATATTCATACGTTACCTTTAAACGAGTAGCTATAAAGGATATGATTGGCATGATCGGAATCATTAGAGAAAGGTAATAAACCAAGATAGGATTTGTTTCTCTTCCGAGAGATGTCAAGCTTGGGCCCCTCGATGAATAGTATTAATGAAATGCTCGGTCGTGGTCAAATGAATTGATTGGATCAATATCATTTGTGTTATCAATATATTCGGGATCGAGAAAGCATTGAACAAGTAAGTTGACCATTGACCATGACTTACGTTCAATAGACATCGTGTAACAAAGAGATTGTGATATATTATATTTAGGAAACTTTGGATTTCAAAGTTATACTAATTGTGTAGTAATAATGGCTTGCTAGAGTCCGCTTATGACTCACGAGGTTTGAATGGTTCGGACTCGTTGCCAACTTTGTATAATCCTATTGGGTCACACACGCAGAACGGATATTTAAAAGGAGCGAAAAACGAGGAAACTGGCCAAGGGAGCCGTACGGCTCCATAGCCACCGTACGGCTACGAGGCTGCCGTACGGCTGCCCTCCCGGCAACCAGTTTGTTTTAAGTCTTTTCTTGTTGGACAAGAAGACCTAAGTCCTAAAGGGTTTTGGAAACCTCTTGTATATACTGTGTACAGCCGGGCATTGTTCCCACAATGTTGATTTGATCAATTTCAAACTCTTTCTTGGAGAAAGAAAATACACATAATATACTTGGGTTATTAAGTTTGATTATTCTCAATTATCAAACTTGAATAATCGTTAGGAGCAATTGAAGAATCGTTCTTCATCAAAGTTTTTCAATCCGAAGGACCTAGCAGACAAGTTCAAGAATCGTTCTTGAAATCTCTTCGTTGTGTGGATCACTGGTAGAGGGTGTTTCTCTTAACGTCCAATCGAAGTTTTATCTCGATCTACAAGGGTCAGTTTATTTCATATTCATATTATGAATTATTGTTCATAGCGGATCTAGGCTATTGGGTTTTATTCATGTCTTTCTTTTGCTACGCATGATTGCACGAAACCCAACACCAAAATGGAAAGCTTTTATTACTTTTTTATTTGTAGGACCCACTTGTCATACTCACATCAACTTTTCATTTATTATTCCCCACCTACTTTCTCTCTCCTTCATACTCACAACACCTACTTTTCAAACAACTTTTTATAATAAAAGATTATTATTCCTTAATCTCCGTGTCGGGACCAAGAATCCTATTTCGGATGGGACGGACGGAGCATATTATAACACTCCCCCTTGGATATCCGCTGCTAAGTATCATGCGTCATTAAAACCATATACGCACAAAATTTCCCTTTGGAGATTCTTTTTGAATGATATTTGTGTTGCACGTGTTGCCTCATTAAAAACCTCAGAGTAAAAACCATGTGGGAAAAATAATCTCGAAGGAAAAGAGTACAACGCACAATCTTTTCAATCAACGCTCATTGCCTCGTTAAAACCTTGGCAGGTAACAAAACCCAGTGGAAAAAATAACCTCGCGCGAAGGAAAAAATGTACAATGAAATCTGAGTATCGTCTGGATACTCCCCCTGAAAGCTACAAGGGTATAAGCTCTAACAATCTGCGTACGCCAATTTTTTTCACATACTTCTCAAAAGTGGCTTTAGGTAGTGACTTCGTGAATCAGTCACAGCAGTTGTCTTGACTTCTGATCTGCTGGATCATTATCTGACCAAATATCTGAATGTAGTAACATCCATAACGGGAGAGTATGTCTTATCAAAGTCAATCCCAGGCCGTTGAGAGAAACCTTATACCACAAGGGGAGCTTTATATCTCGTAATCTCATTTCTCTCATTCTTTTTTCTCGTAAATACCCATTTATATAACTTAGGCATAACACTAAGAGGTGTAGGAACTACTAGTCCAAACACTCCTCTTTTATTTAAGGAATCAAACTCTGAATGGATTGCTTTCTCCTATTTAGGACAATCAAATCTGTTAGGATTCATTGTTAGTACACCCACCTGATTTGATTGACCCATTCCACGTGTCTTTTTATGGACTTTAGGTTTACTTGTAATGAAGTTTTACTTCAATTTTTAGACAAGTCAATTTCTAGATTTTTAGTAGTTAGGCTGAGTTATGATCGGTTTACTCTTAGCGGTTTAGTGTCCCTCAAGCCGCCATCTTCAACCGCCAGCATGGTGCCTTAAGTCCTTCATCAAACCGCAGTTTGTGTCTTTGATGAAATCGCATCTCAAGTTCATTCATGAAACCACACATGCATCTGGTGGAACCGCCGACCAAGATATTGAAGAAGTTATTGCTGTCATTTACTCCTTGAAGACAAACATTCGCTTTTCAACCATAAAAATGAATGACTGGTGACTTGTCCTTAAACTTCAAGTCATGGTTCAGTTATTCTGGAAATGTCGGTTTGTCTAGCTTTTTGAAAAGTTACCGTTGTACTTTTCAACAACTAAAAAAACAATGTCAGGTAGTGATCCAACAACTTCCTGCCACAAAGCAAAAGCAAAGGACGACAGTGACAGGTCAACCAATGGGATTGTGACAGCGCATTAAACCGCCATACAATGACTCACCTCATTGTCCAACGGTCACTAATGCCTTCACTATAAATAGCCTTCATTGTTCAACATTGAAGGTTGCTGAGCTTCAAAGAGAATATCCCAAGTATTCAAGTTTGCTTTGAAGATTGAAAACCCAGATACTCATATCTTCATCATCTCCTTAGCAAACCCAGAGTTCTTCATTAAAGCTTCAAGCCTTCTGTAGATACCCCGGGAAACCACAACTTGGCTAGAGCGGTGAATTATCCTAGGATGTCTAACTTGTTTTAGATTGTTTAGAGTCGCCACCTATGTTTTTAAAGGAACATAAGAAAAACCTAGAAATAGCCTAATTTATGTACAAAACCAGAGATTCGGGAGAGAAGGGTTCGGGGTTAGGTGACGGAGTCGGAAGTACTTAAACACCCACTCCGCCCCGCTTACGCGGGTCTTGCTACTATTGGTGTTCTAATATTTACATGTCCTTCAATTAATTAAATAAAAATGTGCTAACAATTGTGATGAGAAGAAAAGGGGAAATAAAGGGGAAATAAAATAGAATTGTTTTATTTATTTAATGATAAAGATTACATGTAACAAGTAATGTTAAAGAATTACATTAAGGGATGAAGAGAAATTAACATGGTGAATTAAAGTTAAGATTAAAATGTAGGGAGATAACCTTAACTAACTTCAATATGTGAAGTAGTCATGTTGGTCATGTCCCATTAATGAGGATTGCATACATCAAGAAGAAGAAAACAAAGGAAGAAAATGGAGTTGTACCTTGAGAAAGAGGACTTGGAACCTTGACTTGAAAGTGTTGTTGTTGTAATGAAATTGTTGTAGAACAATTTGTTGTATAAAAACTCTTGTTGGAGAATTTGTGTAGAGAATTGTGTAAGTGTAGGTGTAGTGAAAATGTGAGATCAAGGTCTAAAAAATGAGGTCCTTTTCCAAGGTAGGAGATGATGGTTTTTATAGGTAAAAAAGAGAGGGAAATGATGGAGGGAAATTGGTCATCCATGTGAAATGGAATGAGCCAATCACAAATAAGATAAATGAATAAAAGAAAAATAAAAGAAATCAAAGAAATCAAATAATAAATGAAAGAAATATTAGTTTTTGGGAAAAGGCTTAGAATTTGGGATTGGGAGTTAATGAGAAAAGGGGGGATGAATGTGGATGTAAAAAGATGGTTTTTGTGATCAAGAAAAGATGTTTGTAAATAAGAAAAGGGAGGGAAATAAGGTGCAATCCGTTACTGCCAAAGTGGGAAGCGCGCGGGTCCGGCTTTTGGGGCGGGACGCGCGCGCGGCTCACTGGCAGTGCCGGAAGCGCCCGCGGGTGAAAAATGACAGAATGACCCTAAAAGTTAACTCTGTTATGCAGTTTAGTCCAAAACTAACGGAATCAGTTAGGAATTTAACCGAAGTAACAGAAATCAACAAAAATAAGTTAAATAAAAATACTTTGTATGCAATCGGGGTGAGAGGTCCAAGGCGGGGTGTCTACAGAGCCCCTCGGCGACGTGGATTGCAAAGCAAAACGCGTCGACGAAAGAAAGACAACCACCGAGGACATCGACAAGAGAAAACAAAGACTCAATGAAGAAGGAATTTGAAATTACAAAGGATAGGAGTGCGCTCCCTGTGTGAGCGGCTTTCGCGGATGGAAAGGGTGTGGTGGCTTGAGGCGGCCCACCACGGCCAAAATTTTTGTTTTTTTTAAAAAAAAGGTGTGGTGGCTTGAGGCGGCCCACCACGGTCACAAAATTTTAGAAAAGTGTGGTGGCTTGAGGCGGCCCACCATGGCCAATTTTTTTTTTAAAAAGGTGTGGTTGCTTGAGGCGGCCCACCACGGCCACAAAAATTTTAAAAAAGTGTGGTGGCTTGAGGCGGCCCACCACGGCCACAAATTTTTTTAAAAAGGTGTGGTGGCTTGAGACGGCCCACCACGGCCACAAAAATTTAGAAAAGTGTGGTGGGTTGAGGCGGCCCACCACGGTCACAAATTTTATTTTTTAAAAAGATGTGGTGGCTTGAGGCGGCCCACCACGGCCACAAATTTTTTTTAAAAAAAGGTGTGGTGGCTTGAGGCGGCCCACCACGGCCGCAATTTAAAGAAAGAGGGGAATTTTGAAATTGTGAAAGATGGGGGTGCGCTCCCTGTGTGAGCGACTTAATAACACACTCCCGTTTGCGAGTGGTTTGATGCACGCTCCCGTTTGCGAGCGGCTGATGACGAACTCCCGTTTGCGAGCTGTCTGAGATAACATGCCCCCGTTTGCGAGCAAGTTGGTAGAAAACGCCCCCGTTTGCGAGCGGTTTGATACACGCTCCCGTTTGCGAGCGGTGTGAGATAACATGCCCCCGTTTACGAGCAAGTTGATAGAAAACGCTCCCGTTTGCGAGCGGTTGATGACGAACTCCCGTTTGCGAGCTGTCTGAGATAACATGCCCCCGTTTGTGAGCAAGTTGATAGGAAACGCTCCCGTTTGCGAGCGATTTGATACACGCTCCCGTTTGCGAGCTGTGTGAGATAACATGCCCCCGTTTGCGAGCAAGTTGGTAGAAAACGCTCCCGTTTGCGAGCGATTTGATACACGCTCCTGTTTGTGAGCGAGTTGATGATTGAAATCTGCTGGGGAATGCTTGGTTGCTGATGACGTGTGGTGGTACCTGTTATATGTGTGCTTGGCAGGTATATGTGTTTGTACAAGAAGATGCATGAAGTGTGAAATGAAGAGAGAAATTGTGTTCGTGGTGCAATGTGATTTGAAAGAACCTTTGTAATGCGAGAGAATTAAGAATGTAGAAAGTGATCTTGTGTGCGATGTGATTTTGGGGAAAGCATTGGATGTATTCATACCTTCACTTACCATTGCCGCTTGAGTGGAGATGGATTCTTGATGTCCGCGGAGGATGCTTTGATGGAGAATGTCCATTCTTTAGATGTTGATGAGAAAATACCCTTGATGTTGGGTTGGCGAGATGGTACTCTGGATGATGGGTTGGTCGTGCCAAAAGGCTGCCTACGTATCCCTTTAAGAGAATCAGACCAGCGTAGTTCAAGGATGATGGAGAACGCTGGAGGAGAGGCTAGGAGCAAAGCAAAGTAAAGCACATAATTTTGCACATAGAAGGAGAAAAAGAAAGAAAAAATCTTTTTTTTTTTAGTTCGTGGGTGAACCATTTTAGCCATTGTGTGTTTGTAAAGCCAACCCAAGATCAAGTCATGCTCAGTCGAAGTCCGGATTGCCTCGCTTGAATTCTGTTGTCGCTGGTGTGCCCAACGAAGATTGATGTCTAGCCCCAAGAGATTTGTCGATTATGGGGCTTCAAAAGGCTTTTGATGCCGAGATGAGGGGTTGCTGATTGTAAAGCCCCTAGAATGCCTTTGATGCCAAATTTTGAGGGACTTGCATAGCTCCAAGATAAATCAGCTCTTGGCCCATTCGAGTAAATCGCCCTTTGTTGTTGTAGTGAGCAATCCCCAAGAGGAGATCGTTGATGCCAAGCTTCGAGAGATTGCAAAGCCCCAAGTGTCGTGGGCTTGTAGATGGCGGGATGTGAAGACCTTTCATTGTAAATCCCCAAATTATCTCGTGATTGGCTCGGCATTGAGAGCGGATGTACCGTTTGGTAGAATTCTTGATAGAGATCTCCTTCTTGCTCTTACTGGGGAGATGAATGGCCTCATTGTGGTCGATACCCAAATGGCTGAGGGCTTAAGTCAAAGGATGCAGTAATGTCTTGCGGTGCCGTCGAGGTCGCGGAGGATAAGGTCTTGGCGTGATAAAGTCTCAAATGAGTATGCTTGCTTGACTCTTCTTGAGTTGAACTAATGACGGATCTTCGGATGCAACTAGTGCTGTGGCCCAACTTTATCTGAGCTGCACCTTGTGCTTTTGATCTTGGAGAAGGGGGTGCTGAATTGCAGAAACATTGGGATTGGCCGTGGCATTTCCCGCTATAACCCCGTTTTGATTAGAGTTTAGCATATTGAATCTTTTTCCTTTTCTCTAAGACTTCCTTCAAAATCTCGCTGTGAGTTCTAACAAAAATCATCAACTTCATTCATAACATCGGAGACTTCATTTAAAACCAAGAGGCCTTTGACTTGAAGTGTTGAGAGACCCTTGAATCTTGATTGCTCTCATGGAGCCATAAGACTACTCCACATTGCACTTGCTCGAGTATTGTTGCCCAAAAGACTGTCGGTCGCGAAGCCCTAATACTGCCCTTTTCTTGAATTACTGTAATGCCGTAGCCCAAATGATTGTAGATTGCGAAGCCCTTGGAGACCTTCGGTGCCGAACTGAGGGAGCTTCCAATGTTGCACATGACTTGGCTGGGGATACTGCTGGGGAGTTAATTGTTCTTTGCCGAGGGAGCCTTTAAGACTTGAACGTAGCCCCTAGAGTGCCATCATTGATTGCGAGAAAGGTCCATCCTTGATTGGGGGAACGAGCACGGGCACACGTGACAAGAGGGATTTTTGACATCCCTTTTGAGAGACTTTGAGGATAGTCTCACACATCTTTTTCGAGCATAGCCCCTAGGGCTTATTGATTGTCAAAAGAAGCCTTGTTCTCGGGTCATATAGCCCCTAGGGCATCACCATTTGTTGAGCAAAGCAAGAGTGACTCGTCCTCGTGTGAGGGAATAAACATGAGAGGATATGGCAAGAGCTACTCCATTTATCGGGAGCCTTTCGGCGTACTTTAGAAGCACATACTTGGAGAAGCCTTGAAAACTGAGACACATGTTGTTGCTATTTGCTGCCCAAGCCAATTGACTAGCTAGTGATTATTTGTGCAACCTTGTGCCCTTTTATGATGGGCTTGTTCTCGGATGGATCTTGGTTAACACGGGCCTTCTTTTCATGAACCCAAAAATGCACACTGCTGGAGAATGATGCTGATAACCCAAGACAACCTTTGATGGTGCTATATCTTGTCGATCCTTTTGCAATCCCAAAGTTGACTCGGTGGGGAATTGACTTGCTGAGGAGATTCAATGTAGAACTTGTCTTCTTTAGAGGCCGGGGATCTCTATTTCTCTTTCCCTTCTCTCTCTCACTCTCTCATTTTTTTTTATGACGCACCCTGTTTTTTGCCTAGACCGCCCTTTTGGGTTTTCAATCTAGCGGGCATCTCTTTTGCGTCTTCATCATTTTTTCTTTGACTCAATTGATGAGGAAGTGTGCATTGACTCTAGCTGAGGAGATAAGACATGTGATTTTGCGGTGGAGACCTTTTGTCACTAATGATGAGTGACATTGACTTGACTAGGGAAGTGTCCCAAGTATTGACATGTATTTTTTATTGAATTGAATGACTCGCGAAGGCAAGTAAGTCATTAAGAGAGAAGAGAAGGAAAGCCCCAATTTGATTGCAAGAAATTGGGAGTATGCAGAAAGAATAGAAGTCCCTAGACTCGACAAGGAGCGCGAAATGATTCTAAATCTAAGAAAGTTGTTCAATCTTTTTGGTGATTAATTCATTGGCAAATGAATCGTACAAAGATGTCTTGACAAGTTCGAGATGAAGGCCGATCACCATAACGCGCTAGGGCTAAACATATCTTATTTCTTGCATGAGACCGGACCCGCAGGTTGCCTACGTTCCTCCAGTGTAGAGGCTCAGGTCACCGTAGTTCTTGTGAATTCTCCATTCTTCGGGATGGAATTGTTGTTTCGTCGTGATTTGTTGTTGATGTCGGTTCGTCGTTCATTGGTGGAATGATGTTGATCTTGATGTGAACTTCTTTGATTGAGGGGGATTTTATTATTATTATTTTTTTTTTGTGCTCTAACTTTTGCCTAGGTTGATTTGAAGAGTTCAACCTAGCGAGCATTTTTTTTTTTTTTTTTTTTTTAATCCCCCTTTGAAAACTTTGCTTAATGTCTCCATGGTTGTTGCTCCACCTTTCTTTGTCGCTTGATGTCTTGGATTTGATGTTGTCGCCTTCGTCACGATGTTTAGCCCCTAGGCGTTCAAGTGATGGCCTTCGTTCCAAAACTTGTTTAGACATCTTTTCATCATTTTGCCAAGAATTAGATTGAAAAACTTGGAAGAGTGTATGAGGACAAGAACGAATTTTTATTTGATGATGAGACTTGACTCAAAATTTCACATTAATTGGACAAAGAAAACTTAATGCACACTTAAGAGGACTTTGACTCTTCTTTTTTTTTTTTTTTTTTTTTAAATTCCTATTACTAGGTAGAGAAAGAGAAACGGAGATTGTTGTTGTAGTCCCCATTGTCGTTGTAGTCTCCTTGTGGCATGATTTCTTGTAGAAGCCCCATTTCGAAACCAAATCATTTTTCTTTGATGAGTTCTTGCATGTTGGCACTCTCTAAAGGTTGCTCTTCACCCACAGTAAATTCGCCGTTGTCGAAAAAATCTTGGATGATGTTTCGGAGAAGGAAGCACCCTTCGGTAGTATGGCCACTATGCTTGTGGTAGCCACTATGCTTGTGGTAGCCGCACCATTCACCATGTGCATGATTCTTCGGTATCGTCTTCGGCTTGTACCCCTCCAAAGGCTTGACCTTTCCGCTTGCCACCAAAGTTTCAAATGCTTCGGCTTGGGTTACTCCTAGGAGAGGAGTGAAAACTCGGTTGTTGGCGGTACCTTTGTAGCTTTTGAGGGACGGGCCACTTGAGCATGCTTTACCCTTAAACTTTGCTTTGCCGTCGGTGAGCTCTTGCAAACAGGCTTTGAGTTCGGAAACCTCTTCCTCGTGAATTCTTCTTTCATAATCAAGACGGGCCTTGAGTTCGGAAACCTCTTCTTTGTGAATCCTCTTGTCGATATCGAAACGGGCTTGCCACAAATTGTCTTTACGGCGGGCATCCTCGACAATCCTATCCATTTGTTCCCCCATTGATTTCATTATGTTGAGTAACCCTTCGTTGGATACGAAATCATTTCCACCATTGTTGTTGTTGCCGTTGGAAGCCATTGGACCTATTGGAAGAACACGGTTGATCTTAGGTTGGCCCCACAAACACCTTTTGAGTAAAATAAATTTAACCCACAAACACGAAAAAGACTCAACCATATAAAGAAAATGACTCTTTTTTTTTTTTTTTTTTTTATTTACAAAAGTCGGAAGGACGTGGTCCTTTTTGGGGTTTCTAGAAAAATAGTGGAATCGTCACACTAGTATATAGGCCTTCTCGCGGTCCCATATACTCATCGGATTCCACCACGCTTGTGAATCCTACATGTATCGGGATTAAACTAAATTAATGTAGTAAATCATACATGCGGGGACGGATTTTTTATTTTCGTCCAAGATAGCCACTTTCGGGGACGGAGTTTTATTTCGTCCATTGCAACAAATTGGCATGTATGATTTGAAAACATTAGTTTAGGGAAATCTCGGTACATGGAAACCGACTTGAGTCACGGAGTGTTAGACCCTAGACTAGAATTGTGTGGTTTGTGCTCGGCTTGAATATGAGGCTCAAAGGTCACCCCCGGCATGTAGTCATGAACTACGCCACGGGCTGAGGTTTACCGCTTCGAAAGAGTCAAGGTCTAGTGGAGCTTGAAACTTCCTAGGACGGGCCTCGACGGGTTTGGGGTTGGACTTGTGCGACTCGATAGTGAGCAGTTGATAAGAATATGTGCATGTAGTGTGAGGTCTAACATGTGACAAGACATTTTTTTTTTTTTTCAAAGAAAGAAAAAAAAAAAAAGAAACAAATAAGCACGTATTTACAACTCCCGAATCACCCGTGTGACCGGTAAAAATAAACAGAAAGTAAAATAAATTGTATGTAGGCCCGGTGCCCACACACTGTCATTCTGCTCTGTTCTGCTTTCTGTGCACTGTTCTGTTTCTGGAAAATTGCCCAGAAGCGCGCGCCTCAGGGAAGTGATGTGGGAAGCGCGCGCATTGCGCAATGAATATGGGAGGCGCGCGCATCTGGGTTACCTGTCAGAATGTTAGAAGAAACTGCGGACTCAGGGGATTGCCCTGGTCCCAAATTATGTAACTTTCCCCTGCAGAAACTTGTTAGCACAGAAATATGAAATTGAAGGACGAGAAGGAAGACGGGCGATTCTGGTAATTGGGGTCGGACGCGCGCGCTTTAGGCCAAGGAGGCCAGAGGCGCGCGCTTCCCATCCTTTTTACCCGAATGCCCAGAAAACAGAAATTAGAACACCAAAAGTTAGGAACGCAAGTTTAACCCTCTAAATCGTCCCCAGCGGAGTCGCCACTGTAGATACCCCGGGAAACCATAACTTGGCAAGAGCGGTGAATTATCCTAGGATGTCTAACTTGTTTTAGATTGTTTAGAGTCGCCACCTATGTTTTTAAAGGAACATAAGAAAAACCTAGAAATAGCCTAATTTATGTACAAAACCAGAGATTCAGGAGAGAAGGGTTCGGGGGTTAGGTGACGGAGTCGGAAGTACTTAAACACCCACTCCGCCCCGCTTACGCGGGTCTTGCTACTATTGGTGTTCTAATATTTACATGTCCTTCAATTAATTAAATAGAAATGTGCTAACAATTGTGATGAGAAGAAAAGGGGAAATAAAGGGGAAATAAAATAGAATTTTTTTATTTATTTAATGATAAAGATTACATGTAACAAGTAATGTTAAAGAATTACATTAAGGGATGAAGAGAAATTAACATGGTGAATTAAAGTTAAGATTAAAATATAGGGAGATAACCTTAACTAACTTCAATATGTGAAGTAGCCATGTTGGTCATGTCCCATTAATGGGGATTGCTTACATCAAGAAGAAGAAAACAAAGGAAGAAAATGGAGTTGTACCTTGAGAAAGAGGACTTGGAACCTTGACTTGAAAGTGTTGTTGTTGTAATGAAATTGTTGTAGAACAATTTGTTGTATAAAAACTCTTGTTGGAGAATTTGTGTAGAGAATTGTGTATAGTGTAGGTGTAGTGAAAATGTGAGATCAAGGTCTAAAAAATGAGGTCCTTTTCCAAGGTAGGAGATGATGGTTTTTATAGGTAAAAAAGAGAGGGAAATGATGGAGGGAAATTGGTCATCCATGTGAAATGGAATGAGCCAATCACAAATAAGATAAATGAATAAAAGAAAAATAAAAGAAATCAAATAATAAATGAAAGAAATATTAGTTTTTGGGAAAAGGCTTAGAATTTGGGATTGGGAGTTAATGAGAAAAGGGGGGATGAATGTGGATGTAAAAAGATGGTTTTTGTGATCAAGAAAAGATGTTTGTAAATAAGAAAAGGGAGGGAAATAAGGTGCAATCCGTTACTGCCAAAGTGGGAAGCGCGCGGGTCCGGCTTTTGGGGCGGGATGCGCGCGCGGCTCACTGGCAATGCCGGAAGCGCCCGCGGGTGAAAAATGACAGAATGACAGAATGACCCTAAAAGTTAACTCTGTTATGCAGTTTAGTCCAAAACTAACGGAATCAGTTAGGAACTTAACCGAAGTAACAGAAATCAACAAAAATAAGTTAAATAAAAACACTTTGTATGCAATCGGGGTGAGAGGTCCAAGGCGGGGTGTCTACACCTTCAAATCATCACAACTCAGCCTTGCACAGAAAGTAATCATTTGCTCACCATCACTTAGATATTTTGAGCTCTTGATTTCTTTCCACACTACACACCCGGAGTATATTTTCTTATAGATTATATACCTCGAAAACACAGGTTGTTATAATAGCATTGTTAGGTTTGATTGTTTATTTAGAGTTTGGATTCATTTGTAATCTTGTAAAAACTCCTCTAAATCAATACAAGTCTAGTAGCTATTAGAAAATCCTAGGCTAACCACCTAGGTAGAGGACGTAGTTCTTTCAAGAACGAACCTCTTCAAATTGTGTGTCCTTGATCTTTATTTTCTGTCTTGTCATTTACATTTATGTTTATGAGCTTTATTTACTTTCATGTGAAATGACTTGATAAATGATTTGCATACTTTTGTGATACTTCAGTTGTGCCCTGTCAGTTGCATCATTCCTTTTCAACCACTTAAACCGCCCAACTCTTTATAATTCAGTTTGGACAAAACCGCAAAACTCCGTTGTGCATTTTATCTGAGCGGTTCTAGTGCTTTAAACCGCAATAGACCAAACTGATAAGTACTTGGTTGATTTTCAAGGGTATTCCCAAAAAGATTTTAAACCACTATTCACCCCCCCTCTAGCGGTTCTATACCCTTGTTGCCCTTTGGGACCAACAAGTGGTATCAGAGCTTATCCACCAAAAATTATTTTACAAGCTTAACCGCTTGGGTGCTGATCCAATGGCAAACATAAACTCCCATATGATGCAGACATCCAACTCTAATCAGTTACCTATTCTTAATGAAGATAGTTTCATCTTCTGGAAAGATAGGATGAAGAAGCACATGATATCTGAGGATCGCAGATTATGGACTGCAATTGTTAATAGACCCTATGTCCCGATGAAGGCTAACCCTGATGCAGGTACTGCTGGACAAACCGCGGAAATCAAGAAGCCGGAAGCTGAATGGACCGAAACTGATCAACGGAATGTGGACTTTGATGGAAGAGCCATGTCCATGCTTGTATCAGCTATTGATCTAAGAACTCACTCAAAGGTTCTAGATTGCAATACCGCAAAAGAAACATGGGATGGCATCATTGAATTTCTGGAAGGAGATGCCGACACCAAGAAGAACCGCCTATACCAACAGAGAAGGCTCTTTGATTACTTTGTCAAAGACCCAAACGAATCTCTTCGCCAATGCTATGAGCGGTTCGTGGAAATTGTCAATGTATGTTTCTTTCTAGGGCACAAGTATTCCAATACTGACCTGAACATGAGATTCATGCAATCTCTTGGTAGCAAATGGTTGATCAAAACTACCAACATAGAAGACAACAAAGATCTGGAAGCTCTTGATCTTCGTCATCTTTATGCCATGCTAAGGGTATTTGAATTCAAGCTTGAGGAAGCTCATGAAACCGAAAACAGATTCAAGTCTCTTTCTCTTGCCGCTTTTAACAATGCCACATCTCCAGTTTACAATCCAGATAATCATCAAACCGCATCTAATATCCATTTACAAACCGCTTCTTTTGATCCAAATATTCCAAGATATATTTCTCAAACCGCACCTCCAAAGTATTACCAACCGCCTCATCAACCTTACCCTCAACATCATCAACCCTATTCTCAATCTCATCAATCCTACACTCCATCTCAAAAGTCTCAAAGTGTAGCATCCAATTCTACTCAAGTTGACTTTGATGACATGGATGATGACGAGTTTGCTCTCTGTGTGAAAAACTACACCAAGTTCAAAAAGAACAGAGCTCAATCTCAGTCAGGCGGCCCTGCAAAGTTTGTCCCTCCAACCAGATTCAACAAAGCAGCTGATGCTAAGAAAAGGGATGATCTTGTTTGTAATAACTGCAGACAACCAGGTCATTTTGCCTCCAGTTGTCCCAAACCGCGCTATGAAGCCGCTCCTGCCAAGAAACCGTTCAACAAAAAGTTTTTCAAGAGAAGAGGAATGGTTGCTGAACAAGGAGAACAACCATTAACATGGATGGGTTCTGATACAGATGATAGTGATGAAGATGAAGGAGTTGCAAATCTTTGCCTAATGGGATTTAAAGAAAAGGTTGAAATTGACGAAAGCCTTCCACTGCCACTCCATCAAATGAAGTCAGTTTCACCAAAAACTCCTGAAGCTAAACAAGGCAAAACTCCTACTTCACCAAACTACTCTCCTGAGGATCAAACCGAACAAAGCCATGATGACCAGGTACTTGAACGTGCTAATGTCATTTGTCAACAACACACTGTGCTTAAAAAGGCATATAAATTAATGGCTGCAGAACTTGAATATTCCCAAAAAGAATGCAAGTCCCATAAGGAGGAGATTGAAAAACTCAAGCTCCAAATTGTTGGGATAGCTTCTGTTGTGGAAGAAAACCGCTACCTTAAGGACAGAACCGAGGTTCTTAACACCCGAATCCATGATCTTACTGCACAAAGGGATGAACTTCAAAAGGTGACCGATGTGTGGACTAAGTCTGGTGTCACCATGGAACAAATCGTTAATTCACAAATTCTCTCTAAAGAGAAAAGTGGATTGGGATTTAAAACTGATGATGGGTGTAAGTGTCCTTGTCTATGTGCTGAAGGTGGTGTGAAACCAACTAAACAAACCAAAGAAATTCCTAAGGTGAATCATGCTAGTAAAAAGGGCTCAACACAAGAAATTAAAAAGCAAAATTATTTCTATGAGTATCCTAAAAACCAGACTGGGAGAGATCCAAAGTGGAAAGAGAAATCCACAGCGACTGAGGCAACCAAAGAAGTATTGAGTGATGAAACCGCTCATAGTCGGTTTAAGGAATATCCTGTTATATTTCCTAAAGCCGCACCTAAGAGAAAGGTGGAACTCAAGAAGGTTAACTTTGTTAAAGCCAAAACCACTGACCCAGTAAAACACGATAAACCGAAGGTCAGTAATGGATTTGTAAAACCGCAACCACAACCTGGCTTAATTCATTGTTCTATCTGTGCCGACTTTGGTCATAGTGCTGGTCATTGTCTTTTAAGATTCACACCCAATGCCAAAGGACGTAAAAATCCTAAGGTCAAACAGGTGTGGGTCCCAAAAAGTTGCTAACCCTAGGACCCAAGGAATAAGGGGGACCAAAACCTTTCATGTTTATTTTTCAGATTTCATGTTTTATGGCTGGAACCGCTAAGAAGAAGAAGGATCTCTGGTATTTGGATAGTGGATGCTCACGACACATGACTGGAGATTCAGAACTACTCTGCAGTTTCATCCAAATGAAAGGTCCCCCAGTAGTGTTTGGTAACAACAAGAAAGGAGAAACAGTAGGATATGGAGCAATCAAACGAGGAAAGGTGACTATTGAAAAAGTGTCACTAGTAGAAGGACTCAAGCACAACCTTCTCTCCATATCTCAATTTTGTGACAAAGGAATGAACTGCATCTTCACTTCAACTAGCTGTTATATCAAAGATGCTTCCTCTGGAGTCACTCTACTGACTGGCAACAGAACAGGTGATGTTTATATAATTGATTTAAGCAATATTGTTTCTATTGCTGACCTCTGTTTTGTAGCCAAAAATATAAGTGAAAGCAGCTGGTTATGGAATAAGCGGCTCAGCCACTTGAACTTCAAATATCTAGCAAAACTGCATAGGGATGGTCTAGTAAAAGGACTACCCAAAGTGGCTGACCATCATGATGAAAAGTGTAAAGCATGCCAGCTTGGAAAGCAGCCCAAACAGTCATTTCCTAGTAAAACCGCGCCTTCAACGAACCGCTGTTTGCAACTGCTGCACATGGATTTATTTGGACCTGTCCCAACCGCCAGTATTGGAGGAAACCGCTATACACTTGTGGTGGTTGATGATTATTCAAGATATACATGGGTGGAAATGATGGCCTCTAAAGATGATACTTATGGCATCGTAACCGCTCTCTTTAGACAGCTCCAAACTCAGAAATTGGATGACATTGTTGCCGTGCGTTCAGATAATGGAACCGAATTTACAAACAATGGTGTTGCCCAATATTGTGATGATCATGGAATTGATCATAATTTCTCTGCCGCTGGAGTTCCACAACAGAATGGAGTAGTGGAAAGAAAGAACATGACTTTGATTGAAGCCGGGAAGACTATGATTGCCGAAGCCAAGCTTCCCAAATACTTCTGGGCCGAAGCCATCAATACCGCATGCTTCACCCAGAACCGCTCCCTCATCATCAAAGTTCACAACAAGACTCATTATGAATTGTGGAGAGGCAGATCACCCAACATTGCCTTCTTCAAGATATTTGGATGCAAGTGTTACATCTTGTACAATGGCAAAGAGCATCGAGGTAAATTTGATGCTAAGGCTGATGAAGGTATTTTTGTTGGTTATTCTAAACACTCCAAAGCTTTTCGTTGTTTCAATAAGACATCTTTAAAAATTGTAGAGTCAGTCCATGTTACATTTGATGAACATGCTCTCCTTGAGCCACATATGGCTCCAAATATTGCTAATGATTTTAGTGATTTTGAGACAGGCACTAGACATAGAGCAACTGACAACCATCCTACTCAAACCGCTTCATCCAGTTCTTCAGCCGCACCTACTCAAACCGCTGATGGTGTAACTGTTGAACCGCTGTCTTCTGACCCCATTCAAATTGTTGAACCAGTTCCAAATCTAACCTTCAATGAAGATTTCAATGATTATCAGGATGATCCTCCTCTGGAAAATCTTCAAGAAATAGTGGTTCAAGACAACCTCCCTCCTGAAATTAATGAGCATAGAGACCATCCAACTGCCAACGTTATTGGTCCTATCAGTACTGGTGTCAAAACCAGAGGGAGTTTGACTCACAGAGATAATCACAGTTTGTTCTCAACTGCTCTGTTATCTCAGATGGAACCGAAGAAGGTAGATGAAGCTGTAAGTGATCCAAGTTGGGTAATTGCAATGCAAGAAGAGCTCAATCAGTTTGAAAGATGCAAAGTTTGGACTCTAGTTCTAAGGCCCAGTGATCATACAGTAATTGGAACAAAATGGGTGTACAGAAACAAGATGGATGAGAATGGTACAATAACAAGAAACAAAGCTAGGTTGGTTGCTCAAGGCTATAGGCAAGAAGAAGGAATTGACTATGATGAGACCTTTGCCCCTGTTGCCAGACTTGAAGCCATAAGATTGTTCCTGGCCTATGCATCCTTCAAGAAATTCAAGTTATATCAAATGGATGTGAAGAGTGCATTTCTGAATGGTGAACTACAAGAAGAAGTTTATGTAGCTCAACCGCCAGGATTTGAAGACAACAAACTTCCAAATCATGTTTCAAACTCAAGAAAGCATTGTATGGACTCAAACAAGCTCCAAGAGCATGGTATGACACTCTATCTAAATTTCTTATTGAACAAGGCTTCTCTCGAGGTAAAATTGATACAACTCTATTTATAGCTAAACACAAAAGTCATTCATTATTAGTTCAAATATATGTTGATGCTATTATTTTCGGTTCTACTAATGAAACTATGTGTGTTAAGTTTGAGAAGCTAATGAAGAGCAAATTTGAAATGAGTATGATGGGAGAGTTGACATTCTTTCTTGGACTCCAAGTCAATCAATGCCATGATGGGATCTTTATCAACCAAGCCAAATACACTAAAGATTTGATAAAGAAGTTCGGGCTTGAAACCGCTAAATCAGTTGATACCCCAATGCCTAAGGCCTGCAGTTTGGATCGAGATGAACATGGTAAGAAAGTTGATCAAACTCTCTACCGAGGTATGATTGGCTCTTTACTTTACTTAACTGCAAGTAGGCCAGATATCATGTTTAGTGTTTATGTGTGTGCTAGATTTCAAGCTGACCCTAGAGAATCTCATCTTATTGCTGTTAAACGTATTATTAGATATTTATGTGGATCTGTTAACCTTGGACTTTGGTACTCCAAAGAATCTTCATTTGATCTATTAGGTTATTCAGATGCTGACTTTGCAGCATGTAAGATAAGCAGAAAGAGCACAAGTGGTACTTGTCAGTTCCTTGGAACGCGGCTTGTATCATGGTCCAGCAAGAAACAAGCGTCGGTTTTAGTCTCAACCGCTGAAGCTGAATATATAGCGGCTGGAAGCTGTTGCTCTCAAATTCTCTGGATGAAACAACAGTTGGAGGACTACGAGATATTTGAACAAAACTGCCCTATCTACTGTGATAGCATTGCTGCAATATCCATCTCCAACAATCCAGTTCAGCACTCAAAAACCAAGCACATCGACATAAGATATCATTTCCTCAAAGACCATGTTGAAAAGAAAAACATTTTTCTAGCAAAGGTGGGAACAGATGATCAAATTGCTGACATTCTCACCAAACCGCTTGAAAATTCCAGGTTCTATCATTTATGAGGAGAAATGGGTATGTTAGAACTAACTTAAGATATCATATCTATATATTATTTTTAATATCTTTTGTTTAAGTGTTTTGGCTATGCTTAGAAAAGTCATCTAGTGTGCGGTTCTGACATCATTGAAACCGCATCAATAAATGGTTCGGTACAAGATTCTCCATCAAACTGACGAGTCAAATGAATGTAATCGGTTCTTTCAAAACCGACAAGAAGGCAAAGTCATTCGGTTTAAACATATAAACCGCCATCAGATTAGAGAGACATCAGTTTCATGAAAAACCACTGAAGACGTAAGGTAAGTCGGTTTGCTCAATCAAACTGCTCAGGTATGAAATTGCATTTTAGTCCCTACTTTATGTCATATCAATTATAAGGACCCTTTTGCAATTTTCTCTGCCGCATTAAATTCTATGTGACGTGGGACGCCATCTGGAGATAATCGTGCGCCGTTCTCGTCGTTCCATTACCCGAGGAACAGTTAATTGAGTATAAAAGACAAAGTTTATTTCTTTTTACCTTTTTACCTTCTTCCTCATTTGCGTATACTCTCTCTCTCTCTCTCTCTCTCTCATCTGCACTCTATTCTCAACCTCCAATATTTCCCATACTTCTTTGAAATTTAAAATGGCACCTAAGAAATCTTCAGACCCTTCTGCTCCATCTACATCTAAAACATCCAAAGGCGATATGGTATGATTTCTTGAACCTTTCACTCTAGCATTTCATTTTTTCGGGCATTGTTGTTCGAAAAAGCTTGTTCGTCTGCTCATATTTTTACTTGCTTTTTCTTTCAATTTTTGGTTGATTATGATTACGTATGTTCATATATGTTGGGTTTGATGTTTATTTCATGTCTTTTGTTAAATTTTTGAACAATTTTGATTTTTGGGTTTTTCGGGTGTTCATTTGTATTTATTTTGATACTATGTTCTGGGTTTATTATTTGAACTCGTTATTTTAGAACTTTGTTAGTATCTGCATTTTTCGAGTCTTTTGGTATACTTCTTTCTTAATTTGGTTAAGTTTTTGTTTTGCATGTTTATCCCCTGTTCATCATGTTCTTCATGCATTCAAATGCTTTTTCAAATTCTTTCCATGTCTAGTTTTGGGTGTTTACCATTTTACCCCTATTTTACTTCAACCGCTTATTTCATTGTTAGGATTCCTTGTAGCAGTTTGAATGGTTGGCTTATTCAAACTGCTTGCATCAAACTCTTACTAACTTTGATTATTTTTAGGATGAAACCAACTTTGTACCTGGATCTCAGATCATCAAAGCCGAATTTGAAGCTGATGCAGTTGGAAGAAAACTGCTCGCCCTACTGGAATCATCAAAACTGCTGCCCTTATTCCAGTTAGATGAACCGAAGTTTGACAAGAGGCTTTGTGCAGAATTCTTTGACAATGGGATTGTCTGTGAGGTACCCCTGCTGAATGGTAAAGGTGAAGAGATCAGAGACTTAGAATCTGGGGAAGTGAAGACTGAAAATGCCATTAAGTCCACTGTAAGGAGAAAGGATGTGGTGTTATCTGCTTCAAAGGTTGCTATTTTGGCTGGACTGGAGAATTCTGGAATTCTTTCTATCAAACCAGAATTAGTCAGCAGAACTACTGAGGAGCTCTTGGGGGTCTCTGTCTTCAACACTAAGTCCACCCCTAAGAAGGAGTTTGGAGAAGTTATGGTGATGTTGTGTGACATAGTGGATACTGGAGTGATGTGCAAGAATGGCAATCACAACAATTTCACTTCTGAGCAGTACAACTACTGCGTGGCTATCTACAAAGGGAAGAAGCTGCACTGGCCAAGGATCATCATGCAAGAAATGATCAATGCCCTCAGCCACCACACATCTGCCAAAGCCGCTGGTAAAACAAAGATCAGAACTCACTGCAGACTCGTAACCAAGTTCCTTCATCAGGATTCTTTGATCTTTAAGGCTTCTATGGCTAATGAAGCTGAGTGGGTGCAACCTAATGAGAAGACCTTGTTTGGTGCTTCTAAGCTTGATGCTTTCAGAACCGCGTTTGGATGGCGGTTTGCACAAGCCGTATGGACTGCTGATCCTCTGCCTGAAGAAAAGAGAGGACCCTTTTCCTGAGGCTCGGCTAAATAAGTCAGGCAAACCTTATGCCGGTGCCATAGCAGATCAAGCCGCTGCTACTAGAGCTAGAGAAGCAGCTCCAACTGCCACTTTGAATAGGCTAGGAGTTAGCCTGGATGGAACTGAGGCTCCGGTTGAGAGGGAGTCTGCGGTTGAGGGAGAGCCTGCAATCCCTGCGGCTCAACCCAGGGAAACCGCGGCTCCAAGAAAGAAGAAAGCCAAAGTAACTGAAACTTCCAAACCCTCATCCATTCTTCCTCCAAAACCGACCTTACCAAAATCCTTCCTCATTCTATCCAATCCCTCTTCTGAACCATTTCCACCTTACTCTAAACCAATTCCCTTTACAAAACCAACTCCTCCTATCCCTTCTAAACCTCAGATAAAACCCTTATCCCCAATCAAGCCTAATGCTGAAAAATCAATGAACTTTGCACAAGATGTAAACCTGTTGAGAAAACTGAAAGCCTCCACCTTTGAACCCAAACCTATCTCACCTCCAAAATCCCCTCTCAAACTGCCAACTGTTCAGTTCACTGAAGAATAGTTGCAGCTAATCTTTTCTGCCCTTCCCAACCTTAAACCCTCCACTCAAACCGAGCCTGAGCAGACCGAAGTGTTTGAGGCTGCGGTTCCAGTTGAACAAGCCGAGGTATCTACAAGTGCGGTTCAGCCTGAGCAAACTGATGAGTTTGAGGCTGCTGTATTGCCTGAACAGACTGATGCGTCTGAGGCAGTTCAAGATGAACCTGAGTAAGATGATGATAATCTTGAGGTTCAACCGCTGAAGAAGAAGAGAAGGTTAGTGAAGAAATATGATTTTGTGGAGCACTGGCAATCAAGGCCACCTGGTACAGTGGACTTCACTGAAGCTCATGACAAGAAAGATCATTCACCCAGTGAAGGCCCATTTGCAAAGGAGTTGAGAGAAAGGGCTGAAATGAGAAAGGCTGGGATAGACCCCATGATGGTTGAAACCGCTACTCCTTCGTTGAAACGAAAGCTGGAGTTTGACTCACCAGAGCACACTCCTTCACCTTCTGAATCCCCTACACTGCCTTTTGCTTCAGCAGTTCAACCGTCGGCTCAACCGCAACTGATCAACATCTCTGCCCCTTCGGTTCTGCCTGAATTCACAGTTGCAGTTAGGTCTCCCAAACCGCGTGGTTTGAAAAGGAAGTGTGCACAGGACATAGCGGGTTACCTGAAGAAGTTTAGAGCTACTACTTCCAAAGCCAACCGCTATGGAGCCATCATCAGAGCCGCCAACAAGCATGAAGAGCAACGACTCAAGTGTGGTCGTCCAAATCCTTTTGTAATCTTTCCAGCCGATGAGTCTCAAGCTGCTTCAGATCAGCCGAATATGTGTTTGAAACCGCCAGCATAGTTAAGCCTTCTGATGCTCAAACCGTTGTCCAAGCCGCCGCTAGGGTTCCTGATAGAACTGATTAGAATTCTTTCTATCTTTTGTAATCAGTTTTTGACTTTCATTATTTTCCTTGTAATTTGTAACTTCTAAAACCTTTGAAGGATTATAATGAAAATGAATGCATTGCATCCAATATTCCAAAACTTTGTTTATTCAAACTACTTGTTTGTGGAACAATGCATTTCTAAAAACTCATGCACTATTCATCATGAAAAATTTTCTAAGTGTATGTGTTTTAAACATTCAGTTTAAACATGCATATCTGATTCTCATAATCATATCTCTTTATATGCATCTGAATGAATATCTTATCTATCTGTGTTTCATTTCCTTTGTCTTTGATAGATTAGAAATCTATGGTATAGCATTGTGTGTGCATTTGACTTGGGACATGCAGTTTCAATACATAATCATTTGAGCATGTTCTTACCAAGTACAATGTTTGCTCTATCATAGTGTGGTAATGGCATCAATCAAATAGGGGGAGATTATTAGGATTCATTGTTAGTACACCCACCTGATTTGATTGACCCATTCCACGTGTCTTTTTATGGACTTTAGGTTTACTTGTAATGAAGTTTTACTTCAATTTTTAGACAAGTCCATTTCTAGATTTTTAGTAGTTAGGCTGAGTTATGATCGGTTTACTCTTAGCGGTTTAGTGTCCCTCAAGCCGCCATCTTCAACCGCCAGCATGGTGCCTTAAGTCCTTCATCAAACCGCAGTTTGTGTCTTTGATGAAATCGCATCTCAAGTTCATTCATGAAACCGCACATGCATCTGGTGGAACCGCCGACCAAGATATTGAAGAAGTTATTGCTGTTATTTACTCCTTGAAGACAAACATTCGCTTTTCAACCATAAAAATGAATGACTGGTGACTTGCCCTTAAACTTCAAGTCATGGTTCAGTTATTCTGGGAATGTCGGTTTGTCTAGCTTTTTGAAAAGTTACCGTTGTACTTTTCAACAACTAAAAGGACAATGTCAGGTAGTGATCCAACAACTTCCTGCCACAAAGCAAAAGCAAAGGACGACAGTGACAGGTCAACCAATGGGATTGTGACAGCGCATTAAACCGCCATACAATGACTCACCTCATTGTCCAACGGTCACTAATGCCTTCACTATAAATAGCCTTCATTGTTCAACATTGAAGGTTGCTGAGCTTCAAAGAGAATATCCCAAGTATTCAAGTTTGCTTTGAAGATTGAAAACCCAGATACTCATATCTTTATCATCTCCTTAGCAAACCCAGAGTTCTTCATTAAAGCTTCAAGCCTTCAAATCATCACAACTCAGCCTTGCACAGAAAGTAATCATTTGCTCACCATCACTTAGATATTTTGAGCTCTTGATTTCTTTCCACACTACACACCCGGAGTATATTTTCTTATAGATTATATACCTCGAAAACACAGGTTGTTATAATAGCATTATTAGGTTAGATTGTTTATTTAGAGTTTGGATTCATTTGTAATCTTGTAAAAACTCCTCTAAATCAATACAAGTCTAGTAGCCATTAGAAAATCCTAGGCTAACCACCTAGGTAGAGGACGTAGTTCTTTCAAGAACGAACCTCTTAAAATTGTGTGTCCTTGATCTTTATTTTCTGTCTTGTCATTTACATTTATGTTTATGAGCTTTATTTACTTTCATGTGAAATGACTTGATAAATGATTTGCATACTTTTGTGATACTTCAGTTGTGCCCTGTCAGTTGCATCATTCCTTTTCAACCACTTAAACCGCCCAACTCTTTATAATTCAGTTTGGACAAAACCGCAAAACTCCGTTGTGCATTTTATCTGAGCGGTTCTAGTGCTTTAAACCGCAATAGACCAAACTGATAAGTACTTGGTTGATTTTCAAGGGTATTCCCAAAAAGATTTTAAACCGCTATTCACCCCCCCTCTAGCGGTTCTATACCCTTGTTGCCCTTTGGGACCAACAAACTCTTTGTTTATACGCATCTTCGGAGCGAGGTTCAATATCATCACCACATATAATCTCAGTCGCTACTGTATAAGTAAATACATCGTTGATAAATGTTTCATTCCGATGCCATATCTTGTTGGGGAAATAGGGTTTGTTGATAATCTTGGATAATGATTGAATTGTGTATGTTCACTTTCCGAACAAAGTATTTCGACCCTTTATGCCTAGGTTACACGAAATCTTTGTATGGGATAAGACAATCAAGCAATCTGATTCTTAGGCAAAGAGATCAGATCAAAACTTGGAGAATTTGTGTGTTTTTTTCTATGTTGTTTGAGTCCAAATAATCTGTTTATAAACAGATTTTCGTCTGGAGCAGAAGAGAGACAATGGTTACATTCACAACAGTCATGACTGTCAACAGAAAAGGCACCTTTTCACTGATTCAGTGTCTGCTCGGCCGTGTCAAGGAAATGTGCTCGGCCGAGCAGGCCTTTTTTCGTGACTTCTGTTTTCTGTAAAAATCATGCTCGGCCGAGTTAAGGAAGTGCTCGGCCGAGCAACTCCTGTTTGGCCTGTCTCTTAATTTTCGGGTTTTGGTGGGAAACTGGCAGGAGATTATTTGGAACACCAAATATACTGTCTAGGTTTTGGGGCGCTGCCCCGAGCCCCGCGAGGGGCGGCTCCCCCTCGACCCCCGCCCGCTCTGTTGGGAGCGGGACCCCGCAAGGGGCGCTGCCCCTTGACCCCGCAAGGGGGCGCAGCCCCCTTGACCCCTGCTTCTTTATCGTGGTCGAAAACATATTAACTCAAACGAGTGTGTACTCCACACTTTCCCTTACTAGTATCCGAGCCGAATATGAAATCGCATTGGTCTCTAGTAAATCACAATTACATAAAATCGTTGATGACACTAAAATCACCAACATTTCCCCCCATTTTAGTGTAATCCTCGATTTACTAATTATATAAACATAACGAAACAAACGAATGCATAAATGAAAATGTCTTGCGATTGAATTTTCATCTTAGTATAATACACATTTCAAATACTCGAGAATCGGGGTGTCCTAACGATTGAACCCGTCAACTCATATGAATACCTGAAGATACTATACACATAAGTTTCTTACAACTCTCTAAAGTTTATTCCTGACACTGTTACAAGCCATGTGTCCCTATCCATTAATGAACATATAGAAAGCCAAGTCCTAGCTTCTTGAAGCGGCAAAACTTCATGTTCACATAGGTAGTTCTTTTAGTCTTGCACCTGCATTTGCAATTTTTCAAAAGAACTATTAAGAAGATGTTCTTCAACCTAACTATCACTTGCAGGTCTTGAACACATACCTTGGGAAACATAATAACATGTGTTCCAATCTCCATCTGTGAGCTTTCCACATTGAATTCAAGCTTCTAACGTTGTATTAGAAGGGAATTGGGTATCTCACAACTAGAGGATTAGATGGACTTTAATCCCATCCCTATTGATGACTTATTCACTAAGTCTCTAGCTAACCCCTTCGTCAAGTGGTCAGCTAAATTTTGTTGAGACCGAACAAACTCAACTGAAATCACTCCATTCATGATCAATTCACGAATCATACTATGTCTGACACCTAAGTGTCTAGACTTGCCATTATAAATCTGACTATAAGCCCTAGCCAATGTGGCTGCACTATCACAATGGATAGATATTGGCGATATCGGTTTTGGCCATAATGGAATCTCATATATCAAGTTTCGTAGCCATTCTGCTTCTTTACCAGCAGCAGCCAATGCTACGAACTCAGATTCCATAGTAGAATGAGTAATACATGTCTGCTTCTTGGAAGCCCATGAAATGGCCCCTCCTCCTAGCAAGAACACCCAGCCACTAGTAGAAGATGAATCTACTTGGTTGATCCAACTAGCATCTGAGTAACCTTCTAAAATAGAAGGTTGTCCAAAATAACACAAACAGTAATTCATAGTACCTTTTAAGTACTTAAACACTCTTGTCAAAGCATGCCAATGCTGTCTACTAGGATTACTAGTGAACCTGCTCAATCTTCCAACTGCATACGCAATATCAGGTCGAGTGCTTGTCATAGCATACATCAAACTGCCAATGGCTTTTGAGTATTCGAGCTGTGACACAGGTCTACCAGTATTTGGCATAAGTTTTTCAGCTGGATCCATAGGAGTACTGACTTTAGAACAATTATCACAATTAAACTTTTTGAGAATTTTCTCAATATAATGAGATTGTGTAATTGCAATTCCCTTGTTCAGCCTTTTAATTTTTATGCCAAGAATTACATCGGCTTCTCCCATGTCCTTCATAGAGAATTTTGATGACAAAAGCTTCTTAGTTTTATCAACTACATTTTGGTCTGTGCCAAAAATTAACATGTCATCTACATATAGACAGATGAATACACCTTTGCCGGATGCATCAAATTTGCTATATACACATTTGTCTGACTGATTTAATTCAAAACCATTGGACAAAACAACCTCATCAAACTTTTGATGCCACTGTTTAGGTGCTTGCTTCAGCCCATATAATGACTTAATTAACTTGCACACCTTATGCTCATTACCTGGCATAACAAATCCTTCAGGTTGCTTCATATACATTCTTCTTCCAAATCACCATTTAAAAATGCTGTTTTGACATCCATTTGATGGATCAATAAATTGTGAATAGCTGCCAATGCTATCAACAATCTAATAGTAGTGATACGAGCAACTGGTGCATAGGTATCGAAGTAATCGATTCCTTCCTTTTGTCTAAAGCCTTGGATTACCAATCGAGCTTTAAACTTGTCAATTGTTCCATCGACTTTTATCTTCTTTTTGAAGATCCATTTGCACCCTAAAGGTTTACAACCTGGTGGTAAATCAGATAAGACCCAAGTATTATTTTCCATAATAGAACTAATCTCATCGTCAATTGCTTCTTTCCAAAAGGCAGCATCTCGCGATTTTATAGCTTCATCATAGGTTCTTGGATCCTCCTCTAAATTATAACAATAAGAGTATTGAGATTCAACCTGATCTCTTGATCCTTCAACTAAATATAGTTGAAAATCATCACCATATGATTTAGCTTTTCTTACTCGTTTGCTTTTACGTGGCTCGGGTGTCTCACTTGGTGTATCATTTGAATGATCATCCCTTTGAGATACATCCGAATTTGGTATAATATCCTTTGGCCTAGGTATTGAAGAGAAACGATTCTCATCAAATATTGCATCTCTTGATTCTATAATTATATTAATAGAAATGTACTCATTAGGTTCTATAACATAAAACCTATATGCCTTGGAATGCTCAGCATATCCAACAAAGATGCAATCAATACCTTTTTCTCCCAACTTTTTCCTTTTAGGATCTGGAAGTCTAACCACAGCCCTACACCCCCAAACTCGCAAAAATGTCAAGTTGGGTCGTTTCTTATACCAAAGTTCATATGGGGTAATCTTGTTCCTTTTATTAGGAACCCTATTCAATAGATAGCAAGCCGTTAACATGGCTTCCCCCCAAAACCCGTCACTCAAGCCTGAGTAAGATAACATGGCATTGACCATTTCTTCAAGAGTTCTATTTTTCCTTTCAGCCACACCATTTTGTTGTGGTGTATAAGGAGCCGTAGTTTCATGAATGATTCCTACGGATTGAAAGTATACAGGATCATAATATTCACCACCTCTATCTGTGCGTAAGGTTTTAATCAAGCCATTTTGTTGTAATTCAACTTCTGTTTTAAAAGTTTTAAATTTATCCAGGGCTTCATCTTTTGCATGCAGCAAATAAACATAGCAAAACCTAGAGGCATCATCTATAAAAGTGACAATATACTTTTTATTTCCTAAAGATGGAGTTGCATGAAAATCACATAAATCACTATGTATTAATTCAAGTATTACAGAATTCCTTGTTATACTTTTAAAAGGTTTCCTAGTGATTTTTGTTAACGTGCAAGTATTACATTTTCCAGTATCATTATTAATAGCAGGAATTAAACCATCTTTAGACATTTCAAGCATTCTTTTATAGTGCACATGTCCTAAACGAGCATGCCATAATGAGGAATAATCAACATTGGAATCAGTCATATAAACAGAACTAGAATCATTATGAACTTTATTTAAATTCAACATAAACATCCCATTGTTATAATAACCGAATCCTACAAAAACACCAGACTTTGATAAGATATACTTATCAGACTCATAAACTTGTTTATATCCACACTTGTTCAAAACAGGACCAGAAACTAAATTTTTTTCGAAGTTTAGGTTCATACAATACATTAAACAGAGTAACAGATTTTCCTGAACTAAATTCCAGCACCACATTTCCTCTTCCTTGAACGGGAGCAAAATGATCATCACCCATGTAGAGAACAGATTCGTCTTCCACCGATTCAAATGTCTTAAACCAGCAACGATCTTTACAAACATGGGTTGTGGCACCGGAATCAATCCACCACGCAACTGCATCATCCTGCACATAAAATGCTTCAGAAATTAGTGAAACGGAATATTTAATAAATCCATTCCATATATGTTCTAAATTCTGACCTTGGTCTTGGGTATGGTCCTTAGACCCCTTCCCCGAACCACTAGTGCTTGCGCCATCCTTCTTGTTCCCACTACGACAATCCCTCTTAAAGTGACCAGTTTTACCACACCTCCAACATGCCACTTTAGGCTTCTTGTTGGGACCAGAATCATCGTTGTTATTGGAACCACGTTTCTTTCCTCTGTTTTTGTTATTGTTCCTTTTCTTTCCACCCTCCTCAAGCATATTCACCGAGGGTCCAGCAACTTCTTTTCCTTTTCCTTTGTCACTCTCTTGTGCCCTTAGAGAATCCTCTATACGCAGGTGACTACCAAGTTGGACCAAAGACAGATCGTCTTTATCATGTTTCAAGTTGTGTTTGAAATCCTTCCAGGAAGGAGGCAACTTGTCTATTATACTTGAAACAGATATTGCCTCGTCCATTTTCAAACCATGTTGTGTAAACTGTCCAAGGATTCTCAGGAGTTCATTGAATTGTTCCATGACAGGCCTTGATTCGACCATCTTGTAATTATTGAAATTACTTACGAGGAACTTCTTACTCGAAGCATCCTCTGCCATGTACTTGGATTCAAGAGAATCCCACAACTCCTTCGCAGATTCAACATTCTGATATATGTCAAAGAGAGAGTCAGACATACCATTCAATATATGCCCTCTGCAGATGTAGTCATCGTTCTCCCACTTCGAACTTCTCCTGACTTCTTCCAAATTATCGTCCTCCGACAATTCTGGCATGGGGGTAGACAGAACATACACCACCTTCAATGATGTTAGAAGGAAGTGCATCTTCTTCTGCCAACGTCTAAAATCATAGCCTTCAAATTTGTCCAACTTCCCAAAGTTGGTCGTCATCTCCTTCACAGTACTTCCTCCACCCATAATTATCACAGAATACTTTGTTCGTTTGTTGGGGAAATAGGGTTTGTTGATAATCTTGGATAATGATTGAATTGTGTATGTTCACTTTCCGAACAAAGTATTTCGACCCTTTATGCCTAGGTTACACGAAATCTTTGTATGGGATAAGACAATCAAGCAATCTGATTCTTAGGCAAAGAGATCAGATCAAAACTTGGAGAATTTGTGTGTTTTTTTCTATGTTGTTTGAGTCCAAATAATCTGTTTATAAACAGATTTTCGTCTGGAGCAGAAGAGAGACAATGGTTACATTCACAACAGTCATGACTGTCAACAGAAAAGGCACCTTTTCACTGATTCAGTGTCTGCTCGGCCGTGTCAAGGAAATGTGCTCGGCCGAGCAGGCCTTTTTTCGTGACTTCTGTTTTCTGTAAAAATCATGCTCGGCTGAGTTAAGGAAGTGCTCGGCCGAGCAACTCCTGTTTGGCCTGTCTCTTAATTTTCGGGTTTTGGTGGGAAACTGGCGGGAGATTATTTGGAACACCAAATATACTGTCTAGGTTTTGGGGCGCTGCCCCGAGCCCCGCGAGGGGCGGCTCCCCCTCGACCCCCGCCCGCTCTGTTGGGAGAGGGACCCCGCAAGGGGCGCTGCCCCTTGACCCCGCAAGGGGGCGCAGCCCCCTTGACCCCTGCTTCTTTATCGTGGTCGAAAACATATTAACTCAAATGAGTGTGTACTCCACACTTTCCCTTACTCGTATCCGAGCTGAATATGAAATCGCATTGGTCTCTAGTAAATCACAATTACATAAAATCGTTGATGACACTAAAATCACCAACATATCTCATATATGCATGCATGACTAACTGATATTTATTTATTCTCAGAAATGGATGTCAATATTGAGGCGTCCCCCGACTTCGTTTTCAAAACTAATCCAAAATCTGGGACAATATCATGAGATAGATTGGATGAGATCCCAATTTTACTATCGCTAACAGGATTCGACTTTTGTGCACTCACCCGTTTACGGGGATGCAAATCATTTGATCCAATTGGCCTCCCTCTTTTCTGGGCAGGGGTATGTATTTAGTTAGATGGGATCACTGGCCTTCCTGATAATACTCTTTTTGGGAGTTCTATCCTTGCAGGCACATTTGTAGCTTAACAGCTATTGAAAGTTCTTCTGGACTTCCAATAACATTGAGATTCATTAACATAAACAGCCGTTATAACAAATCCTGGAACAGATTTTCTAATGAATAATACATGGGAAAATAGGATCATTATTGCATCCTTCTTTCGCCAAGTATTCACTGAGACGGTTATACCTCATCCATCCAGATCGTTTTAAACCATACAAAAATCTTTGTAATTTAATTTAACAAACTTCTCAGGAATTTGAATTGCATGCATCAGACATCTTGAATCTTTCTGGGGTTCTCTTGAATCCTTTTGGGATTCTCATATAAATATCATTGTCAAGTCTGCCATAAAAATATGCAGTGACAACATCCATTAAACGCATATCAAGCTTTTCATGTATTGCCAGACTAAAGAGATAGCGAAATGTAATTGCATCCACCAAAAGATAATATCTCTCCTCGTAATCAATTCCAGGTCTTTGCGAAAATTCTTGTGCAACAAGACGTGCTTTATTCTTGTGCAACAAGACGTGCGTTAATTTTGTTTTCACACAAAGACCCATTTGTACCCTACTAGTTTTACACCTTCAGGTGTACGGACTACAGGTCCGGAAAAATCACGCTTCTCAAGTGAGATGAATTCTGCTTGAATTGCGTCTTTCTCTTTGGCCAATCATTTCTGCATCGATAATCGTCGATACACCTAGGTTCATGATCCTCGTTATTTTCCATAACATTAAGCGCCAGATTATATGCAAAAATATTGTCGACATTTGTTTCCTCTAGGTTCCATCTTTTTCCTGTACTGACATAACTGATCGAGATCTCATCATTCACAATGATTTCAGGTGCCTGAACTTTTTCTGGAAGTATTTGATCAGATTTGTCATGTATCTCTTCAGGAGATTCATTTACCTTGACTGGGTTTTTCTCACAATCTGCACTTTTTTCTTTCGAGGATTTTTTTCTTTGGAACTGATAGGCCTTCCACGCTTCAGGCATGGTTTAGATTCATTAACGGATTTTCCAATTGGGACGTCAATCTGTACATGAGCATTTACAGCTGGAACATGTGACTTTGTGACTCTTTTTAGGTCAGTAAATGCATCTGGCAATTGATTCGCTATTTCTTGCAAGTGGATTATCTTTCGAACTTCTCGTTCACATTTCTTTGTACGAGGATCAAGATGATGTTGCAACTTATTCCACTTGATTTCCTTTTCCAGCTTATTATTTTCGCCTCCTAATGTTGGGAATAGTTTTTCATAAAAATGACAGTCGGAAAAACGTGCCGTAAATAGATCTCCTGTTAATGGTTTAAGATATCTTATAATAGAAGGAGAATCATACCTAACATATATCCCCAATCTCTATTGGGTTCCCATCTTAGTGTGTTGTGGTGGAGCAATTGGAACATATACTGCACACTCAAAAATTCTTAGATGGGTAATATTTGGCTCCTGACCATAAGCCAATTGTAATGGGGAGAACTTATGATAACTCGATGGCATGATACGTATAAGTGTTGCTGCATCTAAAACAGCATGTCCCCAAGCTACGACAGGTGGCTTTGCTCTCATAAGCAATGGTTTAGCTATTAACTGAATTCATTTAATAAATGCTTTAGCTAAACCATTTTGTATGTGAACATAAGCAACTGGATGTTCAACATCTATTCCAGTAGATGTACAATAGTTATTAAAAGTCTCTGATGTAATTTCACCAGCATTATCAAGGCGAATTGTCTTGCTCACATAATCTGGAAATTGTGATTGTAATCGAATTATCTGAGCGAGTAATCTCGCAAACGCCAGGTTCAGAGTTGATAATAAACTTACGTGTGGCCATCTAGTAGATGCATCTACTAAAACCATAAAATATCTAAATGGTCCACACGGTGGATCAATCGGTCCACATATATCACCTTGAATTCGCTCTAAATATTTTGGAGATTCAACTCAAACTTTTGCTGGTGATGGCTTAATTATCAATTTGCCTTGAGAGCAAGCAGCACATGAGAATTCATTAGATTGAAAAATCTTTTGGTTTTTCAATGGATGCCCATGTGAATTTTCCATAATTCTCCGCATCATATTAGAACCAGAATGCCCCAACCGTCATGGCATATAGTAAAACCATTCATATCAGTAAACTTCTGATTTACTGTCATATGTACTTCAATTGTGCTAATCTTTGTATAGTACAGTCCAGAGGAAAATACAGGTAACTTTTCTACCACACTTTTGTTATCTGATTCAGTCTTTGTAATGCATAAATATTCCTCCTTCATTAGTAGTCTCAATATGATATCCATTTTCACGAATATCTATAAAGCATAGTAAATTTCATTGAGACTTAGTTGAGAGTAATGCATTTTTATATTGATTTTTGTTCCTCTTGGTAGTACTATGTTAGCTCTTCTTGAGCCATCAATTATCTTTGTGCTACCACATATTTTACTAATATTAACATCATTTACAATCAAATATATTTATAAGTAAAAGTTAAATATGTTAGAAAACACACACACTGAAATAAAAAAAAACACTAAAGTAAATTATAACATGTCAGATACTTTAGTTAGTTTGAGTTTCTCACCCATTAAGTATGTACTCATTTCCAGCTAGATTGAGAAAATCTGATATATCCAAATGTGTACTTATAGATGGATCTTGATTCACATCATCGTTTTCATAGACAAAATTTGTTTCAACATCTTACCCTTTATTTAGCATTGATGCTTGATACAACTTAACAAAATGTTTAGGCGTACAACAGGTACGGGCTCAAGGGCCTTTCATTATGCATCGATAACATAAATTCTCAATTTTTATCAATTGCTCAATTTGTCTAGTCGATGATATTTCATTATTACCTTCTCTATTCCACTTCTGGTGGCGAGAAATATTTCCATAATTATTGGGGTGATTGTCATTATGATACCGATTATAAAATCTCCCCCAACCACGGTCGTGATTACGTCCACGGCCACGTCCACGTCCATAACCACTTTCTCGGCCTCGCCCAGTATTATCATATATACTCGCGTTCACTTCAGGGAACGGAGTAGAGCCAGTGGGGCGGGCTTCGTGATTTTTAATAAGATCTCATTATTTTGCTCAGCCACATGAGATCAATTCAGAATATCTTTTTAAAACTTTTTCTCGATATTGCTACTGGAGGAGCATATCGAAGATGAAATGTGGAGAAAGTTTTCTCTACCATATCATTATCAGTTATTCTTTCTCCACATAGTTTTAACTGTGATGTAATTTTAAACATTTATTCACTTATTATTTTAAAATCCTGCAAACATATATAAGATATAATTTTGAAATAACTTGAAAAGAAACTAAGTAGATCTTACCGATACCGTACCTACTTCAGTGACTATAGCTCAGGATCTGGAATTGGAACGAAGTCGTGCTGATAACATGTTATAAAACTGGAGAACCAAGAGCAGAATCTATTTTCAGACTATTATAGAGAGAGAGTATACAATAGAGAGAAAGATAGAAGTTAAGAACTTTTGAGGTGTATTGAAATGAAAACTAGGGTCTACTATTTATAAGTGGAAATTGGCTTCCTCTATAAGATTTCATAAAGATAAACATTATCCTTTAGTAAGGCTTCCCTTGTAAGCTTCACTGAAGATATTTACAAAGCTTTCTTTGTAAGATTGTCTGAAGATATTTACAAAGCTTACTTTATAAGCTTGCCTGAAGATAATTAAAAAGCTTCCCTAGTAAGCTCCGTGAAAGCTTATCTTGCAAAGCTTCTCTTGTAAGCTTCTGGTCCAAAGGACAACCACACAATAAGATATCATAACAATGTTCCTTTTTTCTTTTTTCTTTTTTTAATATTGCATATTCATGATAGAAATATATGTATAACTACTCCCTCCGTCACAAAATACCTTATACTATTTTGAAAATACACAAAAATTAAAAAAGGAATATATATATTCAAAAGTATTGTGAATGAGAAGGAAATTGTGAATATGATAAGTTATGTGAGATTTACAAGTGATATCCAAAATTAAGTGGGTGAGCATGACAAATGGGGTAGGAAAAATAATAAATTTGAACATGTTATGAAATAGAAAAATTACCAATGAAACAATAAAAAAGAGAGGTGGTCTCTTGTGAGTACACCTAGATCCGTCTCGTAGAAGAGATAAGTCGACCCATGACCCGTGTACAACATTCTCCGCGAAGCATAGGATCCCAACCCATGCTCCACTCAAAATCTGCCACGTGGCCGCGACCCATTGGCAAAAAAAAAAAAAAAAAATCCCAGAAAAAAAATCGTTTTTTTTTTTTTTTTTTTTACATTTTTTTTTACCGTTTTTTTCGTTTGCCAAAAGTAATACTTAATATAACTAAATGTAACAACTGTGTTACTTATAAAATAACATTGTTTATAAGAAAACGTAACACCAGTTTTACAAAAAAAAATAACTCATTTTACTCATCTTTCAACTGTAATACTAACTATAAATACGTGTAACACTAATAATAACTAAATGTAATTATCATTATACTGAAATGTAATAGTGTTTTTCCAGAATATTTTTTATTTTTTACTTTTGAGTATTTTGATTTTATTTTTTAAAAGAAAGTAACAATTGAAAAATAACAACTTATATACATGAATGTAATTATTTGTACAAGTAAATGTAACACATTAGTAGATGAAATTGTAACAGATTTCTATAGATAATAAAATACTTTTACATGTATCATGATAAATTGAACTCATTGTAACTTATTATTTGAAAACATATAGATATACTATTATACAAGTAAACGTAACTGTTTTACAATGTTATTATACAAGTAAAATGTAACATTCGTTTATAAAAATTGTTACTTTCTTATTTTTACAATGTTACTAACACAAGTTGATGCAATACGAATATTTGATTATATCAAATATTATACTTGTATGAGTATTTTATTATTAATTAGGATTTAATTAGTATTTTAGGATTTAGTTTGAATTAGTTTTTATTTTATTTGTTGTTTTCGTCATTAATTTTGATAGATCATTTAAAGTATGTTTTAGAGTAGGATTATGAGTTATTTTGCTATTTTTAAGTCCTATTATGTTACCATATAGGTTAGGGTTATTCCTAGAAGGTTTAGGATTGTTTTTCAAGTTTTATGGGCACTATAAAATAGGCCTCAAGTTGTATTCCGAAAATAAGCTTTTATTTAATAAAAATTGAATTGCAATTGCAATATTAGTTAAACCTTTTCGTTTTCAATATTTCTTGTTGATTTCTTGTTTGGGATTCCTTAATCCTTGCAGAAGAATTGTTCGTAGATCAATTCTTGTTAACTATTCCGCTGCGTTTACATCAAAAGTGTTTTTAGTTCTAAAGTGTAAATGGTTGAATTATTACTTTTCTATACATATGTGTTACAATTATGTATAAACACTGTTACATATAAGTAACACGTTCGTTACATTTTAGTTGTAATAAGTATTACTTTTGCAAATGAATAAAACATAAAAAAACACTGTTACTTTTCTGTATATATGTATTACTTTTATATATACAAACTGTTACATATAAGTAACACGTTTGTTACATTTAGTTATAGTAACTATTACTTTTGACAAACCGAAAATAATAATAATAATAATAATAATAATACTAATAGAAAAGTTTTAAAAAAGTTTTTTTTTTTTTTTGCATGTGGGTCATGGGTCAAAAATGACCCGTCTCTACTATGAGACGGGTCATGGTGTTCTCATAAAAGTTTGTCTAAAAAAAATTAATACAATGTGTTTTGGTATAAAGTGTAATTTAAAATTTCTCAGAATACGCGTATTTGGTTTCTCACAAAAGAGTATTTGTATTTAGAAGAGATATGGTTTAGAATTGTGTATGTATTAATGATTTCCCCCTCAGCTTTTTGAAATGTGTTGATTGACAAATGGGTTAGGAAAAATAATAAATTTGAACATTTTATGAAATAAAAAAATTACCAATGAAACAATAAAAAAAAGAGGCGGTCTCTTGTGAGTACACCTAGATCCGTCTCGTAGAAGAGATAAATCGACCCATGACTCGTGTACAACATTCTCCGCGAAGCGTAGGATCCCAACCCATGCTCCACTCAAAATCTGCCACGTGGCCGCGACCCATTGGCAAAAAAAAAAAAAATCCCAGAAAAAAAATCGTTTTTTTTTTTTTTTAGTTTTTACATTTTTTTGATCGTTTTTTCGTTTGCCAAAAGTAATACTTAATATAACTAAATGTAACAACTGTGTTACTTATAAAGTAACATTGTTTATAAAAAAACGTAACACCAGTTTTACAAAAAAAAAATTAACTCATTTTACTCATCTTTCAACTGTAATACTAACTATAAATACGTGTAACAATAACAATAACTAAATGTAATTATCGTTATACTGAAATGTAATAGTGTTTTTCCAGAATATTTTTTATTTTTTATTTTTGAGTATTTTGATTTTATTTTTTAAAAGAAAGTAACAATTGAAAAATAACAACTTATATACATGAATGTAATTATTTGTACAAGTAAATGTAACACTTTAGTAGATGAAATTGTAACAGATTTCTATAGATAATGAAATACTTTTACATGTATCATGATAAATTGAACTTATTGTAACTTATTATTTGAAAACATATAGATATACTATTATACAAGTAAACGTAACTGTTTTACAATGTTATTATACAAGTAAAATGTAACATTCGTTTATAAAAATTGTTACTTTTTTATTTTTACAATGTTACTAACACAAGTGTTTTTAGTTCTAAAGTGTAAATGGTTGAATTATTACTTTTCTATACATATGTGTTACAATTATGTATAAACACTGTTACATATAAGTAACACGTTCGTTACATTTTAGTTGTAATAAGTATTACTTTTGCAAATGAATAAAATACAAAAAAAACACTGTTACTTTTCTGTATATATGTATTACTTTTATATATACAAACTGTTACATATAAGTAACACGTTTGTTACATTTAGTTATAGTAACTATTACTTTTGACAAACCGAAAATAATAATAATAATAATAATATAAAAGAAGTTTTTTTTTTTTTTTGCATGTGGGTCATGGGTCAAAAATGACCCGTCTCTACTATGAGACGGGTCATGGTGTTCTCATAAAAGTTTTTGTCTAAAAAAAATTAGTACAATGTGTTTTGATATAAAGTGTAATTTAAAATTTCTCAGAATACGCGTATTTGGTTTCTCACAAAAGAGTATTTGTATTTAGAAGAGATATGGTTTAGAATTGTGTATGTAATCATTAATGATTTCCCCCTCAGCTTTTTGAAATGTGTTGATTGAAAGGGAGGTCGATCTTATTTGATTTGATTTTTTTTTTTTTTTTTTTGAAACATGTTTGAATATTTCTTCTTCCTTGATAAAGTCAAACAAGAACGGCTAAAGTGATGATAGTAGACACAATTCTCTGATTTTAGTCTTGTGAAACATTTTTTTATTTTATACTGTATTCAAAAACATTTTCCTATACAATTATTAACATACAATTGTTTGCTGAAAATAATTTAATGTACAATTGTTGGTCGTTTTTTTACACAGGGAATGTCATAGTAATAATAATATGGAAAAAAGGAGCCATCGTACTTTCACATATTACTAAAATAGGCCCTTGAATTTCAAAATTGTACTCTAGTTCTACTTACAGTATCAATTTTATTTATCATAGTCCCATCTTTATCTTTAAAAATACCCCGTCCATCTCAAATTAATAATCTCATTTGACTTGTTGTCAACCTAAAAAATGAGAGAGAAGAAGGAGGAGTAATGTAGTACTACTAACTAAACTTAATTAAGGATAATAATTTTTTTTAACGATTTCCACGCCACGCCAGAAGGAAGCGAGGAGAGAGATCGAACTCTAGCGGTCACCGATGGTGAGGCTTGGCTTTTCCACTGGGCCACTCTTTTGGAGACAATTAAGGATAATAATGAAAATAAAAATAGATTGTAAAAATATTTGAACAATTAAACTGACATTATGAGAGATGACGAGTGCAATCAGACCACTTTTAGTCATTTAATTTGCAATTTAGGTTAGCTTAGGGGAGCAGATAGATTTTTGCAGTTAATTATTTAAAGTTTATTAGTGGTCATCAATACTAAAAGTATAAAAATGAGGAATTTTGCTTCTGATTAACAGGTTTGGGATTATGGTTAGTTTAAAAAGGAAGAAGAAAAGACCTTAGCTCCAAGAGAAAAGCAAAGTCAATCGATGGCAGGGTTGAAGTTTTTCCTTGATAGCAGGATTAAACACTCTTTTTATTTTATGCTTGTTGCAATTGATTTGTCAAACGGTTTATGGATGACAGTTTGCTTGTTTGTCAATTATTTTTACCATGCTATATTACACAAAAATTATTACTCCGTATTTTTTTTCTTATAGGAACAAAGCACTTATTTTGAGGCAGATAAAAAATCGAGACACTAGTTATGGGACGGAGACGTAGAACTAAATTGCATATAGCCATTTTCCAGATAAAGCAACAAGCAAATGGAGGGCTTTGTTGGGAGTGGATCCTAAACTGCAAGGAAGAAAAGGAGTCTAAATCGGGGGAGTTTGTGAGATCAAGAAGGAGTTCAAACCGGAGGAGAACTTCTGGGCGGAGAAGCAGGCGGGCGCCTGGTGGTGACCAGGCGGGCGCTCATTTAGGCAGAAAGGTTGGTCCGCATGGATATTAATTCGAGCGGGCGCCTGGTAAGGGGTGAGCGGGCGCTTGGTATGCCGGCTAGGCTGATTTGTTTCCTATTTTGACACAATCTCTTCTTAATTTGATTTAGATCTTCCTTGTACTGCTATATAAGCATAGTCACGACCTAGGACACATTGTAGCAAATTATTAAGGTGTAATTAATAATATATTGGCTTGGTAATTGCCCCCGGACGTAGTTCATGTGTTGAACGAACCGGGTAAACAATTCTTGTGTTCTTGTGTGTGTGATTCTCTCATATTATGCTTGTGGGTTTGTTGTTCTTAATCTAGATTGCAACGGGGTACCACTAAATTCCCAACAACTGGTATCAGAGCTTTGGTTAGGAGGATTCAAAGTTTCATTAGTTGATTAATTTTGAATCACGTTCTTGGGGACTTTGTGAAGCAATCAAGATGAAGAACTCAATCGAGAAATTCAACGGTGTGAATTTCACGTTTTGGAGGACAAGGGTTGAAGATTACCTTTATTGTAAGGATCTTCATAAACCCTTAGGTGAGAAACCCGAAGACATGTCAAAAAGGGATTGGGAGACGTTAGATCGGAAGGCGTTAGGAGCGGTGAGGAGCGCTCTAACCGACGACGTTGCACGGAACGCGATGGAGGCCAAGACAACGGTGGGGTTGCTACAGATGCTGTCAGACATGTATGAGAAGCCGTCGAATATCAATAAGGTGAATTTGATAAAGAGGTTTGTGAATACGAAGATGTCAGAGGGGCAGACAGCAGCAAGTCATATCGGCAGTTTCAAAGGTATGGTGGACCAATTGAAAAGTGTTGATATTACTTTATCCGATGAAGTGTTAGCATGTTTTCTACTAAAATCATTGCCAGATAGTTGGGAGGTAACTGTCACAACGATTAGTACGTCGAAAACACCATTGGTGTATACGGAGGTTCGAGATCTCATCCTTCAAGAGGAGTTGAGAAGGAAAGAGAAAATGGGAGAATCTTCTGTAGATGGGGCTGCACTTAGGGTGGAGAGAAATAGGGGAAGGGGAGGACCGAAAAAAGGGAAAAAGCCGGTCAAGTGCTACAATTATGGCGCGATGGGTCATATCAGTTATGACTGTCCGGATAAGGATGGCGATGCACACGTGGTGGATGATGGAGATGTATTAATCCTAGGAGAGGAGCAGTCAGGTGAAGATTGGGTGTTGGATTCTGGAGCTTCATGTCATGCTAGTGGGGATGCAGGAACAATGAAGCGATATAAAACTGGAGATTTTGGGGTTGTCTATCTTGGTGATGATCAACCATTGAAGATCAAAGGTAAGGGGGATGTGTTGATGAAGACACCTAACGGGGATGTTTTACAATTGCACGATGTGATGCATGTTCCGGACTTGAGAAGGAGGGTGATTTCTGTTGGACAACTTGATGATGAAGGATATAGTGTGACCTTCACTGGTGGGTCTTGGGAAATCACAAAAGGAGCTAAGGTGATAACTCATGGGGTTAAGGAGAAGATGTTGTACTCTACCTACAATGTCGATGTTCGCTCCGGTGGGAGCAAGAGGCTAAAGAACCGGCCTATTGGTGTAGAAAGGAGAGACATCAAGAAACGGTATGTTAGGGGGGAGAAGGACACAAAGTTGATCAACGCGGTGTGGAAGTCCAAGTGCCCTAACAGAGAGCGTGTTCAGACCAAGAGAAGACGATGCAAGAAACAAGGTGTGTCCAAGTTTCAAGGGGAAGTATTGCGAGGAAGGTGGGTCTGGAGGGAGAAGGCGAAGTTAGACTTGCGGAGAGAAATCAAGGTAGAAGCTGATTTGGGGAGGCAAGAACTATCTAACATGGAGAGGTTGAAACGTCGCTTGGTTTCAACTCGCCTTAGTACTTGAGCGGGAGGCTCGGTAATGTCAAGCCAATATAAGGGGGGTAAAATGTGTTCAAAGGTATTCACTCCGTGGTGGGAGTTGATGGGTGTTTCTATGCTTATGAGTTTAGTCTCCAGGTGGGAGATTGTTGGGATTGGATCCTAAACTGCAAGGAAGAAAAGGAGTCTAAATCGGGGGAGTTGGTGAGATCAAGAAGGAGTTCAAACCGGAGGAGAACTTCTGGGCGGAGAAGCAAGCGGGCGCCTTGTGGTGACCAGGTGGGCGCTCATTTAGGCAGAAAGGTTGGTCCGCATGGATATTAATTCGAGCGGGCGCCTGATAAGGGGTGAGCGGGCGCTTGGTATGCCGGCTGGGCTGATTTGTTTCCTATTTTGACACAATCTCTTCTTAATTTGATTTAGATCTTCCTTGTACTGCTATATAAGCATAGTCACGACCTAGGACACATTGTAGCAAATTATTAAGGTGTAATTAATAATATATTGGCTTGGCAATTGCCCCCGGACGTAGTTCATGTGTTGAACGAACCGGGTAAACAATTCTTGTGTTCTTGTGTGTGTGATTCTCTCATATTGTGCTTGTGGGTTTGTTGTTCTTAATCTAGATTGCAACGGGGTACCACTAAGTTCCCAACAGGCTTTACGATGCTAAGTATGAAAATAATTGGAGAATTTTCTTATAGATCTTAGGTAATCAAAAGATGTGAATGCAACAATGCTAGTAGATAAAATCATAATCATGGAAAGACAAAAAGAGTGTAACAAGATAACATAAAAATCACTCCTAATTTGGCACTTAGCCCTCAAAATCAACTCCAGAATTATAGTATGCTGAAACATGGGTCATTTCCTTTCCTAGGAAAGGAATAAGCAGGCAGCAGCAGAAAGGTATAAACCTGCCATACCATACCAGACAATAACAAAGGTTTAGATATAGGAACCTTTCTCCATTTTTGTTGCATCAGCAAGGAGAAAGGAATCTTTATACAGTCAATAACACCTACTCCCTCCCTCCGTCCGAGAGTAAGTGTCCATCTTTTTTTGCATGTTAGCACGAAGGAAATTTGAGCAATAACTTTAGGTTGATTTAATTATCTTAATAAAAATTTAAAAATAGTTATTGATATTATATATAATGGTGTCTAAGAAACAAGTTTTATATTTTCATTATGATAATTAAATCAACCTAAAATTATAGCTCAATGTTCCTTCGTCGGAGGTAGTATAATTTCTCATCTATCTAAATAATAATATTAATAACAATCATAATAACAATAATAATAATAATAATAATAATACACCCTCTGTCCCTAAATGAGTGTCAATTTTTTTTTAAAATTTCTCAAAATGAGTGTCTTTTTTTAACATAACTTTGTCCCTAAATGTTTTTTTTCAAACAATTTTTCACCGGTCTCTTTAGACATGAGAAACTAAATGTTTGGAAAGGGGATTACAAGATTATATATAATTCTTTGCCGAGTGTGTTTTGGAGGAAACTAGTTCCTTCATAAGTTATAAAAAGTCTTGTTTTTAACCCTTAAACCCCAAACCTAAAACCCTAAACCCTAAACATTAAGCCTTAAACCCTAAACCTTAAACTCTATAAAAATAGGACTTTTTATAACTTAGTTTAAAATCATCTGCAGCTGGTTTAGAAATAGTACTTGGGCCTTAGAGAACGGAATTCTTTAATTCATTTGAAAGAGTGTTAAGGTCACACCGAACCAATTAGATTCGTAAAATCGTAAGAAGAATCTAAAGATGCAGAACAATCTCTAGAATACGGAACCTTGTCCCTCACCCCGTATAATGGAAAACAATCCACTGACCCTAGAGATTGCACGGGCACTCCTTGGGAACGACAATAAACTGGCCGAATATTCAGCTATGAAAGATATGCCGGGTGCAAACAGAAGTCTTATCCAGCTACATTTAAGAAAGCCTCTTTTGAGATTAGATGCCTATTTCGGAGTCAAGGGAGGTGGAAAGGACTATTAGAAAGGGCTTCTTCAAACAGTTCGCAGAGAAACTAGTTTCCCCCAAAATTTTCTCTTCTTTGCCACCAAATTGTACAAAGAGTTGAGATTTTCAGATGTTTCTTAAAATAAAATTTGAACACTCATTTAGGGATAGAGGTAGTAATAATTTGAGGCGAAATACCGATTTTCTTGGGCTTTCTTCTTCTATTCTTTGATTTGGTAGAGGATCTTGGGCCCGGTGAATGTACTACATCTCTCGGTTGATCTCATTTCTCTCGGATGAGAGGATGGTTCATATACCCTAAGATTAGGGGGACGCAACACATAGGTTAAAAATTTATTAAAAAAAAAAAACGATCGCAACAGTTACCCACTCACTAACTATTCTCTACTCCACTTTTTCTCTCTCTTGTCAAACTATCTACACTCACAACACATCATTTTTCTTAATTTTTGAATTCAGAAGTTTTTTGAAGTTTAAATTGGGGCGGAGGGAGTAATATGTTGGGATATGAGCCGCCTGGGGTATTGGGCATCCGGACCCTTTGATCTTGGATCAAGAATTGTACTTATTAAGACAGGTAGAAAATTGTACCAACCTTTTTTTAACTCAGCAATACATTCACACAGTACTAGTCAATTTTGTGCATTTGAGATCATTCAAGGTGCCAATGCTCAGATGCATAACTCCTGGTAAACCAAAAACAAAGCTTGAAAACTCTAATTCAAATAATACATCGGTGTTAATTCCAAAAAAAGTGATATGCTAACTTTAATGCTTGGTCAAACTCTTGAAACCTCTCGGTAATTTATTTATTCCATGATGCTTGTTGATTTCCTTGAGCTATCAAAACTTGTAAACCATTTCCTCAGTGTAACCGAGATCTTTGAGTAAGCCAGATAGCTGCAACAAACGGAAATGATAGATGTATATTACTCATCTCCGTCCCAAATGAAAGACCTTTCCCCATTCAAGGGTCACTGATTTTTAATAGTAAAAAGTTTTAAATATACTTTGCTACCCGCTTTCAAATGTTAGTTTGGCAAGTATAAAATAAAATTTGAAAAAACAAATGGTAAAAGAATATTTAGAGACACATTTTGGGATCAAAAAGGTCAATTCATTTTGGGACAGAGGTAGTAGGTGGAAGAGAATAGTTGGTTGATCAATTGGTTTTTCTACTTGTATGTTAGAAGATGTCATTTCATACCTCGCCTTGTGAGTAATTTTTTGCCTTATCGCCAGATATATGTTTCATCATTCCAGGAGGACCACATACCTGCACAAGTAAATAGAAACGATTGGAGCAAATATTTCAGTTGCAAATGAGAAAGATCATAGCGGAATTTGCTTCATCCATGAATTAAAAAAAAAAAGCATTTGAATTTTGTTTGCCAGGAAAGGCTTTTACCAGTATACTCCATCGCATGATGAGTGTCCCGCTTTTTTCTTTTGAGATAACTTTTAATGAATTATGATCAATAATTTTATGTTAATTTATCTTAATGAAAATATAAAAAACGTTATTGTTAGTACTTTTAATGTGTATCCAGAACAAGTTTTAGAATTTCATTTCGATAAATAAACTAACAAAAGATTACAGTCCAAGTTTATTCAAATTATCTCAAAAATGTGGAGCTATCTTTATGGGACAGAGCTAGTATTAAGATAGAAATAAGCGAACCCATGGGTAACAAACTAACCAATCTTAAGCTTGGCACATGAGTTTGACGCCAATTTGGGACATTATTTTGGGAGTTGAGACCCTCATTTATTTTTCCTAATTTGTCGCCTTTCTGTCAAACTCTCATTTACACTTGTCATTTTCACGTGTCATCCGCCTCTATCAGACACTAGTTTTTATAAGCTCAAAGAGTTGGGTTTATATCCCAGATTGTGCAACTAACGAGTATAACTGCTGAAATTAGTATTATGCCTAAATGGCTAAATGTATGATTTGGCAAAAATGGAATATAACTATAAGTTGCGCTGTGGCAACTGAAGAGTAGAAGTAACAAACTTACAAGAATAAGGGTGTCATCACTTGGAGCAGGTAAGCCTTTCACAGCCACATCCTTTGAAATGTAACCTGTGCCCCCCATCCAGTTCTTTGAGGGAGTATCAACTGTATAGAATACCTGGAAACAATATTTTCAATTTTGGCAGAAATGGTATCAGTTCAGATAATTTATGAATTCAAAACGAGTAAAACATAAATTTTACGTAGTACTACCTCCGTCCCAAAATGAATATCCAAATTTACTCTTGCTCTTGATCAAGAGTAAAATTGGACATTCGTTTTGGGATGGAGTAATTATTATGTAGGACAGCTGGTACCTTTAAATTTGGGTGAGTAGCTGCAAGTGCATCAAGTTTTTGTTTGAGTAGTATGTCATCTGGTGTTACATTGGCATAAAGCAGAGAGATCTGGAAATATAAAATAATATTACCACAATAGATGTAAATCAAGTTAGATCCCCTAGGAGAGCCCACACCTCTTGTTTGGATAAATTATCCACAAGATACAAATATACAGCGTTTTTTAGGCTAACTAACGAGAATATATAATATTCCAACAATTCATTTCCGATGATCAAGTATACTTGATTTTTGAATGAGTTTTCATAACCAGATTTTATTATTTGATCTGAACAACCACCATTGGGGGGGTGGTAATAAATAGAGCTAAGAGTTGCAATGTGAAACTGTGTGCAAGGAGTTCTTACCTGGGTTGTGTCATCAGGATTCCTCAGAATAGCCTCTATAACCTGAAGCATTGGAGTAATTCCAGTGCCACCTGCAATCTGGATGTGAAATTTTTTATTTACATACCATACAAAAGCGTCAACATAAAATAATGAACTAGTTTAACACAAATTGAACATTAACCCTGACACATCAATCTGTTTACATATTTTACTTATCAAGTATAATGTGTTCAAGAATTGAATCTACAAAAGAGAAGACTAGATTTAGAAGCTATGAGGGCTCGTTTGGTATGGAAGCTTGAATGCCAACAAAATTGATACTAGAATGGGAATAAAATCAAAAAGAAAAAGGAACTGGCATTCTAACTTTTCTCAAGAACTATCTACGCTATAGAAAGACTAATCCATGCTTCACGAGATGGGACGGTCATTCTATCGTTTTCCTTGAATGAGCATTCTATGTGGAATGGAATGACATCCATTCTTGGTTAACATTCATGAAATGGCTAGCATGAGTCACATTCTTTGTGGATTGAATTCCTTTATACCAAACGAGTCCCAAGGGCATTGAAAAATGTAGGAAATTTACCTTGTATGCAATCATTGATTCAAAATTACAAAAAAGTTTAAGAAAACAATTCTTTTTATGAATTAAAGATAAATATTATTGATAAATCTGTCTAGTTTTCATGCAAAAAAGGTTCCCTAGTGAGATGATCTCTTCATAGCAATGCTCAAGTGCACTGGTCGGAGGTTCGAACAATGTGCCAAAATACAGTAGTGCATGCAAGATTTTATTTCTTTCAGTAAATATAGAATAGAAGATCAAAAGCAGATTCTGACAAAGATGGCGTGGACTCTTTTGTAATGTACTCATACAAAATATTGCCATGGGAAATTTTAACCAAAAACCATTAAAGGTAGTTCAATCAAGATATACTCCTTCCCACAAAGTTAGTCCCTCTTTTTTCGTTGTCATACGTTGTCATTACGAATGAACTTTGTTCAATAATTGAGGCTACTTTTTATTATCTTAACGAGAATCTAAAAATTGGTAGTGATAGTATTTAGGATAGTGTATCAATAAATAACAAGTTGTAAATTTTCATTAGGATAATTAAAAGTAGCCTAAATTATTGCTCAAAGTTCATTCGTAATAACAACAAAGGGACTAACTTTCTGGGACAAATGGAGTATATAAATCCATGATATGAAAACTACAACCATTCCCACTTATGACATTTTAGTACATGACGCAATGCAGCGTATGTTTCATATTTACAAGATAATATCCCCAGGCCCCAAAGGCACGCCACAAGGAAATCACTCAGTTCTTATTGAAGCAAAGGATCTAACAGGAAAAACTTATGTAGAAGGGGAATGTTCCTTATTTTATCAAGTGCTGCAAATTTACATATTCCTAAACCTCAAAATCCATTAAAACTAGAACTTTGAATCCAACCTCAGTTTTATAAATTACAGTTTACAAACAAGAAGAAAATATCTTTAGGTTATTGCTTAGAAATACGTTTTTCCTGAATTTCCTTGCCAAAACATCATTGTGCTTCTTTCTTGTTTTTCCTAAACCATTATCCTATTATACAGAGAAATTAAGAATACGCAAATTGATAAGTTCAAATAAAACAAGATTAAAGCTGGTAGATGGTTTTAAGTAGATGCCCTTTGCTTACCATGCCAATGTGCTTCTTCATGTTAGGAGAGTATCTGAGCTTTTCAATGGGTCTGTGAGAGATAAACTTGAATCAGTAGTAAGAAGATGAATAGAAAATCCATCGTTGTCACTTGTTCATATAAATGCTTTACCCTTTTACTTCTAAGACATCGCCTGGTTTTAAGCTTGCAAAATGCTGGCTCATTTTTCCTTCGGGATACACCTGAGAAAAAATGGAAATAATAAATAATGTAAATAGCTAAGATAAAAATATATATATATATATATATATATATATATATATATATATATATAAAATAGGATAGCAGTCATGCCTTAATCATCAAGTCAAAGTGTCCCTTAGAGTCTGGAGCTGAGATAGGGGTATATCTGAAAACAAAAGAACACCTCAGAAGAATCCCAAAATTACAATAAGTAGAAATATGATACATAAGGTACGGTCAAATTGTTGATGTTTATCCATAGTTATTAAAGGCCCAAAGCGCACCAAGGCGCAAAAGGTGTGCCCGGAGCCTAGGCGCAAGGCGTAAGGCGGGCGCGCGCCCGAGTGACGAAGCCCGCAAAAATGCCCTAAAAATACTAAAAATATAGTATACATACAACATCAAGATAAGCAATAATAGTATTTCCTCCATCCCAAAATGAATATCCAAAAACATTAAAATTTGCTTGCTAACAAGAGCAATAATAAAATGATTTTTCAATTTGAGACGGAACAAGAGCAAATAAAAATGAATATTCATTTTGGGACGGAACAAGAGCAAATAAAATAAATGAATATTCATTTTGAGACGTATGGAGCAATATACATGAATTTTAGTGATTGACATATCAATTTCAAACGTTCAAAAATACGTATCAACTATCAAATTGAAGTAACGTAAAAAGGTGATGTTTTCAAAAGTTCGAAACAGCGTCCCGCCTAACACCGCCGAGGATCCAATGCCGCGCCTTGGACCTAGGCGCGCCGAGGCTCCAATGATGCGCCTCTCTGCGCCCGGGGCCTAGGCGGGCTTTTAATAACTATGTGTTTATCGTCACTTTCTTAATTTATTATATTCTCAAAAAATAGGACATTCTCAAATTTTAAAAAATTCAACCAACATTGAAAGAACTACCATAAAAATGTTGATGTAATTTCTTTGTATTTCAGGCTATTGAAACTTGTAGATCTTAGTGACATCAGGCTCATGCGCACAGATTATAGTTATCAGCTAAAGGCGGAGACATCTATAGGTATATGAAATCACACACATTTCAGTCCAACTGCCTTTTTTTCTTCCATACTTGACTATGTAGTGTAACCCCTACTTTGATCTATATCATACTCCCTCTGTCCCGGAATAAATGTCATACTTTCCATTTTAGTTTGTCCCAAAATAAATGTCGCCTTACTAAAAATAGGGTATGAAGTTTGGTGATCTTCCTATACTACCCATTCAAATAGGCACAAGTATTACAATGCCATAGGAGGTGTCACCCGTATGAATAGATTGGGGCAATCAAGGAAACACACCTAAAAGCTTAAAAACATTGACTTGTCAACTATGGCATTTATTCCGGGGCAGAGGGAGTATGGATTTGAAATGAGAAACATCGTGAATAATGAATTCATCTCACGTACATTGGTATTGAAGGCCAACCACATAAACAATAAGGTTCCCACTTTATCTGCTCCCTTCTCAGAGTCAGAGAGAATATATAGCTCTTTCACTCTTTGAAAATGAAAATAATACAAAGAACCAAGATATGCATACTGTACGAGCATATATAAAACTTAAAGGGCATGCTTCACATTCAAGGAAAATTATGTCTGGCGAGTCGGCAACAGCCCTCAAAATGGCAAATGTGAAGTAGAATAGACATAGATTTAAAGAGTTCATCTCAAAAGAAAGCAAGCCACTAAAGAAACCATATAGATTTATTATTACAAGAATCATAATAAGCATTGATATTAACTACGAACTTACGGGCGAATGACGTATTTTGTTTTCCCTTCAGCATCTTGCCCCAATGGAGCCCTACAAAAGATAAAGGAACACCGAAAATTGAGGTTTAAGACATCTTCCAGCAATCTTGATCTTGAAACCTTCCTTTCTCTCGCATCAACAGAAAACTACTTAACATAAACCTCTCTTGTCGGATGTCCCCTGCTTACCTTGTTATGAGGCATGATGCAACATCAAGACCCAACTTGGAATTCGGATCAAATGAGAATCTGTGATTTGGTGGATAAGAAACAGAAATCAGAGTCTAAATGAGTATTTTTCATAAGATTGACAGATGAAATCCTACAATGGCACACTGACACTTCTCCAAAAGCAAGATTTCAGTAGTTCCCTACTCGAAATAGTTTTGGTCATTTGTAGTACCTGCTTGATATCGTAACACCAATTTGAGGGTGAATTGGAATGTTTGATTATTATTGCTCATTTGCATATGCAACTTCAGAGATCTAAATTCTTAATTATGATAAAATGTGATTGAAATTCTGAAGAATGAAGAGCATATGTGTCCAAGATTTAAAACCTTGTATGTAGGTTAAAGCATTATTGGTGTCATGATGTGGTCAACGTGAACTTATACACAAGAAGCGGGCTAGTCATCGATACAGGCTTCAACCAGTATATGTCCATATGCATTGGCAGCCAACTCCTAACAATATATTGTCATATAATGATAGGACACCTAAAAATTACCTGAATAAATGGGTATTGTGGCTGACCTTTGCCCTGTCTTGCAACTGAAACTCAATCCATTTGTCAGGATTGAGTGCTGAAAAAGCACAAAAGCACCAGTTAGTCTTAATGTGTAAGGTAGGTAAACACATAATGCTTTCTATTCGAAGTTCATATTCTTAAGTTCAGCCAGTCAATGTATCTTCTGAAGGTGGACAACTGTGTGCATCTATGTCCATACAGAAAGCTAGTGAGGTAAGGAAAGGTTTGTGTGTGGAGAGATAATTTTTTTATGACAAGATAGCTTTCCACATTTAGATTAGATTCACGAGTTATACTCAAACCCGGTAACATCAAAACTTATCTTTCGGGTATAGTCACTTAGATGTTGCTCTGAGAGAAAATATTTTTGCTCCTGCCCTTCCCCTTACACTCGATATTATGTTCGAATCAGTTAAAGTTTTAGCTCTCAAACATATACCTAAAACTGAAAGATTACTGCTTTCACTGTATTGTGAAGTTTTATAATTGTACACATTTTAAAGTGATTTCAAATGAAAAATGAACTGAACTAAAAGGAACACGTGATGAAAGCTTTATATCTATCCAATTTTCCATTACAAGGAAGTTGCAGTGGGTAACAAGAAAAACAGATAATAAATTCATTGAAACAGGTAGAGAGAAAGAGAGATCCGAGGAACTAACCAGTCTTTGGACCTGTTTCCTCATTGACTTGATCCAGATGCGCCTATCATTTAAAAGGTATTTGATCAGTCGACTGCTTAGGGTCTTGATGGTATCCTTGAACTTAATCAAAAATGTATTCTACTTACAAAATTTACAAATGAAGCTACAAGTAAAATTCCATCATTTACAACCAAGTAGAATAAGGACAATTACGAAAATCAGGAATCGTAAGTGTAGAAAACCAATTTGAGAGGCATATTACATGTCCTTTCATCCAACAAGACAAAGTCAGGGACGGTACCAAATACTAGCATACAAAAGGTTTGCATCACTAAATAAGATGAAACTATAGTACTTACTAAACTTACTTGTAATGGTCACAAGTACACCCCCAACAAATTATTTCTATACATTTACTGTATCAATTTCACCCCAATCTTCATTTTGGTAAAATATGTTTCAATATCAAGACCACAAATTTTACTTGCCTTTCTATTCGAAGCAATGTTCTAGCCATTATCACGTTAAACATCAACACGTTCATCATACTCTCATCAATTTCCAGATTAAATTAAGGCCAAAAACACAAAATCAACAAAATCAGCCATCGTCCACATAACTCCTGACGAAGCCACTAACAAAAAAAAATAATCAACAATATATAAATTGAATTCCAAAATCATGTACATTGCACTCCGTTACGAGCTCGATGAAATTTAGGCATAATATTGGGAGTAAATTTACCAAATTTGGGGAAGAAATGTAATAGTAGTAGGAGATTCCACCAGAAATCGCGGCAATCGCTCCGAAGGGGAACCGGAAACTGGTGAAAGCAGATTCCGATTGGCCTCGGAATGCGTAACTGTGAGCGATCGGCGCAGCCTTGGCTAGTCTCTTGAGCAACGTCGCCATTTTTTTGAGTGATCGTCGAGTGTGTGTAAACTTTCTGACCCTTTTTCGGCTACTTAGCTTAGTCTCAGTGAGGGAAGGTTGGAATATGTTGCTTTTGAGTCCATGGTAAGTACTGTGGACTTCATGCGTGGTTGACATTGTCTCTTAGGTTACAAAAATTAGGGCTTATTGTGGCAAGGGTAAATATAAAGTCACAAAAAAAAAGCCAAAAAATGTGGCTTACAAAATGATGTGTCAAAATTTTATTGGTGTTTTTTATTAGAGTGTGCCGGGTCCACAATCGATGCAACCAATGAAATATCGACACCTCACTTTGTATCCATTATTTTGTGAACTTCTTGTGTCAAAAATTGGGCAAACTATTATCAAGTTGTCCGGCGTATTACTTTAGATTTTCTCCAATAATAACCTACATACTATTAAAAAATTAACAAAATTGCCCAAAATTGTTAATAAAAGTTGAAAATTTTAGCAGGCGTTAATAACTTAACAAATATTGTTACCAATATTTTTTAATTCCCCCCCCCCTAATCAACAAGTAGTATTAAAATGACTTATTTGACCTTACTAATAGTGGGGCAAATTACTAAAATTGAACCTTTAATTATTTGTCCTTTTAATTTATTTTTTGGATTAACAGCTCTTTCCATTTTTTCTTCTTCTTTCTCTACAAACGTATCTTTCTCTCTCCTCAATCGTACCAAACAATTCACTGGAAATGCAAAGCAGTAACCCTAGATTTTCTCGAATCAACCCAAACCGATTACATAGCTTTTGGAAGGTTTGTGGAGAAGATCGGTTCGAGTATTCGTAGATCAAGAATCGATCTCTTATCTAAACCTTCTGTTTTCGTCACTTCCTCATAGTTGAATAGAATACCCAGCGTGGTAAAGAAAGATGAGGAGCAACCGATCCAGTGGAAAAAAGGGTAATTGATTGGGTGTGGTTCTCCTTGTTGTTAAACACATGCAATCTGGTTGCAGGTTTGTTTCAGAACTGATTAACAACCTCAATTTTTAAAGTAATCCACAAGAGCCAAGTTCATATTGAGGTGTATGGTGGCGTTCTGCGGTGGTGTGTTGGGGTATGTTGACTACAGTAGGTATTGGGTGTGGGGAGATGTACCACAAAGATAAGCTTCAAAATATAATCTAAACTTGAAACTAACTCATGAAACTTGACATACTCTTACCCTAACATGTTACGGACATTATCCAAGAGTCATTTCCTAATAAACATGAACCAAAACGTGGCTAGGCATGGAAAAGGAAAAAGGGGACAGATTATGAACTTTGAAGAACAACATCACTTTTGATGTTTAGATCTAGAAATAAAACCATGGAATCAACACAAAATAAACATAAAACACATATATACATGATAGACTAGAGATTTGGACATTCATGACATGCTTAAACATGAATACATAACAAGTTTACATCATTACATTGAAAAGAAATGAGGATCTAGCCATCTAATGACTAGATAATCATACAAACTCTTACAATTCTAAAGTTTATAACTTACCAGATAGATTCTTACCTAGTTTAGGAGAAGGGAGGTTGTGATTCCTTTGTTTTCAAGGGAAGACTTTTTTTTTAATTATTATTTGAGTTGAGTTGAGTGGAATGGAATGTGTTTGTTGTTAGCTTGAGTTTGTAATGTGTTTGAGGTTGTTTTGAGGTTATATGATGGTGGTAGAGTGGTGGTTTAGTGTTAGTTGAGTGGTGGACTTTTGGTGGAATAATGGTGGGTCCATGCAGGTGAGGAGAGAAACTTGATCAACTTAAGCTCTCTTGGAATGTCTTATTTGTAACGCCCATCCTTATTCTTGTTAAATTCTTGGCTTGCTTGTTAAATATTTGACTTGCATATTATGTGCTAGTTTTACTTGAATTAATTTATTAACTTCTTTAGAATATTAAGGTGGTTAAATGTCTAGTTTTGACTTTTGGGTCATTTGTGAAAATATGACTTTAGGGGCTTTTTTGTTAAAAGTGAAACTTGAGGAGCCTAAGTGTCATTTTTGAAACTTTTTAAGGATAAAACTTGGTTTGCCTTCTTCTCTGAGGCATTTCTTCCCCCAAAATGTTTACGTTTTCTCTGTGAAGAAAAGCTAGGTTTAGGGTTTACCCTATTCTCGACTCCTCATGTTTAATTATCCCTCTGTTCTCGATTCTGATCCCGGATAAATATTCGTGGCGTTGAATAGAATGTTTCCTGCCGAACAGAAATTTGTTTGGGTAACTTTGATTCCGGAGTAGGTAAGTTATTAGCTCACCCTTGCTTGTAATAACATGTATATATGTTATTCCTGATACTTGTGCTTGTCAATTTCGTGTTTGGGGTGATTTTTGTGATACATGTAATTTTGGGACAAATGGAGTATTAACCCTCTGTGTATAAAAGAAAGAGTTACACTTGAAATAAGTGTTTTGAACTTGTTAGTGTACTCCTGGGAATGTTAGAATGTTAGTAAAAAGTATACTCCTACACTTGGGACGGGGAATTCTTAACCTGGGAATGAATTGAGCATTTGCTGAAAATCGCTCTAGTGTGCGACCGCACAAAATTCCCTGGGCGACCGCCCATCTATCTGAAGCATTTTTCAAAGGATTTACCTGCTAGTGAGCGGCCGCCCGGTCCTTTTTGAGCGCCCGCCCGGGTGACCTGAAAACTAAAAATGTTGTTCAATGTTTGTATAAGTTGGAAATAACCCTAATTGAGGTATATAGCCTTAGTATAAGATGTCCTAGCAAGTATTGTGACACCTTAGGGGCATCAAAAGTGAGTCTTGAATATGATTATTCAATGATTTGAATAGAGAACTTGAGTATAAAAGGAAGAACTCTTCTTTATGTCTTGAAAGTGCTATGAACAAGCACTAATATGTTATATGTGTCTTGAAACCAATGTTTGTGCACCTTAAGGGCATTAGAACAATGTCTTGAGCTTAAACATCCAAAGTATAGGATGACGAACTTGAAGTATAAGATGTCTAACTCTTATATATGACTTGAATGTCCAAAGATTGGAATGATAACTCGAGTATAAGACAATAAAATCTTGTACATGTCTTAAACATCCATAGAAGTGGATTAAGAACTTGAATATAAGATAATAAAATCTTGTACATGTCTTGAAACCAATACATGTGTATGGTAATGAATTTGAAAGTGCTATGAACAAGCACTAACGTGTATGAGACATGTTCTTGATGTGTATGTGAAAACATTGCATATAGCTACTTGATAATAATGTGACTTCTTGATTACTTGAAGCATGTTTCTTGATGAGCTAGTCCACTACTTTTAGATTAGTTCTACTCTCGTAGTTCAAGTAAATACCTACTTGTGCATTCTTGTGTGAGTCCAGTTGGCCCTTGCTTGCTCAGAGGTATATAGGTTCACGCTTATCATGAGGCTTGGGCAAAAGTGATAATCGGGGATTTATGTATCTGCGTTTGACCCCTTACTACAGGCTATAGTAAAGGCATAGCTTCCTTTATTAGATCAATACGCCTGATAAAAGTGAATGCTAAACTCGTGAACACCTCGTGAATCTTGGTCTTGGGAATGACACTGGTTACCGGGTCTTCTTATATATACTGCATAAGCTGTTTCTTGATATTGATCGTGATTGTCAAAAGTAATACAAGCTACGACAACAATGGTATTCTTGGGAGAAATAAGGAAGGAAGCAATATCCTTTGTAACGTGATAGCTTAGCCTTATGTGCTACTTGATGAGTTGGCTTAGCCTCTCATATACTTGTTACTTGATGATACTTGATACATGATTACTTGAGTATCTACTTGAATTGCATGATAACATGTCATGTAGTTGCATCTAATAGCTTACTGAGATTTATCTCACCACGTTCCTTGTTTATTTGTTTTCCTTAGATCAAAGGAAGGCTAGTGATAGTGCGCAGTGAGGCTCGACATAGCTGGGAGCTTACTACGCAGGTTGTTATTCTTTTAGGGCTTGTGTCCTTTTACACTTTGGTGAGGACAATTTTGTATGGGTTGTATAACTTCTTATTTTGGGGTAGACAGTCTTGTATAGTACATGTTGTCACTAGACATCTTGTAATGCCAGCTTATGTGCTAGGCATATCCTCCGCTGTATGTAACCAAGCTTGGTTTTAATTTTCTTGTCTAGAACTCTTGTTGTGAAGCTATCTTAGCTCCTTACTCTTGAGTATATATATCATGTCAGTTTGTTATAAGCAGCTGTCATCCCGTTTCTTGTTAGTTTCTTGATTCTTGTTAGTTACGCGCACCAAGTATCTTCTTCCTGATTCTATGCCTTATGTCAGTTTGTTATAAGCAGTTGTCATCCTGTTTCTTGTTAGTTTCTTGATTCTTGTTATAAGCAGCAGTCATCCCGTTTCTTGTTAGTTTCTTGATTCTTGTTAGTTGCATCTAATAGCTTACTGAGATTTATCTCACCCCGTTCCTTGTTTATTTGTTTTCCTTAGATCAAAGTAAGGCTAGTGATAGTGCGCAGTGAGGCTCGACATAGCTGGGAGCTTACTACGCAGGTTGTTATTCTTTTAGGGCTTGTGTCCTTTTACACTTTGGTGAGGACGATTTTGTATGGGTTGTATAACTCCTTATTTTGGGGTAGACAGTCTTATATAGTACATGTTGTCGCTAGACATCTTGTAATGCCAGCTTATGTGCTAGGCATGTCTTCCGCTGTATGTAACCAAGTTTGGTTTTAATTTTCTTGTCTAGAACTCTTGTTGTGAAGCTATCTTAGCTCCTTACTCTTGAGTATATATATCATGTCAGTTTGTTATAAGCAGCTGTCATCCCGTTTCTTGTTAGTTTCTTGATTCTTGTTAGTTACGCGCACCAGGTTCGAGGTTTTATGCCTTATGTGCATCATGCATCTGTTGATTGTCATAGAAAAGTAGTAACTTTTTCTATACCTGGTTTGCCTGATTTTACCTTTGAAGGTGATAGTCCTATGTATGATATACGTGTTATTTCTGCTTTAAAAGCTAGAAAACGTTTATCTCGTGGTTGTGCCGGGTATTTCGCATGTGGGCTTGACAAGAGTTTATCTGTTCCCAAGATGTAAGATATTCTTGTTGTGTCTGAATTTTCAGATGTATTATCTTCTGAGTATAGCATGCCACCTGATCGAGAGCTTGAGTTCTGTATTGAGTTATTACCAGGTACAACACCGATCTCTAAAGCACCTTATAGAATGGTTCCAGCTGAGTTGAAAGAATTAAAAACACAGCTTGAGGAATTACTTGAAAGGGGCTTTATCAGGCCTAGTGTATCACCGTGGGGTGCACTAGTGTTATTTGTCAGAAAGAAAGATGGGACTCTGCGATTATGTATTGATTACAGAAATCTTAATCAGGTAACCATAAAGAACAAATATCTATTACCTCATATTGATGACTTTTTTGATCAACTTCAGGGTTTAGTAGTGTACTCGAAGCTTGACTTGAGAATTGGTTATCATCAGTTGAAAATCAGATCTGAAGATATACCAAAGACAGTTTTCCGTACCAGGTATGGGCATTATGAGTTTATTGTTATGCCATTCGGTTTGACAAATGCTCCAGCTGTATTTATGGATTTGATGAACCGTATCTTCAAACCATATCTTTATTGTTTCGTGGTGGTATTCATTGATGATATTCTTGTGTATTCTAAATCACGGGCTGAGCATGAGCAACATCTCAGAGTGGTATTGCAAGTTCTTCGTGAGAAACAATTATTTGCAAAATTCAGCAAATGTGCTTTCTGGTTAGAAGAGGTTTCATTCTTGGGACATGTTGTGTCTGCTACTTATATTGCAGTAGATCCTTCCAAAGTTGAAGCAGTTGTAAACTGGAAGAGGCCAACTACAGTGACAGAGATCCGTAGTTTCTTGGGCTTGGCTAGTTATTATCGGAGATTCATATAGGGATTCTCCAAGATTGCTACTCCATTGACTAATCTGACTCAGAAAGCTATTTCTTTTGAGTGGAGTGACAAATGTGAAGCAAGTTTTCAAGAGTTGAAAAGGCGCTTAACTACAGCTCCAGTCTTGGCTTTGCCTAGTGGTTCTGAGAATTTCATGGTTTATACTGATGCTTCTAAAGAAGGATTGGGTTGTGTTCTAATGCAAGATGGCAAGTTAATAGCTTATGCTTCGAGAAAATTATCTCCTTATGAAAAGAACTATCCTACTCATGATTTAGAGTTGGCTGCGATTATTTTTTCTTTACATAAATGGAGGCATTACTTGTATGGAACAAAATTTGAAGTCTTTACTGATCATAAGAGCTTGAAGTACTTGTTTTCTCAGAAAGAGCTTAACATGAGACAACGTAGATGGATGGAGAAATTGAAGGATCATGATTGTACTATCCTTTATCATCCAGGGAAAGCAAATGTTGTGGCAGATGCACTGAGCAGAAAGACTTATGTTTCTTGCTTGATGATTCGTGAATGGAAGATGTTAGAGGATTTATGTGATTGGAGTCCTTGTGAATCTATACATGGAATTATCCTTGCAAATATAAAGGCTAGTTCAGATTTACTCCAACAGATCAAAGAAGCTCAAGTAAGTGATTCTGAATTGCAGAAAATTATTAGTGGAATGTGTTGGTCCCAAAGGGCAACAAGGGTATAGAACCGCTAGAGGGGGGGGGGTGAATAGCGGTTTAAAATCTTTTTCGAAATACCCTTGAAAATCAACCAAGTGCTTATCAGTTTGGTCTATTGCGGTTTAAAGCACTAGAACCGCTCAGATAAAATGCACAGCGGAGTTTTACGGTTATGGCCAAACTGAATTATAAAGAGTAGGGTGGTTTAAGTGGTTGAAAAAGGAATGATGCAACTGACAAGTCACAACTGAAGTATCACAGAAGTATGCAAATCATTTATCAAGTCATTTCACATAAGAGTAAATAAAGCTCATAAACAAAAATGTAAATGACAAGACAAAAATTAAAGATCAAGATCACACAATTTGAAGAGGTTCGTTCTTGAAAGAACTACGTCCTCTACCTAGGTGGTTAGCCTAGGATTTTCTAATAGCTACTAGACTTGTATTGATTTAGAGGAGTTTTTACAAGATTACAAAAGAATCTAAACTCTAAATAAACAATCTAACCGAACAATGCTATTATAACAACCTGTGTTTTCGATGTATATAATCTATAAGAAAATATACTCCGGGTGTGTGGTGTGGAAATAAATCAAGAGCTCAAAATATCTAAGTGATGGCGAGCAAGTGATTACTTTCTATGCAAGGCTGAGTTGTGATGATTTGAAGGCTTGAAGCATTGATGAAGAACTCTGGGTTTGCTAAGGAGATGATGAAGATATGAATATCTGGGTTTTCAATCTTCACAGCAAACTTGAATACTTGGGATATTCTCTTTGAAGCTCAGCAACCTTCATTGTTGAGAAATGAAGGCTATTTATAGTGAAGGCATTAGTGACCGTTGGACAAAAAGGTGAGTCATTGTCTGGCGGTTCTATGCGTTGTCACAATCCCATTGGTTGACCTGTCACTGTCGTCCTTTGCTTTTGCTTTGTGGCAGGAAGTTGTTGGACCACTACCTGACATTGTCCTTTTAGTTGTTGGAGAAGTACAACGGTAACTTTTCAAAAACGAGACAAAACCAACATTCCAAGAATAACTAAAACATGACTTGAAGTTTAAGGACAAGTCACCAGTCATTCATTTAAGGTTGTAAAGTGAATGTTTGTCTTCAAGGAGTAAATGACAGCAATAACTTCTTCAATATCTTGGTCGGCGGTTCCACTAGATGTATGTGCGGTTTCATGAATAAACTTGAAGTGCGGTTTCATCAAAGACACAAACTGCGGTTCGATGAAGGACTTAAGGCACCATGCTGGTGGTTTAAAGATGGCGGCTTGAGGGTCACTAAACCGCTATGGATAAACCGAACATAACTCAGCCTAACTACTAACATCTAGAAATGGACTTGTCTAAAAATTGAAGTATAACTTCATTACATGTAAACCTAAAGTCCACAAAAGACACGTGGAATGGGTCAATCAAATCAGGTGGGTGTACTAACAATGAATCCTAACAATCTCCCCCTATTTGATTGATGCCATTACCACACTATGATAGAGCAAACATTGTACTTGGTAAAAACATGCTCAAATGAATATGTATTGAAACTGCATGTCCCAAGTCAAATGCACGCACAATGCTATACCATAGATTTCTAATCTATCAAAAACAAAGGAAATGAAAAACAGATAGATAAGAAATACATTCAGATGCATATAAAGAGATAAGATAATGAAAATCAGATATGCATGTTTAAACTGAATGTTTAAAACACATACACTTAGAAAAATGTTTTTATGATGAATAAAGTGCATGAGTTTTTAGAAATGCATTGTTCCACAAACAAGTAGTTTGAATAAACAAAGTTTTGGAATATTGGATGCAATGCATTCATTTTCATTATAATCCTTTAAATGTTTTGGAAGTTACAAATTACAAGGAAAATAATGAAAGATAAAACTGATTACAAAAGGATAGAAATAAATCTAGTCAGATCTATCAGGAACCCTGGCGGCGGCTTGGTCTGCGGTTTGAGCAGCATCAGAAGGCTCAACTAGGCTGGCGGTTTCGAACACGTATTCAGCTGACTTAAGACGAAGTGAGGTTGGTTCATTTACCTTTTCTAGGATCTTTTCAGATAGATTCTTGAGATTGCGAGCAAAATGAACTAGATAGTCAGTTGATGAAACCGTTAGGTCAGCCAGTTGGTCTAATTTCTTCTCTAGAGCCTCATTTATTTCTTGGGCCGCTTCAAGTCTGAGAGAAGTCAGTTCATTTAGAGTTTCAAGCTTATGTTCTAGTTTGAGCTGGTTCTCCAGAAGGGTTTCTATCTTGAATTCCATTCTCCCAAATCGAGGGTCAAAAGCATTCTCCCTCTTAATGGCATCAACAAGGTAGGGCAGAGAGGAAAGAAATGCAGATCGGGTAAAAAGTGAATCCAGAACAAATTGAATCTTTACTGGACCAGTTTCAAAAAGGAAGGAAGGGGAAGGAATGACAGAAAATGAAGTGTAGGGAAGAGAAGGGGAAATGGAAAGAAGTTGGGTATTGGAGAGAGGAATGGAAATATAAGGAGAGAACTGCCATCTATAAAGATATGGAAATACAATGCAGTTTATCCTAAAGAAAAATTGAGAGCAGAGAGAAAAGATGACCTCAACTGCCAGATCTTCAATGATTTGATCAAGAGTTGAAGCAATGAGTAGATCTGAAGCAGCCTGAGACTTATCGGCTGGAAAGATTGCGAAAGGATTTGGAGGACCAGACTTGAGTCGTTGCTCTTCATGCTTGTTGGCGGCTCTGAGGATGGCTCCATGGAGGTTGGATTTGGAAGAAGTAGCTCTAAACCTCTTTAGGTAAGCCGCGATGTCCTGTGCACACTTCCTTTTCAAGGCACGCGGTTTGGGAGTCCTAACTGCAACTTTGAACTCAGGCAAAACCGAAGGGGCAGAGATATTGATCAGTTGCGGTTGAGCCGACGGTTGAGCCGATGGACCGAAGGGCAGTGCAGGGGATCCAGAAGGTGAAGGAGTGTGCTCTGGTGAGTCAAAATTTAGCTTTCGTTTCAGTGAAGGAGGAGCGGTTTCAACCAACATAAGGTCTATACCGACCTTTCTCAGTTCAGCTCTTTCTCTTAATTCCTTTGCAAATGAGCCTTCAAGAGGTGAGTGATTCTTCTTGTCATGAGCCTCAGTGAAGTCCACTGCACCAGGTGGCCTTGATTGCCAGTGCTCCACAAAATCATATTTCTTTATTAATCTTCTCTTCTTCTTCAGCGGTTAAACCTCAAGATTGTCATCATCTTGCTCAGGTTCATCTTGAACTGCCTCAGACATATTAGTCTGCTCAGGCGCATCTACATCCACAATAACCTCAGCCACAAACTGTTCCGCAGTTTGATCAGGCTGAACCGCGGCCTCAGACATGTCAGTCTGCTCAGGCTCGGTTTGAGTAGAAGGTTTGAGGTTGGGAAGGGTAGAAAAGATTAGCTGTAACTGTTCTTCAGTGAATTGAACAGTTGGCAGTTTTGGAGAAGATAGATACGGTGAGGAAGGTTTGGGTTCAGTAGCAGTAGCTTTACGTTTTCTCATGAGATTCACATCTTGTGCAAAATTCATGGATTTTTCAACATTTGGCTTTATTGAGGAAAGGGGTTTTATCTGGGGTTTAGAAGAAGTAGGTGGAGATGATTTAGTGAAGGGAATTGGTTTAGATGAAGGTGGAAGAGGTTCAGAAGAGGGATTGGATAGAATAAGGAAGGATTTTGGTAAGGATGGTTTTGGAGGAAGATTGGATGAGGGTTTGGAAGGGTCAGTAATTTTGGCTTTCTTCTTTCTTGGAGCCGCGGTTTCCCTGGGTTGAGCCGCAGGGATTGCAGGCTCCCCCTCAACCGCAGACTCCCTCTCAACTGGAGCCTCAGTTCCATCCAGGCTAACTCCTAGCCTATTCAAGGTGGCAGTTTGAGCTGCTTCTCTGGCTCTTGTAGCGGCAGCTTGATCTGCTATGGCACCGGCATAAGGTTTTCCTGACTTATTGAGCCGAGCCTCAGGATAGGGTCCTCTCTGCTCTTCAGGCAGAGGATCAGCATTCCATACCGCTTGTGCAAACCGCCATCCAAATCCAGTTCTGAAAGCATCAAGTTTTGAAGCACCAAACAAGGTCTTCTCATTCGGTTGCACCCACTCAGCTTCGTTTGCCATAGAAGCTTTAAAGATAACAGAATCTTGATGCAGGAACTTTGTCAAAAGCCTGCAGTGGGTTCTGATCTTCGTTCTTCCAGCGGCTTTGGCAGATGTATGGCGGCTTAGGGCATTGATCATTTCTTGCATTATGATCCTTGGCCAGTGCAGCTTCTTCCCTTTGTAGATAGCCACACAGCAGTTGTACTGCTCAGTAGTGAAGTTGTTGTGATTGCCATTCTTGCACATCACTCCAGTATCTACTTGTAGACACCCCGCCTTGGACCGCTCACCCCGATTGCACATTTGATCTTGTGTTTCTCCCCATTTTAAGTGTTTCTCGTTAGTTTCTGTCACTTCCGTTAAGTTCCTGACTGACTTCGTTAAGTCCAGGGACCAAACTGAATGACAGGGCTGATTTCTAGTCCATTATGTCAAAATTGCCTTCTCTGAGTCGCTCGCCTCCGACAGGAGGAATCAGGCGCGCGCGCCTCCCGCCCCCAAAGCAGGAAGCGCGCGCCTCTGGGCGTCAGTTACAGATTTCTGGCCAGGATTCTCTCCCTTGCTCAATTTACAGGATTTTGCCCGGGAAGGATTTCTTGGTGACTGAGTTTTGGCACCAAAAACACCCCTCTTTCACCTATAAAAACCTCCCTTTACCTCCATTTTCAAGGACCGAAAATTAAACTTACAAAAACTATACCAAAACCACTTTCTAAAGGTTCTCCAAGGATCTCATCAAGCAATATTTGAAGGTCTTCAAATTGTAGGTAAAAGTCCATCTTTTCCTTTCTTTTCTACTTCATCTCCTCTCTCTCTTTTACTCTAATCAAATGTGCTATCACCCAAATCATTTTGGGACATGACTCTAATGATCACCTCATCTCATTGAGGTTGGTTAAGGAGTTATATCCTACATTCCAAACTCTATTTTAAACCCCCTTTTTTATGACTTAAAGAAGAAGAAGAAGAACGTTATTATTCATGTAGATTTTGATCAAGCAAGACCAACTTTAGTTGGGCGATATGGGTGTTTCGGTACTTCCCATCTCGTAATCTAACCCCCGAACCTCAAAACAAAGAATCTCTGTTTTCGTAATCAAACTTAGGCTATAATCAATAGGTTTTTCTTATGTTCCTCAAAACATAGGTGGCGACTCTAAACAATCTAAAACAAGTTAGACATCCTAGGATAATTCACCGCTCTAGCCTAAAGTTGTGGTTTCCCGGGGTATCTACAGTGGCGACTCCACTGGGGATGATTTGAGGGTTAAACTTGCATTCTGATCAAAATCTACATCTTCTCTGGGCATTCTGACTCTTGATGGGGGGAGGTGCGCGCTTCTGGCCTCTTCAGCCTAAGGCGCACGCATCCCGCATCAAGGACCAGAATCGCCCACTTCTTCATGTTCTTCATCTTCTTCTTCTCCTATTCTGCACTAATCATTTCTGCAGGGGTTACAATATGAACATAGGACCAGGGCAATCCCCTGAGTCCAAAATCTGACATTCTGACAGGTGTGCCCAGAAGCGCGCGCCTCCTAATAGCATTGCGCCATGCGCGCGCATCCCACATCAACACTCAGAGGCGCACGCTTCTGGGTTGGTTCCCAGAACAGAAACAGGTTTCAGTGACTGAGCAGAACAGTGGGGTGTGGGCACAGTTGCCTGCATCAGAACAGAATTGAACCATCGAACTGTTTTAATTTTGTGTTTTATTTACCGGTCACACGGGTGATTCGGGAGTTGTAATTTATGTGCTTATGTGTTTTGTTTGTTTTCTTTCTTTTCAAAAAAAAAAAAAAAATTGTCACTTGTTAGACCTCACACTACATGCACATATTCCTATGAACTGCTCACTATCGAGTCGCACAAGTCCAAACCCGTCGAGGCCCGTCCTAGAAAGTTTCAAGCTCCACTCGACCTTGGCTCTTTCGAAGCGGTAAACCTCAGCCCGTGGCGTAGTTCAAGACTACATGCCGGGGGTGACCTTTGAGCCTCATATTCAAGCCGAGCACAAGCCACACAATTCTAGTTAAGGTCTAACACTCCGTGACTCAAGTCGGTTTCCATGTACCGATATTTCCCTAAACTAATGTCTTCAAATCATACATGCTAACTTGTTGAAACGGACGCAATAAAAATCCGTCCCCAAAAGTGGTTATTTTGGACGAAAATAAAAATCCGTCCCCGCATGTATGCTTTACTACATTAATTTAGTTTAATCCCGATACGTGTAGGATTCACAAACGCGATGGAATCCGATGAGTATATGGGACCGCGAGATGGTCTATATACTAGTGTGATGATTCCATTATTTTCTTAGAAACCCCAAAATGGATCCATTCCCTCCGACTTATAAAAAAAAAAAAAAAAAAAGAGTCTTTTCTTATGTGGTTCGAGTCGTGTGCCCAACTGTGTGTTCTAAGCCTCTTCATGGACCGCAAGTGTTACTCAAGACTGACAAGGGCCTCTTCTGCAATATAGGTTCAATTGGTACTTACAGAGTCTACCGAGATTCGGCAAATCGGTTAGTCCGTGAAGAGATCGCTCCAACAGCTCCAACAGCAACCATGACCGGCAGCAGCAACACCATGTCTCTCGAGCAGCTTTCAACCATGGTCCAACTCCTCCAAGAGCAAGTCTCCACCCTTAATAAGGAGGCACAAAGCAAAGACGACATTTGGCAATCCCACCTTGACAGCCAAAGGGAGGCCCACGAGGCCGAGATGGAGCTAATGAAAGAAAAACTCACTAACCTTGCCAAGGGGAAGAACAAGAACAATGATGAAGAATCCGAATGGACCGAGGGTTTGTTCAAAAGTCCGTATGTCAACACCCGCACCAAGAAAATGGGAGAACCAAGTTCCGAGAACAATGAGCCCAAAATGGTGGATTCTATCATGGCCTACATCGACCAAAAATTCAATGGGCTCAACATGGGGAAAGGCTCCGACACAAGCCTTTATCAATCATCCATCCTCATGAGTACTATGGCCGCTCTTCCTGATAAGTTCAAGATGCCCGACATAAGCAAATTCAAGGGCAACTCTTGTCCCATGGCTCACATTGAGACTTATATTTGGGCAATGGTTCCGAAGAAGGTCTCCCCCAAGGTGATGGCTCAATGCTTTCCTCTCACTCTCGAGGGGGCGGCAAAAGATTGGTATGCTACTCTCCCGCTCACTGTCAGTCTCGATTGGGACTCCGCCATGCTTGCCTTCAAGAACCAATACCAAGGCAACACCACTCACCGGCCCACAAGGAAAGAGCTCGAGAATACCACTCAAAGAGACAACGAGTCCTTCATTGACTTCACAAGGAGATGGAATGACAAACTCTCTGAAATTGTTGAGAGGCCGAACACAAAAGAGCAAATGGATATCTTTCTCAAGTGTCTCAAGATTGATCTCCGCACCCACCTAAGTGGGGCTTGCTACTCCGACTTCTCCCAAATGTATGAGGCGGGGGTACGCATGGATGACTTGCTCAAGGAGATTAAGAAGACCGCTCATACTTACCGATACAAGGCCGCTTCCAACTCTACAAAAGAGGCCTCGGTCAACGCCGTCACTATCGACAAGGGGAATTACAAAAAGGTTCCTCCACCCTAAGGGAAGAAGTCCCGAAATGACCGTGTCTATACGCCTCTCCAAGGCATGACTCAAACCGAAGTGTTCGAAGTCCTCAAAGCAAAGGGTCAAGTCACACCCGTGCAAGGGTACCAACCCAAGACGGTCCACCCCAATCATGCTCACCACAAATATTGTGGTTACCACCAATATAGTGGCCACACCACCGAGGATTGCTTCGTTCTCCGCAATGTCATTCAAGATCTCATAGATAAGAAAGAATTTGTAGTGGCTAATGGCGAACATGTCAATGTAATAGAGATAGGAGAACTCGAGGGGACCACCCATTCAATCCCAATTGTGAATGGGGGCCCCAATGTTATGAATAAACTTGACAATTCTTGTTATGTAGTGACTTACGATGAGGTAATGAGGGAAGTACTAGAGAATAGGAAAAAAAAGTAAGATGGGAACGTTAACATGCTAACTCGATCCGGTCGAGTCATAGCAAGCAACCCTTCCACTTCCGCACCGAGCTCCTCTTCTCAAAGGCCGCAAGCTCGCGACACTCCCGAAGACCCTCTACTTGTCCAACTCAAGAAAACTCAAGCCAACATCTCTATTTGGGACCTCATCGCATCCTCAAAGAAACACCGAGATCTTTTCATCCGCAATCTCGATGATACATCAGTTTCTCCCGATACTACTCCCGAGGACCTCACGGCAATGATCGGTCACATTCATTTTGGCAACGTCATCACCTTTGCCGATATGGACCTTCCACCCTTTGGTTCCGATCACAACGAGGCTATTTACCTCAAGGTATGAGCAAGGGGGAGGCCCATCTCAAGAGTCTTAGTGGACGGTGGTTCCGCACTCAACCTCATGCCTAGCAGAATCATGGGCATACTGGGGCTTAAGGATTCCGATTTGAAGCCTTCTGCTCAAGTAATCCGAGGTTATGACAGCACCGCCCGTACAGTCATGGGCATGATTAAAATAGACATTGAGTTTGGGAGCATGATCATGTCCGTTCCATTCCAAGTGCTTGACATCCCAGCCTCGTTCAACTTTCTTTTGGGTCGACCATGGATTCACAGTGCTAATGCCGTACCATCAACTCTCCACCAATGTGTCAAGATCCGAAATGGTGATGAAATAGTGACCGTAATGGCTGAAAACGTCACTATCCACAGAAAAGGTGAGCCCGTCCACCAAGTTCAGCATGGTTTACCAGACTCCACTCTCTCTGGCGTCTCAATCAACGCCATTGATAAAGAAGGGGGAAACGGATCATGGACCCCCAGCAATCACAAAGTCCTCCGCATGATGAGGAATATGGACTACTTCCCTGGTTTAGGCCTAGGGAGATATCAACAAGGAATCCTACATCCCGTGCAAGTCCCATTTGTCAAGAACACATTCGGTTTGGGGTACGAGCTTTCCAAAGAAGACTTGAAACAAGAGCAAGCAATCAAGAACGAAAAGGCCCGAGCTCGTAAAGAAGGCCGTCGTTATGAGGTCCCTAATCTAAGGCCTTACCGCAAGACGTTGAATGGTTATTTTGTCCGCCAAGGGGAAGACGTTCCATACATGATCTTTCCCGAGCCATGGGTTAACAATAAGGGTGTCAAAAAGCCCGGTCTCGAAATCTTCTCCAATTGTGAGATCCAGAAATCCGAAAGGGAACCAACTCCCATGTCGCCCCGTGAATGGTGGGGAAGGAAGGCGACTATAGAGTCCGAGACAGAAATCACCGTGGGGGAAGAACTGACAGATTTAGCCTCCATGTTCGAAGAGCTTGCCATGATGAATGAATGCCAAGTCAACGCCATCCATGACACCGTCATCATGAACGAGACTATCAGTGAGATCCCGCCAAGCTCCGAGCCGATCAACAATTGGTATTCAACAAAGGGGCCCGTGGTATCCGAAGAATTCTTAGTCCAAGAAATGGGTTGCATACCCCGCACAGCAACAAAGGAAGAGCGGCTCACACTTACTTTCGAGTCCGAGAGTGTCTCTAATACCCTCACCCAAGAGGATTTAGAGGCCATAGCCGAACGTGTGTTTCCTTTCTTTGCTAATGAAAAATTTGATATTTCTGAGTACCCTGAGATTGCAAACATCATAAATGATGAATTAACTAATAATGAACTTAACGAACAAGTTAATAACGATCCAAATTATGATGAAATGGACCACGAAAACACAACATACTTAAATGAACTTGCTCAACAAGTCCGTAGTCGTGGTGAGAATGGTCCAAAGGCTGACGAAGAATTGCATGTTGTTAATCTGGGTACCGACTAAGAGCCAAGGGAAACTAAGATCGGAAGCTTCTTCAAGGGAGACGACAGAGACAGATTGACTGCACTACTACGGGAATTCGTGGATGTGTTCGCATGGTCATACAAGGACATGCCGGGTTTGGACAGAAAGGTAGCGGAGCACAGGATTCCGATCAGAGAAGATGCCAAGCCAGTAAAACAGAAGCTCAGAAAGATCAAGCCAGAATGGTCTCTGCAGGTCAAAGAAGAGATTGAGAAGCTCCTCAGTGTGGGTTTCATCAAGGTTATCGAGTATCCGACATGGTTAGCCAACATCGTGACAGTCAGAAAGGCAAACGGCAAGGTTCGAGTTTGCGTGGACTTCCGGGATTTGAACAAAGCTACCCCAAAGGATGATTTTCCACTCCCCAACATCGACATGCTGGCTGACTCCACTGCTGCCTACGAGGTTCGCTCATTCGTGGATGGGTTCGCTGGGTACAATAAGATTCTCATGGCCAAAGAAGATTAACATAAGACAGCTTTCACACACCGTGGGGTACCTTTTGCTACACAGTCATTCCATTTGGGTTAAGAAATGCTGGGGCTTCCTACCAAAGAGCCGTGACGGACTTGTTCCACGACATGATTCACAAAGAAATCGAGGTCTATGTGGACGACATGATCATTCACTCCAAAGGGACCGATGGTCAGCATTTAATCGACCTCCGCAAGTTCTTCGAAAGGCTTCGTCAACACAAGATGAGGCTCAACCCTGCAAAGTGCACGTTCGGGGTTATCCGAGGCAAAGTCCTTGGTTACATGGTCACTGAAAGGGGAATTGAAGTAGACCCCTCCAAAATCAAGGCAATCATTGACATGCCTCCTCCAAAGACGCAGAAAGAGATCAAAGGTTTCATGGGCAGACTGCAGTACATCAGTCGGTTTGTGCACCAACTCACTTCCATGTGCGAGCCAATCTTCAAGCTACTCAAGAAGAATGTGGCTCTAGAATGGATCGACGCGTGCCAAGAAGCCTTCGACCAAGTGAAGCATTACTTGACATGCCCTCCTGTTCTAGTTCCGCCGCACAAGGAGAAGCCTCTTTTGCTCTATCTCACTGTCAATGATGAGGCCCTAGGGGCTATGTTAGCACAAGATCAACGAGAGTCCACAAAGGAGAATGCCATCTATTTTGTCAGTCGCCGATTCCAAGGAGGTGAAAAGAACTACTCTGTCCTAGAGAAGTCATGTGCAGCATTGGTTTGGGTCACTCAAAAGCTCAAGCACTACATGGAAACTTTTCCGATCAAGCTAGTAGCAAAGGTGGACCCGCTCCGCTACATCTTCGAGAAGCCTTTCATGTCAACAAGAATAGCCAAATGGTACTTCATGCTCGCCGGCTATGATATCACTTACGTCACACTAAAATCCGTCAGGGGGAAAGTTTTCAGTGACCAGCTTGCCGAATTCCCGTGTGACGAAGTGAAGGGGGAAGACGTACAGTTCCCCGATGAGCATTTAATTTGTACTGCAACCGAGGAAAATAAGTGGCAACTTTTTTTCGATGGCGCCGCCAATAAACACGGCTTTGGTATAGGAATATTGCTTGTTGATCCAAAAGACATCTACACTCCCATTGCCATCCGTCTGGAATTCAAAGCTACCAACAACATTGCCGAGTACGAAGCATGCATAGCAGGGCTCGAAGCAGCTCTCGAAAGAAACGTCACGGAACTAGAAGTATTCGGCGACTCTTTACTCCTTATCAATCAGCAATCGGGTAAATGGCGAACCCAAGACCCGACTCTCCAACAGTATGGTCAGCACCTTGAAGAACTGGTTGAACAATTCCAAGAGATCACTTTCAACTACCTGCCAAGGGATAAAAATCGCTTCGCCGATGCACTGGACACCATAGCTTCATTAGTCGAAATGCCCAAAGGGAAAATGGTGAAGCCTTTCAAAATTACCCGAAGGAACAGTCCGGCATATTGCATGAGTATCGAGATCAACGAGGTTCAAACAAACTCTCCGTGGTATTTGGATATCATGAATTTCCTCAAAGATGACACTTATCCCGAGAATAGCAATAAGAAGTATCAAGCAGCTCTGCAAAGGCTAGCCTCTCGGTACGTACTGATTGGGGACCGAGTCTATAAAAGGCACCACGACGGAATCAATCTATTATGCGCCAATGAGGCCGAAGCTCAAGAGATAATGTGTGAAGTGTATGAAGGAGAGTGTGGACCCCACATGAATGGGTTTATGCTAGTTAAGAAGATACTCCGCATTGGTTACTATTGGAGCACTATGGAACGAGACTGTATCGAGAAAGTCAAAAGGTGTGCTAAGTGCCAATTCCACGCTAATCTACAACATGCTCCACCCTCGCAACTTTACAACATGGTCACACCTTGGCCTTTCTCTTGTTGGGGGATAGACATCATCGGTAAAGTTTATCCTGCCGGGAGCAATGGGCAATCGTTCGTCCTAGTGGCAGTCGACTACTTCACAAAGTGGGTCGAAGCACAAGCCTATCGGACCCTCAACGCAAAGAAAGTGGCCAAATTTGTAAAGATTAATATCATGTGCCGATACGGCGTGCCTCATGAAATCATTTCAGACAACGGCTCTCACTTTGAGAAGGAAATGGATGCACTTTTGGTAGAATACAAGATCATCAAGCATAAATCATCTTCTTACCGTCCCCAAGCAAATGGCGTGGTTAAAGCAGCAAATAAGACCATCGAGACCATCGTCAAGAAAATGGCCTCAACAAGAAGGGATTGGCCCGAGAAGCTACCTTTAGCATTGTGGGGCTACCGCACATCAATACGGTCAGCGACAGGAGAAACTCCGTATGCATTAGTCTATGGTTCTGAAGCCGTACTCCCAATCGAACTTGAAGTCCCATCTCTACGGGTCCTCCTCGAGAATCAAGTCAACGAGGTCGACTGGATGCAAAGTCGATATGAACAGCTAGCCTTGCTCGACGAGCAAAGGTTAAGAGCACTCGAACGCACGAGGGCATATCAGCAAAGGATGGCAAGAGCTTTCAACAAAAAGGTGAAGCCTCGAAACATCAATGTGGGAGATTTGGTCTTAAGACAACATCCTCCTAATGCCATGAATCCCCTGGGGAAATGGGGACCCCGATGGATCGGTCCGTACGTGGTCAAAAAGATACTAAGCGGCGGTGCAGTCCGGCTCGTGGATTTAGATGGTGACCAGCTACCAAAGGAGGTCAACCTCAACAAGCTCAAGAGGTTCTACGCTTAATCAACAAAGACCATTCAAAAAAAAAAAATAAAAATCGCTCGCTAGGTTGAAAACCCGCAAGGGCGGCCTAGGCAAAAATTAGAGCACGTGCAAAAAAGAAGCCCGCTAGATTGAAAACCCGAAAGGGTGGTCTCGGCAAAAAACAGGGTGCACAAAAAAAAAAAAGGTCTTTGTTTGTTTGAACTACGGAGACCTGAGCCTCCCAACTGGGGGAACGTAGGCAACCTTCGGGTGCGGTCTAAAACATATCAAAAATACCCAATTCACTTCAAATAACAAAATGCAATTTTTATTCATTCAATGAATTATTCAAACCATTACAACGGATTTATTGAGCAACAAAATACATCAAAACATTAAATCCTAAAACAAAGTGGTCTAATTTAATTGCAATCTCTTGGGGTACAAAGAAAAATCTAATCTTTCTTAGGTTTGGGAACCCATTGCTTCTTGTTATGCCCTTTAGTCTTCTTGGACGGGGACGGAACATTCTTGGGACCGCCAAGACGGGAGAAAACGCTAGGACGGGACGGAGCTTCATCAACGGCTTTCCCTTTGCTCTTATCAAGCGGAGCCTTAGCGGGGACAACCATGGGACGCTTCCACACATAGGAGGAATTTCCTTTACCTTTCTTTTTCTTGGGAAAATGACGGGGTCTATAGTCCCGCACATGAACCACCGGTCTCACGGGGTCAACAACATCGTCATTGGGCCTTCCCAAACGATCAAAAACGCTCGGACGCTTCTCCACCATCGGGACGGACCCCACAGCTGGAACGGCGTTCACCATTGGAATGGACTTCTCACCTTCGGGGACGGAAACCTTAACTTCAAAGGAGAAAGTCATTGGGGCCATTATGACAAGAATTTCGTGGTTTAGGAGGAGAAAGTATTTGCAAAAGAATGCTGTGTGACCATTCTGGTCGAAAATGGTTCAAAATTTATAGCTGTTGGAACATTCTGATCAGAAAAAGAAAGGGGATGTAATTCAGCAGGCCAGAAGCGCGCGCCTCCGACTAAGGCTGCACAACGCGCGCGCCTCCCACAAGCAAGGCCCGACGCGCGCGCCTTTGACAGCAGTTCAGACAGAAACGACCCTTGTCAGTTCAGAACAGAACCCAAGCACTTCAACATATCCAACCTGCAGTAAAATCAATCCCAGCAACAAAAGGAGTTCAAGCATCGACAACAAGCATCCTTTGGGCACACATTTGTTTGTAAAGAGTCGACATCTAAGATCGAGTCGCTAATAGAACATAAAATGAGTAGTAAGATAAATAGGAGTGTAAATACATGTTAAATGTTATTACAGGCAAAAAAAAAAAAAAATGTTTTCAATCCCTCATCCTCTCAGCCGCAACAGCTCGGGCACATCATCACCAGCACTGTGCTCACCCCCTGCTGCCGCTCTCGGTCTCCTCATCATCATCGTCATCCTCATCATCATCATCATCATCATCATCATCCTCAGACTCAGACGTCTCAACCACAACATCGGGACGGGTCCTCTTGGCAGCTCTCCCTGACGAACTAGCACCACCCCGGCTCTGGCTACCTTCTCGGCTCAGGCTCCTACTATGGCTACACCCGTGGCTCAGACTCCTGCTCAACGACTGCCTCGCCGAAGAGACAGCCTCATCAATGTCCAGTGCAGCATCCCTGCAGCCTCGTCCCATGCCCCGAGCACCTCGGGCAGCTCCTCTCGCAGCACCAGAGACAGCACCAGCAGCACCTCTAGTCATGGCAGCAAAATCCCTGCACAGCTCCAGCACCCTCTCCTCCAGCTGACGGAGCCTCCGCCTCATCCCTTTGTTCTGCCTACCCAAGTGCCTATAAGAAGCCACGGGCACCTGTTGCAACAAAGAACGGGAAAAGGAAATTACATCAATACAAAGGATAGAAAAACAAGACTGGAACTGAGAAATGCAAAGATGGTCAGAAAAATATACCACAGCAGCCTGAGCGGAGACTCTATCTCCGGTGACATATCCTCGGGAACAATCTCCCTCTGCTCCTCAAAGACCCCGAAGTTGGAATAAGTGTAATAAGGAGGAGGCAAAGGAGGATCAAAATAATACCCGGCACCGGTAGTATAAAACCGAGCGGAGGTCGAAGGAGCAGCCTGTGATCTCCTCGGATCATCAAACATAAAGCCCTGCATCAAGTTGTTCTCCCTGAAGAGGCCATAATCCTGATCCAAGTGAATATAAGGGACGGCATCAACCCCTACCATATATGCCGTGCGATCAGCCTCTGAAAGTGACCTCCAGTTACGAGGGCAGAAAGGAGGAACGTCTGGAACTGCAGGACGAGGGGGGGTGTAAAAGTCTGTGACCTGGGTACCATGCTGCCAAAATACTCTATCTCCCAAGTACAGAGCCATGCACTCACCCGAACTCATCACAAGCCGAGAACGGGTAGGAATAAGAGTGTGCTCAAACCAGTGCTGAACTGATCTCCACGGATACAAAGAGAAGGCAACAGACTCAGGCCTCAGGGTGTCCAAGTGCCGTCGGGCCGAAGTAAGACTAATGGGGTTCGTGCCAGTCTTCACATTCCTCTCCTTATACGCCCACCGTGCGCAGTCCGGATACTGGGGCTGGCCTTCCTTGGCAATCTTGAAATCCCTCAGATTCAGGATAGCAAAAGCCCAAAGCTGTAGACAAGAGGCAGAAACAAAGTTACTGACAGTCAACGAAAAAGGCAGTTATGACTAAGGCAAGGAGAATATAAAAGGGACAGTAAGTGGTATACCTCCCACAGCAAGCTGAAGCCCGTAACAGAGCTGGTGGTCGAGCGGCTGGTCAAATCCATGCCGTGGTAACAAGCAGCCAAGCCCGTTGCGCCCCAGTTATACTAACCAATCTGGTCCAAGTCCACTAACAAGTCAAACAGAGCCAAAGAGGCCGAAGATCCCCTATTGGCAAATAGAGTATGGGATAACAAGTACCAAATGAAGCAACGGGCCACGGCATCAACCCGATCAGCAGTAACACCTCGAGCCTCAGCCATCAAGATGCTAAAATAAGCCTGGATTCACCCCCATGTCACTCGAGAATTCTTAACCTCGAACCGGCAGTCAACCAAGGCCAGTAACTCGTCCGGAGTCCGAACAGCCCCTCTCAAACCAAAAGGGACAGGCACCCCCATGAACGGCAAGCCCGTCAAAGCTGTGAAATCAGTAGGCGTCATAGTCACCTCGCCCATGGGTAAGTGGAAGGTATGGGTGGTATCCCACCATCTTTCCCTCAATGCCTGGACCACATCGGGGTCGTTCTTCAAAGCTGGGAGGCTAGTGACAAAAAGACCAAAATGAGTCCCTGTGACTCGGGCCCGAACATTCTCAGGCAACCTCTTCCATATAGAAATGGGCCCATGAGCCCCACCACGAATCTCTGTCAGACGGGTCCACTCCTGAAAGGAAAGAAGGAACAGCAAATATTTCATCAGCATGACTGCTAGAAAACGGATGAACTCAACATAGAGATTTCAATGACAGAACAATGTACAAGCAAGTATGTGAACATGAAAATGGGCCCCCCAACATGTTTCTTACAACAAATCAGCAACAATGAACAACATGCAAAGAATGATCGATAAAGCTGCTGCAGCAATATTTCGGATAAAGAAAACGGAACTTCATGAAACCCGAAATCGACAAGAAAGGTGAGGCATTCTTACCAAACCCGAAGTCACGAAGTGAGAAATGTGGGTATGAGGCCGGAAAGTAAGCAAGCTCGGGTCCATAGCTTCAACCCCAATTTCGGGCTCCTCGCCCTGTGGCATCTCAAACGGAGGTGATTGCTGATGATCCGACATCGTTTCTTTGACGTAATTGATCCTAGAGCAGCAAGAAAGTGTTTTGGGGTGATTTCTCTACGAAAATTGGGCTTGGAATTTGGAGGGTTCTTCAAATTTTTGAAAACTGGCCGAAAACAGCGAACAGCCTGTTTAAATATGCTGAACTTATGCGCCAGGCGCGCGCCCCCCGACATACCCATCAGAGGCGCGCGCGTCCCATAACGAGGCCCGGACGCGCGCTCTTCCCATCATCAGGCAGGTTCAGAAGCAGTCTCACATGCAAGAATCCATGCACCGTATCAAGATTTCCCCACGGATTCCGAACTCCCTAAATTCTATCACGGGTGCCATACCCCCCTCAAGAGTCAATCTCAACATTTCATCCCCAGCAGAAACATTTTTCTGGTTGCGGTCAACTGTACCCGCACCCCACAATTCAAAAAAAAAAAAAAAAAAAAGGTCAAGTGTGACTCCAAGTGGCACGAGACTTCAAAGCAATATTTCATCAACGAATTTCACTAACGGATTCGTCCTCAAAGGTTCACTAACGGCCTCTCCAAAGGCTCACTAACGGCCTCATTTCAAAGGGTTCACTAACGGCCTCTCCGAAGGTTCACTAACGGCCTCATCAACGGATTTCACTAACGGATTCGTCCTCAAAGGTTCACTAACGGCCTCATCAACGGATTTCACTAACAGATTCGTCCTCAAAGGTTCACTAACGACCTCATCAACGGATTTCACTAACGGATTCGTCCTCTTCAAAGGTTCACTAACGGCCTCATCAACGAATTTCACTAACGGATTCGTCCTCAAAGGTTCACTAACGGCCTCATCAACGAATTTCACCAACGGATTCGTCCTCAAAGGTTCACTAACGGCCTCTCTAAAGGTTCACTAACGGCCTCATCAACGAATTTCACCAACGGATTCGTCCTCAAAGTTTCACTAACGGCCTCTCTAAAGGTTCACTAACGGCCTCATCAACGAATTTCACCAACGGATTCGTCCTCAAAGGTTCACTAACGGCCTCTTCAAAGGTTCACTAACGGCCTCATCAACGGATTTCACTAACGGATTCGCCCTCAAAGTTTCACTAATGGCCTCATCAACGGATTTCACTAACGGATTCGTCCTCAAAGGTTCACTAACGGCCTCATCAACGGATTTCACTAACGGATTCGTCTTCAAAGGTTCACTAACGGCCTCATCAACGGATTTCACTAACGGATTCGTCCTCAAAGGTTCACTAACGGCCTCGTTCAAAAGGTTCACTAACGGCCTCATTCAAGATATTCAGCCGGCAGGTTCACCTAACGAATCATGCCACCCCCTCTATCAACAAAAGCCGCTCACACAGGGAGCGCACCACTCTCTCTCGCAATTTCAAATTCTTGCTTTCATCGAGTCTTTGCTTTTTTCTTGGTGATGTCCTCGGCGGGTGTTTTTAACTTTCGTCGACGCGTTTTGCTTTGCAATCCACGTCGCCGAGGGGCTCTGTAGACACCCCGCCTTGGACCGCTCACCCCGATTGCACATTTGATCTTGTGTTTTTCCCCATTTTAAGTGTTTCTCGTTAGTTTCTGGCACTTCCGTTAAGTTCCTGACTGACTTCGTTAAGTCCAGGGACTAAACTGAATGACAGGGCTGATTTTCTAGTCCATTCTGTCAAAATTGCCTTCTCTGAGTCGCGCGCCTCCGACAGGAGGAGTCAGGCGCGCGCGCCTCCTGCCCTCAAAGCAGGAAGCGCGCGCCTCTGGGCGTCAGTTACAGATTTCTGGCCAGGATTCTCCCCCTTGCTCAATTTACAGGATTTTGCCCGGGAAGGATTTCTTGGTGACTGAGTTTTGGCACCAAAAACACCCCTCTTTCACCTATAAAAACCTCCCTTTACCTCCATTTTCAAGGACCGAAAATTAAACTTACAAAACTATACCAAAACCACTTTCTAAAGGTTCTCCAAGGATCTCATCAAGCAATATTTGAAGGTCTTCAAATTGTAGGTAAAAGTCCATCTTTTCCTTTCTTTTCTACTTCATCTCCTCTCTCTCTTTTACTCTAATCAAATGTGCTATCACCCAAATCATTTTGGGACATGACTCTAATGATCACCTCATCTCATTGAGGTTGGTTAAGGAGTTATCTCCTACATTCCAAACTCTATTTTAAACCCCCCTTTTTATGACTTAAAGAAGAAGAAGAAGAAGAACGTTATTATTCATGTAGATTTTGATCAAGCAAGACCAACTTTAGTTGGGCAAGATGGGTGTTTCGGTACTTCCCATCTCGTAATCTAACCCCCGAACCTCAAAACAAAGAATCTCTGTTTTCGTAATCAAACTTAGGCTATAATCAATAGGTTTTTCTTATGTTCCTCAAAACATAGGTGGCGACTCTAAACAATCTAAAACAAGTTAGACATCCTAGGATAATTCACCGCTCTAGCCTAAAGTTGTGGTTTCCCGGGGTATCTACACTACTAAATCACACAATATTGCCATAACTTCTCCAAACTCCTTATTGGGGGTGGTCTTAGTGTTGAAGACAGAGACCCCTAAGAGCTCCTCAGTAGTTCGGCTGACTAACTCTGGTTTGATGGAAAGAATTCCAGAATTTTCTAAACCAGCCAGGATAGCAACCTTTGAAGCAGATAGAACCACTGCTTTTGTCCTAACAGTGGACTTGATGGCATTTTCAGTCTTAACTTCCCCAGACTCTAAATCTCTGATTTTCACCTTTACCATTCAACAGAGGTACCACACAGACAATCCCATTATCAAAGAATTATGCACAAATTTCCTTATCAAACTTTGGTTCATCTAATTGGAACAGGGGCAGCAGTTTCGATGACTCAAGCAGAGCTATCAGTTTCCTTCCAACTGAATTAGCTTCAAATTCGGCTTTAATAATCTGGGATCCAGGTACAAAGTTGGATTCATCCTAAAAATAATCAAAGTTAGTAAGAGATTAGTGCAAGCAGTTTGATAAACCAAGCATACAAACTGCTACAAGGAATTCTAACAATGAAATAGGCGGTTGAAGCAAAACAGGGGTAAAATGGTAAACACCCAAAACTAGACATGAAAAGGATTTGAAAAAGGATTTGAATGCATGAAGAACATGATGAGCAGGGGATAAACATGCAAAACAAAAACTTAACCAAAATATGAAAGAAGTATACCAAAAGACTCGAAAAGAGCAGATACTAACAAAGTACTAAAAGAACAAGTTCAAATAACAAACCCAGAACATAGTATCAAAAGAAATACGAAAGAACACCCGAAAACCCAAAAATCAAAATTGTTCAAAATTTGTACAAAAGACAAGAAATAAACATCAAACCCAGCATATATGAACATATGTAAGCATAATCAACCAAAAATTGAACGAAAAAGCAAGGAAAAACATTAGAAGACGAACAAGCTTTTACGAACAACAATGGCGGAAAAAGATGAAATGCTAGAGTGAAGGGTTCAAGAAATCATACCATATCGCCTTTAGATGTTTTAGATGTAGATGGAGCAGAAGGGTCGGATGATTTCTTAGGTGCCATTATGAAAATTTTGAAAAGAGTATGAGAAATTTGGAATAAGAAAATAGAGGTTGCAGAAGAGAGAGAGAGAGTATACGCAAATGAGGAAGAAGGTAAAGAGGTAAAAAGAAATAAACTTTGTCTTTTATACTCAAATAACTGTTCCTCGATTAATGGAACGACGAGAACGGCGCACGATGGTCTCCAGTTGGTGTCCCACGTCACATAGAATTTAATGCGGCAGAGATAATTACAAAAAGGTCCTAATGAATGATGTGACATAAAGTAGGGACTAAAATGCAATTTCATACCTGAGCAGTTTGATTGAGCAAACCGACTTACCTTACGTCTTCAGCGGTTTTTGTTAAACCTATGTCTCTTTGATTTAATGGCGGTTTATATTTCTAAACCGAATGACTTTTACTTTCTTGTCGGTTTTGAAAGAACCGATTTCATTCATTTTGACTCGTCAGTTTGATGGAGTAGCTTGTACCGAACCTTTTATTGATGCGGTTTCAGTGATGACAGAACCGCACACTAGATGACTTTTCTAAGCATAGCCAAAACACTTAAACAAAAGATATTAGAAATAATATATATAGATATGATATCTTAAGTTAGTTCTAACATACCCATTTCTCCTCGTAAGTGATAGAACCTGGAATTTTCAAGCGGTTTTGTGAGGATGTCAGCAATTTGATCATCTATTCCCACCTTTGCTAGAAAAATGTTTTTCTTTTCAACATGGTCTTTGAGGAAATGATATCTTATGTCGATGTGCTTGGTTTTTGAGTGATGAAATGGATTGTTGGAGATGGATATTGCAGCAGTGCTATCACAGTAGATAGGGCAGTTTTGTTCAAATATCCCGTAGTCCTCCAACTGTTGTTTCATCTAGAGAATTTGAGAGCAACAGCTTCCAGCCGCTATATATTCAGCTTCAGCGGTTGAGACTGAAACCGAAGCTTGTTTCTTGCTGGACCATGACACAAGCCGCGTTCCAAGGAACTGACAAGTACCACTTGTGCTCTTTCTGCTTATCTTACATGCTGCAAAGTCCGCATCTGAATAACCTAATAGATCAAATGAAGATTCTTTGGAGTACCAAAGTCCAAGGTTAAAAGATCCACATAAATATCTAATAATACGTTTAATAGCAATAAGATGAGATTCTCTAGGATCAGCTTGAAATCTAGCACAAACACTGAACATGATATCTGGCCTACTAGCAGTTAAGTAAAGTAGAGAGCCAATCATACCCCGGTAGAGAGTTTGATCAACTTTCTTACCATGTTCATCTCGATCCAAACTGCAGGCCTTAGGCATTGGGGTATCAACTGGTTTAGCGGTTTCAAGCCCGAACTTCTTTATCAAATCTTTAGTGTATTTGGCTTGGTTGATAAAGATCTCATCATGGCATTGCTTAACTTGGAGTCCAAGAAAGAATGTCAATTCTCCCATCATACTCATTTCAAATTTACTCTTCATTAGCTTATCAAACTTAACACACATAGTTTCATTAGTAGAACCGAAAATAATATCATCAACATATATTTGAACTAATAATGAATGACTTTTGTGTTTAGCTATAAATAGAGTTGTATAAATTTTACCTCGAGAGAAGCCTTGTTCAATAAGAAATTTAGATAGAGTGTCATACCATGCTCTTGGAGCTTGTTTGAGTCCATACAATGCTTTCTTGAGCTTGAAGACATGATTTGGAAATTTGTTGTCTTCAAATCCTGGCGGTTGGGCTACATAGACTTCTTCTTGTAGTTCACCATTCAGAAATGCACTCTTAACATCCATTTGATATAACTTGAATTTCTTGAAGGATGCATAGGCCAGGAACAATCTTATGGCTTCAAGTCTGGCAACAGGGGCAAAAGTTTCATCATAGTCTATGCCTTCTTCTTGCCTATAGCCTTGAGCAACCAGCCTAGCTTTGTTTCTTGTTATTGTACCATTCTCATCCATCTTGTTTCTGTACACCCATTTTGTTCCAATTACTGTATGATCATTGGGACTTGGAACTAGGGTCCAAACTCTGCATCTTTCAAACTGATTGAGCTCTTCTTGCATTGCAGCTACCCAACTTGGATCAGTTAGAGCTTCATCTACCTTCTTCGGTTCCATCTGAGACAACAGAGCAGTTGAGAACAAACTGTGATCATCTTTGTGAGTCAAACTCCCTCTGGTTTGGACACCAGTACTGATGGGACCAATAACGTTGGCAGTTGGATGGTCTCTATGTTCATTAATTTCAGGAAGGAGGTTGTCTTGAACCACTATTTCTTAAAGATTTTCCAGCTGAGGGTCATCTTGATAATCATTGAAATCTTCATTGAAGGTTAGATTTGGAACTGGTTCAACAGTTTGAATGGGATCAGAGGACAGCGATTCAACAGTTACACATCAGCGATTTCAGTAGGTGCGGCTGAAGAACTGGATGTAGCGGTTTCAGTAGGATGGTTGTCAGTTGCTCTATGTCTAGTGCCTGTCTCAAAATCACTAAAATCATTAGCAACATTTGGAGCCATATGTGGCTTAAGGAGAACATGTTCATAAAAAAAAACATGGACTGACTCTACAATTTTTAAAGATGTCTTATTGAAACAACGAAAAGCTTTGGAGTGTTTAGAATAACCAACAAAAATACCTTCATCGGCCTTCGCATCAAATTTACCTTGATGCTCTTTGCCATTGTACAAGATGTAGCACTTGCATCCAAATATCTTGAAGAAGGCAATGTTGGGTGATCTGCCTCTCCACAATTCATAAGGAGTCTTGTTGTGAACTTTGATGATGAGGGAGCGGTTCTGGGTGAAACATGCGGTATTGACAGCTTCGGCCCAGAAGTATTTAGGAAGCTTGGCTTCTGTAATCATAGTCTTCCCGGCTTCAATCAAAGTTCTGTTCTTTCTTTCCACTACTCCATTCTATTGTGGAACTCCAGCGGCAGAGAAATTATGATCAATTCCATGATCATCACAATATTGGGCAACACCATTGTTTGTAAATTCGGTTCCATTATCTGAACGCACGGCAACAATGTCATCCAATTTCTGAGTTTGGAGCTGTCTAAAGAGAGCGGTTACGATGCCATAAGTATCATCTTTAGAGGCCATCATTTCTACCCATGTATATCTTGAATAATCATCAACCACCACAAGTGTATAGCGATTTCCTCCTATACTGGCGGTTGCGACAGGTCCAAATGAATCCATGTGCAGCAGTTGCAAACAGCGGTTCGTTGAAGGCGCGGTTTTACTAGGAAATGACTGTTTGGGCTGCTTTCCAAGCTGGCATGCTTTACACTTTTCATCATGATGGTCAGCCACTTTGGGTAGTCCTTTTACTAGACCATCCCTGTGCAGTTTTGCTAGATACTTGAACTTCAAGTGGCTGAGCCGCTTATGCCATAACCAGCTGCTTTCACTTATATTTTTGGCTACAAAACAGATGTCAGCAATAGAAACAATATTGCTTAAATCTATCATATAAACATCACATGTTCTGTTGCCAGTCAGTAGAGTGACTCCAGAGGAAGCATCTTTGATATAACAGCTAGTTGATGTGAAGATGCAGTTCATTCCTTTGTCACAAAACTAAGATATGGAGAGAAGGTTGTGCTTGAGTCCTTCTACTAGTGACACATTTTCAATAGTCACCTTTCCTCATTTGATTGCTGCATATCCTACTGTTTCTCCCTTTTTGTTGTTATCAAACACTACTGGGGGACCTTTCATTTGGATGAAACTGCAGAGTAGTTCGGAATCTCCAGTCATGTGTCGTGAGCATCCACTATCCAAATACCAGAGATCCTTCTTCTTCTTAGCAGTTCCAGCCATAAAACATGAAATCTGAAAAATAAACATGAAAGGTTTTGGTCCCCCTTATTCCTTGGGTCCTAGGGTTAGCAGCTTTTTGGGACCCACACCTGTTTGACCTTAGGATTTTTACGTCCCTTGGCATTGGGTGTGAATCTTAAAAGACAATGACCAGCACTATGACTAAAATCGGCACAAATAGAACAATGAATTAAGCCAGGTTGTGGTTGCGGTTTTACAAACCCATTACTGACCTTCGGTTTCTCATGTTTTACTGGGTCAGCGGTTTTGGCTTTAACAAAGTTAATCTTCTTGAGCTCAACCTTTCTCTTGGGTGCGGATTTAGGAAATATAACAGGATATTCCTTAAACCGACTAGGAGCGGTTTCATCACTCAATACTTCCTTAGTTGCCTCAGCCGCTGTGGATTTCTCTTTCCAATTTGGATCTCTCCCAGTCTGGTTTTTAGGATACTCATAGAAATAGTTTTGCTTTTTAATTTCTTGTTTTGAGCCCTTTTTACCAGCATGATTCACCTTAGGAATTTCTTTGGTTTGTTCAGTTGGTTTCACACCACCTTCAGCACAGAGACAAGGACACTTACACCCATCATCAGTTTTAAATCCCAATCCACCTTTCTCCTTAGAGTGAATTTGTGAATTAACGATTTGTTCCATGGTGACACCAGACTTAGTCCACACATCGGTCACTTTTTGAACTTCATCCCTTTGTGCAGTAAGATCATGGATTCGGGTGAGAAGTACCTCGGTTCTGTCCTTAAGGTAGCGGTTTTCTTCCACAATAGAAGCTATCCCAACAATTTGGAGCTTGAGTTTTTCAATCTCCTCCTTATGGGACTTGCACTCTTTTTGGGAATATTCAAGTTCCGCAGCCATTAATTTATATGCCTTTTTAAGCACAGTGTGTTGTTGACAAATAACATTAGCACGTTCAAGTACCTGGTCATCATGGCTTTGTTCGGTTTGATCCTCAGGAGAGTAGTTTGGTGAAGTAGGAGTTTTGCCTTGTTTAGCTTCAGGAGTTCTTGGTGAAACTGACTTCATTTGATGAGATTGCTGAGGTTGAGAATAGGGTTGATGATGTTGAGGGTAAGGTTGATGAGGCGGTTGGTGATACTCTGGAGGTGCGGTTTGAGGAATATATCTTGGAATATTTGGATCAAAAGAAGCGGTTTGTAAATGGGTATGGGATGCGGTTTGATGGTGATCTGGATTGTAAACTGGAGATGTGGCATTGTTGAAAGCGGCAAGAGAAAGAGATTTGAATCTGTTTTCGGTTTCATGAGCTTCCTCAAGCTTGAATTCAAATACCCTTAGCATGGAATAAAGATGACGAAGATCAAGAGCTTCCAGATCTTTATTGTCTTCAATGTTGGTAGTTTTGATCAGCCATTTGCTACCAAGAGATTGCATGAATCTCATGTTCAGGTCAGTATTGGAATACTTGTGCCCTAGAGAGAAACATACATTGACAATTTCCACGTACCGCTCATAGTATTGGTGAAGAGATTCCTTTGGGTCTTTGACAAAGTAATCAAAGAGCCTTCTCTGTTGGTAGAGGCGGTTCTTCTTGGTGTCGGCATCTCCTTCCAGAAAGTCAATGATGCCATCCCATGTTTCCTTTGCGGTATTGCAATCTAGAACCTTTGAGTGAGTTCTTAGATCAATAGCTGATACAAGCATGGACATAGCTCTACCATCAAAGTCCACATTCCGTTGATCAGTTTCGGTCCATTCAGCTTCCGGCTTCTTGATTTCCGCGGTTTGTCCAGCAGTACCTGCATCAGGGTTAGCCTTCATCGGGACATAGGGTCCATTAACAATTGCAGTCCATAATCTGCGATCCTCAGATATCATGTGCTTCTTCATCCTATCTTTCCAGAAGATGAAACTATCTTCATTAAGAATAGGTAAGTGATTAGAGTTGGATGTCTGCATCATATGGGAGTTTATGTTTGCCATTGGATCAGCACCCAAGCGGTTAAGCTTGTAAAATAATTTTTGGTGGATAAGCTCTGATACCACTTGTTGGTCCCAAAGGGCAACAAGGGTATAGAACCACTAGAGGGGGGGTGAATAGCGGTTTAAAATATTTTTCGAAATACCCTTGAAAATCAACCAAGTGCTTATCAGTTTGGTCTATTGCCGTTTAAAGCACTAGAACCGCTCAAATAAAATGCACAGCAGAGTTTTGCGGTTATGGCCAAACTGAATTATAAAGAGTAGGGTGGTTTAAGTGGTTGAAAAAGGAATGATGCAACTGACAAGTCACAACTGAAGTATCACAGAAGTATGCAAATCATTTATCAAGTCATTTCACATAAGATTAAATAAAGCTCATAAACAGAAATGTAAATGACAAGACAGAAATTAAAGATCAAGATCACACAATTTAAAGAGGTTCGTTCTTGAAAGAACTATGTCCTCTACCTAGGTGGTTAGCCTAGGATTTTCTAATAGCTACTAGACTTGTATTGATTTAGAGGAGTTTTTACAAGATTACAAAAGAATCTAAACTCTAAATAAACAATCTAACCTAACAATGCTATTATAACAACCTGTGTTTTCGATGTATATAATCTATAAGAAAATATACTCCGGGTGTGTGGTGTGGAAAGAAATTAAGAGCTCAAAATATCTAAGTGATGGCGAGCAAGTGATTACTTTCTGTGCAAGGCTGAGTTGTGATGATTTGAAGGCTTGAAGCTTTGATGAAGAACTCTGGGTTTGCTAAGGAGATGATAAAGATATGAATATCTGGGTTTTCAATCTTCAAAGCAAACTTGAATACTTGGGATATTCTCTTTGAAGCTCAGCAACCTTCATTGTTGAGAAATGAAGGCTATTTATAGTGAAGGCATTAGTGACCGTTGGACAAAGAGGTGAGTCATTGTCTGGCGGTTCTATGCGTTGTCACAATCCCATTGGTTGACCTGTCACTGTCGTCCTTTGCTTTTGCTTTGTGGCAGGAAGTTGTTGGACCACTACCTGACATTGTCCTTTTAGTTGTTGGAGAAGTACAACGGTAACTTTTCAAAAGCGAGACAAACCGACATTCCAAGAATAACTGAAACATGACTTGAAGTTTAAGGACAAGTCACCAGTCATTCATTTAAGGTTGTAAAGTGAATGTTTGTCTTCAAGGAGTAAATGACAGCAATAACTTCTTCAATATCTTGGTCGGCGGTTCCACCAGATGTATGTGCGGTTTCATGAATAAACTTGAAGTGCGGTTTCATCAAAGACACAAACTGCGGTTCGATGAAGGACTTAAGGCACTATGCTGGCGGTTTAAAGATGGCGGCTTGAGGGTCACTAAACCGCTATGGATAAACCGAACATAACTCAGCCTAACTACTAACATCTAGAAATGGACTTGTTTAAAAATTGAAGTATAACTTCATTACATGTAAACCTAAAGTCCACAAAAGACACGTGGAATGGGTCAATCAAATCAGGTGGGTGTACTAACAATGAATCCTAACAGAATGAATGAAAGAAAGCAACCAGATTTTTCTTTCAACATTGATAGAATTCTTACCTTTCGAGGTAGAGTTTGCATTCCAGCTGATCTTGATATAAAGAAGAAATTGAAAAAGAATTTCTGGTGGAACAGCATGAAAAGAGAAATTGCTGAGTATGTGTCCAAATGTTTGACTTGCCAACAGGTAAAAGTGGAACATCAACGTCCAGCAGGTTTGTTGCAACCATTAGAAACTCCAGAGTGGAAATGGGAGCATATCACGATGGATTTTGTGATTGGTTTGCCACGTACCAGACGAGGCCATGATGCTGTTTGGGTTATAGTGGACAGACTGACCAACTCAGCTCACTTCTTGTCTGTTTCCATGGGATATTCATTGTTTCAGTTAGCTTCATTGTATGTTCAGGAGATAGTCCGACTGCATGGGGTTCCTGTTGTAAGGATCCCGCCCCCGTGCACGGAAAACGTGACGAGTTTTGGGGGCGAAACGCCAAACACGGTTATCTCACAAAGCATAACGGAGTGCCCACTTTTGTTAATGATTTAACCCAACAAAAGAAAAGGTTAGAGATTCTATTAGTTCGGAGGTCAGGTTACGTCTTGGGAAGAGTTTCACGTCACCCAAGCCGCCTCGGACAAAGCCGAGTCTCCCTAATGTTATTTAACGAAAGTGCTTGTGTGTGTGTGTGTGCTTTCAAAATGGGAGAAACTGACTGTTTTGACAAAACCAGTTAATTTTTTAACAGAAAAGGTTTATTGTGCAATTTTTCTGATCAAAAAGGAAGAAAATGGAAAATGCCCTCCCCGGCCAAAGTAGCCGTACGGATGGGGAGGGCTCTCCAGGGCATTTTTACAGTTTATCAGAAAAGCAGTCCAGTTTCAGTCAAAACAGAGTATCTTTGCTGAAACTGGGCTGGAATGTTGATTTCCAGTTTATGATTAACAACAAGACTTTGAAAGGTTCATTCCTATGCACTTTGATCACCAAAGGGACCCCAAAAACAAATATTTGGGTGTGATCAAAGGCAATCATTGGAGAAATGTTGGTCCCAAAAGGCAACAAGGGTATGAAAAATAGCTAGAGGGGGGGTGAATAGCTGTTTTAAAATTCTTTTCGTACCCTTGATAAACTCAATTGCAAATGCGCACTTTTTCAAATAAGCGTTATGATATGCACCTATGCGAGTGAGTGAAATGCACAGCGGAATTTAGTAATGTAAATAGGCACAAAGTGTGATAAAGGGGGCGCACACACACTCTAAGTATTTTGGCTCAAAGTGGGTGAAATAAGAAACTAAGACAAATGATATAACAAACACAACACAGTTCAATCAATCAATCTACAATGAATAAACAATCAAATAGTTAGATATGATATGACTTGAAAGGAAATAGCAAGATAATAAGTACGCGCTATTTGGAGAGGTTCGATCGGGAAAATGATCTACGTCCTCTACCAAGATGGTTAGTCTTGGATTTCTAATGGAGATCTTATATAATGAGAGAGTGTTACAAATTACAATCGGTGTATCTCTAAAAGAAAGATCTAAGTGATCAAACTTAAAGAGGTGCGTGTGTGATTTTTGAGATTGAGAGCACAAGAAAACTAAAGTGTTATCGCTTGAGGATCTGGGCTAAGGATGAAGTTATGAAGATGTTCTTGAGAATTCTGGAAATAACAAAGGCAATCTTCAAATCTTCAACAAATGCTTGAGAGAGAAATTCTTGAAATTCTTAGCAACTTCAAATGGTTGAAGTTATGGGGTATTTATAGTATAGCCCCAAAAACTAGCCGTTGGAAATCCTTGGTGAGTCAAAGAAAGGACGGATGTTCTGTCGCTCATTGAGTGGAGCACGTGTCCTTTTATAGCCGTTAGACACATAACACAAATATGACCGTTATGGACAGGTGTCCTTAGATGCGGGTGCATACGTGTTATTTAACCACCGTTGGATCATTGGCGTAGTTTGAATCTTCTTCAAGTCTTCGAGTCTTCAATAAATCACAAAGTGTTAAATCATTCACAATGGGGTGCGTTGAGCTAAAGGGGCGCATAGCACATTCACAGGCGCACGGGCGCGGCGCGTAGGCTCGGCTCATAGGAGCGTAGGAGCGTAGGCGCATAGTTTCACTCAAATCTGTGATTTTAGTGAATCTTGATATTCTTGCTCTTTTCCGGCGCGTAGGAGCGTAGCTTCACTCAAATCTGTGATTTTAGTGAATCTTGACATTCTTTCTCTTTTCCGGCGCATAGGAGCGTAGGAGCGTAGTTTCACTCAAATCTGTGATTTTAGTGAATCTTGATATTCTTGCTCTTTTTCAGCGCGTAGGAGCGTAGGCGAATAGCTTCACTCAAATATGTGATTTTAGTGATTCTTGATATTCTTGCTCTTTTCCGGCGCGTAGGAGCGTAGGAGCGTAGTTTCACTCAAATCTGTGATTTTAGTGAATCTTGATATTCTTGCTCTTTTCCGGCGCGTAGGAGCGTAGTTTCACTCAAATCTGTGATTTTAGTGAATCTTGATATTCTTGATCTTTTTCAGCGCGTAGGAGCGTAGGCGCATAGCTTCACTCAAATATGTGATTTTAGTGAATCTTGATATTCTTGCTCTTTTCCGGCGCGTAGGAGCGTAGGAGCGTAGTTTCACTCAAATATATGATTTTAGTGAATCTTGATATTCTTGCTCTTTTCTGTCGCGTAGGAGCGTAGGAGCGTAGCTTCACTCAAATCTGTGATTTTAGTGAATCTTGACATTCTTGCTCTTTTCCGGCGCGTAGGAGCGTAGCTTCACTAGAATCTGTGATTTTAGTGAATCTTGACATTCTTGCTCTTTTACGGCGCGTAGGCTCGTGGCTCAAACTGAACTTGTGATTTTTCTTGAATCTTGATATTCTTGCCCTATTCCTAAGCCTATTCTATTACAATGGACAACCTAAAAAATGAAGTATAAATACTTCTTACATGTGGGTCTAAATTCCATGAAATAAAACTTAGGTGATGGATCAATCAAATCTAATCAATCCTATTACATTAAAACTGAGATATAAGTGGGCATACCCAACAAGAAATTTATGAAAAGTTGATGAACATGGCATTTAGGCCAAAATGACCATTTTGGTGGATAAATATTGAAACTTTACCACCAAAATGGACTTATTATGCAAGTTTAAACCTTTAGGGACACAAATATAACACAAAGATCAAATCTTTATGTCCCATACTTGGTGATTTATGGCTAGGTCATGGTTGGGATGATAAAGATTGAAACTTTATCCCCCAATCATGACTCTTATGGCCAAACAAGAACAACATCAACATGAAATGTAACAAATCATGATCATCCTAGGTTTTATCCCATAAATCACACACTAGGTGTGAAGGGCACCTTCAATCACCTCATGATTTAGATCATATACATATATAATCATAATATATATAGCTTGGAAGGCCAAGACTTGTATAATACATAGATATAGTGCTTGAAATGGACAAGACTTGCAAGAAATATAAAGTGCTTGAAATGGACAAGACTTTGCAAAAACAAGAAGAAATAATACAAGATGAACAAGTAATATTAACAAAGATAAAAGAGAGTTTGAGATGAAGAAGAAGATGGGGAGAAGGAGGCTTCACCTATGATGGTTATGCCTATCTTCCTCTCTAATCACTCAAATATGTGTATAACTCACTTTCTGCTCTCAAACTAGCAGAGTAACAACTCTCAAAATGTTTTCTCCCCCTGAAATGATCAGCATGGGGTTCAATTTATAAAGGCTGAGGGTGCCGAAACCAGCCGTACGGCTAGGGACCTCATGTGCCCAAACCATCCGTATGATTCGACTTGGCGAGCTTCTGGATTTTTCCAAGTTTAATTCCAGTTCAGTCCTGGAATATCAGGTTTATCCTAGTGAGGTCCTGGCCCATTCGTTTATCCCTAAATGGTACCAAGAATTCCTCTAAAGTTGGTAATTTCAGATTAGGGTACTTACAGAGCCCCTCGGCAACGTCGCTTTTGAAGAAAGCGGGGTTGTCGACAAAACAAGCATCCCAATCTGATGGGAGGACGGCTTGGCCGATTTGGGTGAGAGATTTAAAGGCTACTCAAACCTATAAGCATCCCATTTTGATGGGAGGACGGCATAGCCGATTTGGGTGAGAGATTCTAAGGCTACTCAAACCTATAAGCATCCCAATCCGATGGGAGGACGGCCTAGCCGATTTGGGTGAGAGATTCTAAGGCTACTCAAACCTATAAGCATCCCATTTTGATGGGAGGACGGCATAGCCGATTTGGGCTGAGAGATTCTAAGGCTACTCAAACCTATAAGCATCCCATTTTGATGGGAGGACGGCATAGCCGATTTGGGTGAGAGATTCTAAGGCTACTCAAACCTATAAGCATCCCATTTTGATGGGAGGACGGCTTAGCCGATTTGGGTGAGAGATTCTAAGGCTACTCAAACCTATAAGCATCCCATTTTGTTGGGAGGACGGCTTAGCCATTTTGGGTGAGAGATTCTAAGGCTTCTCAAACCTATAAGCATCCCATTTTGGTGGGAGGACGGCTTAGCCGATTTGGGTGAGAGATTATAAGGCTACTCAAACCTATAAGCATCCCATTTTGATGGGAGGACGGCATACCGATTTGGGCTGATCGATTCTAAGGCTACTCAAATCTATAAGCATCCCATTTTGATGGGAGGACGGCATACCGATTTGGGTGAGAGATTCTAAGGATACTCAAACCTATAAGCATCTCATTTTGATGGGAGGACGGGTTGGCCGATTTGGATGAGAGATTATAAGGCTACTCAAACCTATAAGCATCCCATTTTGATGGGAGGACGACATAGCCGATTTGGGTGAGAGATTCTAAGGCTACTCAAACCTATAAGCATCCCATTTTGATGGGAGGACGGCTTAGCCGATTTGGGTGAGAGATTCTAAGGCTACTCAAACCTATGGGCCTTAGGTGGATATCCATTCATCCCTTCCTAAACAGGCATGGCTTAAAGGCCGGACTTGGTCAACTTGACTCTATTCGGAGAGGGTTGACTAAGGAATGGGCATGGCTCAGAGGCTCAAATGGTGGGCATGGCTTAGAGGCTGGGCTCGATTGACTATGCTCTATTAGGAGAAGGTCGATTCGAGGATAACTGGCCTTACGTCCAACCGAGGACTGCCGGGACGCATTTGGTCAACTTTTCTCATGGCGGAGGGTTGACTACACAAACTGGCAAATTGGTCAACTTGGCTCTATGGGAGAGGGTTGAATAAATGGTCGGACTTACGGAGGACTGCCGGGACATGGTCAACTTGTCTCTATAGGAGAGGGTTGACTAAACGGTCGGACTTACGAAAGAATGCCGGGACAACAAAACCCAATGGTCTTACGTCATGCCGGACGGCCAAGGACGAATTTTAAGTCACGCCAGACGGCCAAAGGACAAGCCTTACCTAATGGTCTTACGTCATTCTGGACGGCCAAAGGACATAATCTCACCGAACCTAATAGTCTTACGTCACGCCAGACGGTCAAAGGACAACTCATAACCTAATGGTCTTATGTCACACCGGACGGCCAAGGGCGAGTTTCACGAAATCTAATGGTCTTACGTCACGCCGGACGGCCAAAGGACAAGCCTAACCTAAAGGTCTTACGTCATTCTGGACGGCCAAAGGACATAATCTCACTGAACCTAATGGTCTTACGTCACGCCGGACGGCCAAGGGACAAGTCTAATGAAACCTAATGGTCTTACATCACGCCGGACGGCCAAAGGGTAAATTTTGGAAATGCTTATTCCTAAAGGCAAATCTTTTAACAAAGAATTTTAGTCAAATTTTTGATTTTAACTTAACCGTGAGGTTTGTTATGCATAAGGCCCTTTGGATTTTTTCCATTCGTTGAGAAGTTACTAATGGTAGGGAATCTGCTCGTCACTGTTGTGGGGATAGCCCCAATGTCATCCTGACTGTTGATATGGAGGTAGCCCCAATGTCCTCGTTATCGCGGAGGTAGCCCCATTATCGTCGATGTCGGGGTAACCCCCTGTCCTTGTTGTCGTTGACGTGGAGGTAGCCCCAATGTCGTCTTTCGACTTTTGATGTTGACGTGGACCCGTTGTCGTCTTTCGGCTTTTGAGGTGAGGTTAAGAACCCATCCCTTTTCATGACGCACCATTTCTTTTGCCTAGGCTGCCCTTTCGGGTTTTTAACCTAGCGGGCATCTCTTTCGCATCTTTTATGGCACACCCTATTTTTTGCCTAGGCCGCCCTTATGGGTTTTCAACCTAGCGGGATACTTTTTTTGGTGACTTTTTTTTTATGAGTGATCCAGCTGACTCGATAGAACGGGGGACTTTAAAGTATTTTTCTTGGAGGAAACATGCAAGGGCATTTTATTTGGGAGAGAGTCCCTTTATGCTAGTGAGCTCTTTGAGAAATATATCATGAAATGGGAGGAAGCCCTTGCTTGACAGAATACAAGTGTTTAGCTCTTTCCTAAGATGGAGAAAAGAAGACTTGTGGAGACATTTGAAATTTGCCTTAGTTAATATCATCAAATGATTGCTTGAATGGACCATGTTTGTCATTAAGTCAGGATTATAGCAAGCAATTAGCCTTAACATGTATAAATGTTGTGATCAATTAAGATTAAGATTCGATCAATGGCAAGATCGGGAGGAGAATTGGTTTAGAAGGTGGAATTGGTTATTGTCTGGGAAATTGGTCATTGAAGGGACCAAGGGACGAGAACTTGGTCATTTTGAGAGGACCATGGTTTGATGGTTTTGTTTCATGCTGTGACCGGACCCGAAGGTTGCCAACGTTCCCCTCAGTTTGAGGAGCTCAGGTCGCCATAGTTCGGCCAATGGTCGTCTTTTGTTGAAGTCGGTGTCCCTTTGAAGGATGTTGTTGCTTTGCTGATGTAGATTGCTTCGCTTTGCGGTGAACTCCTCGGGATATTCTTTGAGGTGGACTTTTGCAGTGAACTTGGTAAGCTTTTGAGGCAGACTTCCTCTTCGCATGTATTCATTTCCTTTCCTTCTTTCCATTGTTCATTTCTTTTCTCTCTTATCATCTTTTTTTTTTTTTAAGAGAGAAAGGAGAAACATTAGCCCCAACTTGCTATCTTGGACATTGGCTCATCTGTAGCCCCTTGGTGGAATGTCCGTTACTTCTCACTTTGACTTTGAAGATCCGGGAAGTCCTTTGCTTGGTCGCGCACGTGCGATCACTGTTGAATCTTGGTGGTTGAACAACAACATCCTTGCCTTTTCATTGTCTCGGGATGTTTTTGTATCGGAAAGGTGTATCGGGTTGTGTATAGTGGAAGGCTTGGCATTAATGGTTTCTTCATGCCAATTGATCACAACATTTATTCACATCAAGATTAATTATTTGCATTTAGCATTTTTCATTTGTGTTAGGTCCATTCATCCTTAATGAGTCGTCATTGACTAGTATGCTTAGAAGTCAATTCATCATTTTAGGGACGTAGCAATCAATTGATAATAACAAGCAGGGCAATTTCAAGAGTAAATGTATATTGCAAATAATGTCTCAAGTCTAGAGAGAAGAGAAGGAAAATGACTTTTTTATTTAGATAACTTTATACATACATGTCCAAGTATGGACCTTTGTAAAAATAAAAAGACATAGTCCGGGACGGACTTTGGTGAAAGTCTAGATCCTACGAGGCTGGAAGACTCTATTTTTTTTTTATCTTTTTTTTTTAGGGATGGGTTCCCATGAGGCATGATGATCCGTTTTCTTCCTCAGTTGTTGGAGGGGTTGTCGGCGGCATATTCCATGTCTTCCACGTGGAACTCGGGTTCCGTGTCATCAGGAAAGATGTCGCGAGGTCTCCACTTGGCTTGGCGTTGTAATTGCCAGATTCGTCTACTCATGAGTTGGGGATTTGCTTTGGCCATATCCTTTTGGTGATTTCCTTCCGAGGCGCGCAACCTTTGTGCATGACACTAGACGAGGGTACAGACCTCCATTTGATGTAGCTGCCTTTGGGCTTCCGAAGCATGGGCTTCTCCTTGTTGTTCACGTGGACGGTTGTCTCGGACGCCAATTCAGATGTGGGATCCTTGGTCGATGTTTCCAATGGACAAGGCCGCAAAGGACTTTAGCATATTAAACCTCAAGGTGAAATTATAACCATGATTTGGGAAGAATGCTTCATTAGCGGATTAGCCTTTTAGGAAAAACTTGATCTTTTATTTTAAGAAAACTCTTCTTTTTTTTTTTTTTTTTTTTTTTTTTTTTAAGACACACTTTTGTTTTGAGTGAAAGACTCACACACATTTTATGCAAACTTTTGACAAAGCAATAATAATAATAATCTTATTAAGAAAACTGACAATAGATTCAAAATGGTCACCACATGGCATCAACCGGGGAGTCAAGACTCCAACTAAACCTAATAGACACTTTTTCTTTTCTTAAGGGCTTATCACACATCCTAGCAATGTACTTTGACTCTTCCTAAGTGGAGGTTGATGGAAGGGGTTTTGAAACTTCATCCTATGTTATGGCAACCACGGCACCATTCATTTCCCAACCCGGGCATTTAGCCCTTCAGACATTTTCTGTGCCACTGATCCTTTCCAAACACCTTCCACCATTTCGGCTTTACTGATTTTAGGAACCACCACCTTGGACACTGATTTTATCAACTTTTCCAAACCAGGCTCTCCCGTTTCGGGATTTACAACTTCATCAATCAGGGACTCATTTTCCTTGGGGCGGACATCACTCCATTTATCGACCATCGGGGAAGTCACAAATTCGAGCATTTTGACGCTCGGGTCATTGGCTGTGTCGGGGGCGTGGGGGCGTCCAAGCTTTCCCTTCTCGATTAGCTTCGAGATGATGCGTTTTATGGCGGTGCAATCATTGGTATCATGGCCATGGTAGTTGTGAAAGGCACACCTTTTGGTCTTGTCACGACGTTTTTCAAGATTCTTTGGCCGGAAATCTTCGAGGGGCCACATGAGGCCTTGTTTGATCAATCCTTCAAACACTTTGCTTATGGGCATTCCGAAATCCTCAAACTTTGTGAAATGGAGCTTGGCTCGGCCTTTGGATTTTCTTTCATTGTTGACCAGAGCGTGGTGGGGATGAGAATCACCGCTACTCAATGCAAAGGGGTGCTCATCGAGTGTCCTTTCAAACTCAGACTCCATTTGCTTTCTCTTTCCTAACAACGTACCCGACTGAGGTGCAACATGAGGATTCTGTGGAAGTGCATGGGTGTAGGCATACCTATAACCTTAGTTGCTTGCAGGAATATACATTGGAGGCATGCAATGAGCTTGTGGTCCAAGAGGTCTCCGATTGTAGAAATGATAAGGGTCACCATGGAATCTTATCGGGAAATCCGGTGGAAGTCGGTTAGTGATGCATGGTTGGGTATCCACATATGGTCTAAACAGTGACTAAGCTCCGGTGACTTGGTTGATGGCATTAAACCGAAGGGTATGGTATTGTGAGTATGATGCTCGGGGCGTAACCGGTGTGAACAGTGGTTTGTAGGCCTTTTGAGTGGATTGTGTTTGGGGTTTTATAGGAAGTGTCTCATGGGAGGTGTTGGATTTGGGATGAGGCGGAGTGAGGAAGATTTGAGTGAGAGGCTCGTTGTGGATGACGGCGTGTTGGGGCGAAATAATGGAGGCCTCGGTATTTTGGTGAGATGGAGGGGGCAATCTTCGGTTACAATCCGGAGGTCGGGTAGCTTCCACCCTTTCATTGTGGTTGGTCACTTTGGTGAAGGGCCCATCAGTTGTGACATCTCTTTGTCTCATCGACTCATTGAACGGGTTCTGTGTTTCCTTGTGGCTCTTTGTGATGACTTCCTTCGTAGCCCCGGAGGCTTCTAGAGTTTGGAGCGGCTCTCCTTTCGTCAGGCTATCCGGGTTGTCTGCAATGTCGTTTCCCAAACTACCATCCATCAAAGCGGTCTTTCTGAGGTACCGGATCGGAGAAGTTGTAGTGATAGGGGAACTTTCTAACTCCACACGCACTAGGCGGCGACATGATGCTCTCTTCCACTTCATCTGAGCTACGGGGAAGACAAAAGGTAGCTTTAGGCTCGGGTAAACACTGGGTGAATGCTCATGCTACTGATGGGGAATGACCACTAGGCTTAGACCTATGGGGTAAAAAAAGGTGGACAGGATCAAATGGGATCTTAAATCCATCCGAGATTCAAACGGGGGTCTACTTACAAGGTTGTAACAGACTTCTTGGATGGCAACGGGGGATCCATTCAAAGACTTGAATTCCTAGGGGACTATTCCTAGGGGTTTAGCGGGTACCTAGGGGACAACGCCTAAGGTCTTAATGGGAATCTTAGCAGGGACCTAGGGGACAATGCCTAAGGTCTTGACGGGAATCTTAACGGGGACCTAGAGGACAACGCCTAAGGTCTTGACGGGAATCTTAACGGGGTCTCGGAGGACAACAGGGTTCCGTCCAAAGACTCAACTAAATCACATAACGAAGGTCTTGGAGGACAACGGGGGTCCGTCCAAAGACTTAATGAACTCCCATAACGGAGGTCTTGGAGGACAACGGGGGTCTGTCCAAAGACTTAACGAAATCACATAACGGATGTCTTAGAGGACAACGGGGGTCCGTCCAAAGACTTAACGAAATCACATAATGGAGGTCTTGGAGGACAACGGGGATCCGTCCAAAGACTTAACGAAATCGCATAACGGAGGTCTTGGAGGACAGCGGGGGTCTGTCCAAAGACTTAACGAAATCACATAACGGAGGTCTTGGAGGACAACGGGGGTCCGTCCAAAGACTTAACGAAATCACATAACGGAGGTCTTGGGGGACAAAGGGGGTCCGTCTAAAGGCTTAACAAAGTGACATTTATTAACGCAAGAATGTGTCAAAGACAAGAAACAAAGAACGGAGCAAGCTCATGCCGCGTGCAATTATTTATTCATTCAACTTTACTTAAAACGCATTTTTATTCCTAAATGGTTGGAAAAGATTCCTCTTCTTTTTCGCAACTACTCTAAATCCTGGATTAGTGGAGGCCATCACTACGCCTATAGACCCCTCGTTTTTCACCTGCCTTGCACACTCCCAAGGATGGACTATCCCAGGCGAGGGTCCTATAGGGCAAGCGGCTTCCACCGACCAAAAAAAGGAACCTAGGGTCTAGTGCATCGCAAGATTCTCAATGTGCGATCCATTCCAATCATGATTAAGCCCCGGTTAAGATCGAAATTCGTCTTAGGGACTTAAGGGACTTCTGGCATAACCTCATCTTTGATGAGGGATCTCGAGTCTTATCCTCGGGCTTAAGGATGATTAGTATGAGCCATTCATTAGGGCTCAACAACACGGTGTCACCCTGTCCTTAATACATAACTTAGGTTAATTACGGTCAACATTAACGCATAAGTCAAGGACCGGGTCAAAGTTGACCATGGTCACACTTGCTTTCACAAGGAGTCATGACTCAGACATTATCTTGGCCATAATTAACCTTAGACATGTATAAGGGACGTGGTAATGTGAGCTAGACCAAAAACCAACCAAAGTCTCGGTATTTGTGTGTCACGGACAAGTGTGGTTGACTCGGCTCAGAAGGGGAAGTGGAATGGACCCGTGCGCGCTAGAAGGGCACAAGAGCACCAATCAAGCTTCATCGTGGCATCCATCCCGGGTTTAAAGGGTATTTGGAACGTGCAAGGTCAAGTGCGCGTAGTGTGAAGCCATTCTATGTTCCCTTTTGAATTAAAATAGAAATTTTCAATTCGTTTTAACATCGTGAACAATGTATAATCAACAAAAATGAACAAGCATGAATGGGCTATTTACACAAGCAATCAAGCAAGAACATGAACAAACAAGGCCAAAACTTGTATGTACAACAAATTTTGCACAACCAAAGAATCCTTTGAAATCAACATCTTTCAAGAAAAACAATTCTTTTGAAAATCATTTGCAAAACAAGTTGTGCACAACAAAGAATTCAAAAATCTTTTACAAAATGGGTTATGCACAAGGAGGTTTTGAAAACCCAAATTTATGTCTAAAAGTTTGTGCATGACCAAGCTTCAAAAACCAATTTTTGGCTAGAAAAGAAGAAGGTAATGTGCTCAAACAAAACTGTAAATTTGGAACCTGGACAAGCAGAAGCCAAAGGGACACAGAATGTTCCTGCCCTGCACAAAATTGTTAAATTTTGGAACATTCTGTTCCCTGCCCAACATAGCCGTACGGCTATAGAATGCTGGCAATTATTTTTTGCAGTTTTTTCATCTTCTGATCATCAAGCCCCAGTTTATTGCACATCCAGAACAGTTTCTGTAACAACCCGAAAACCCGCCTCTATTTTCTTAGTAATAAATATTTAATTATTTATTTATTTCTTATTTATTTATCTAATTATTTATTTATCTAAATAATTTTGTGTGCATTTTGTGGGATAATGTTTTATGCCTAGCATTTTAATTAATCATTTGTGCTAGTGTAGAATTATTGGGTCTTAGTTGTTAGTGGGGAAATGGGTTTATGTGTTAGTAGGGTTAGAGGGGGCCTAAGTGTAACATTTTTTTTAATAATTCTACTTACTCCCTCCATCACCCCTCTCCTCCCTCACTCCCTCATTTTCTCCCAGCATACTCCCTCTCTCTCTCCTTGGTTTGGGTAAGTTTTCTTCCCTTCCTTCTCTCTTCAATCTAGCTATCTTCCCCTCATTATCTCTCATTTCTCATAACTTGAAACATGTTTAGATCGCATTAGGATCGTAGAGAACAAAGAAATTTCGAATTCCGGCAACTTTGATAAAATCCGGGTAAGTTACTTTTCCCCCATTTTTATGCTAAAATGTTCATCTTTAGTTTATGTAATGCTTTAGTTCATATATATGCCATTTTGGTTGAGTTTGGAATTTATTTGTATTTTTGTTCATCTTTTATGATTTTGAAATGTTGGGATCAAATCTTGATTTAGGATTGCTAGATGGTGTTATTTAGGTTCCTTATAGGTTAAAATGTGGTTTTGGGTACTTGGGTATGCTAATAGAAGAGTTGGGAATGTTGGGTTTGATTTGGGTAAGGTTTATGTTTAAATTTGGTAAGAACTTGAAGAACCCGGCTGATTTTCCTTCCAGTCCGTCGACCGGGCGCCCGCCCAGGTTTGGCTAGGCGCCCGCCCGCCTGTCCTTTTTCCTTCGGCCAGCCTACTGCCTAAATGAGCGCCTGCCCGCCCTTTGGCGAGCGCCCCCCCGCCCCCTTTTTCTGGAAATCATATTTGTGTTTGTTTAAGACTAGGTTGTATTTTTAGTTTGGGTTTTAGAGGCACATGAATTGAGTTTTCTTGTCTTTAAATGTTAGGATAGAAGTATATATAGGTACTCCTAAGATTTAGAACGAAAGGAGTGAAATTCGGAGCTAAAACAGGGATTTTTCATAATGTCCGGCCGAACACTTTATAAAAATTGTCCGTTTTACGTTCAATCTTCCGGAGACCATAACTTCTTCGTCCGGACTCCGTTTTGGACTTGTAAACTATCCTTGGAAAGCTCTTTTCTAGTAATACGCAATGGTTCTATTGGCCGCATGGTTCCAGATCAGAATGGTTGTCTTATTGTTGAGGTTTAAGATCAAGGTGTAGTATCGGTCTAGGTTCCGTAGTACTATTCTAGTTGACTTAGTTGGGCACCGTGGAACACTTTAGTAATTAAAATTGGTTCCTTTGTGAACAATGGTGTTATGTAATTTTATCAAGTATTGTTTGGGAATGTTTGGGCATCTTATGATGTGTTCGTGATTGTTCCAATCGAATTGATTTTCGAGTAAGACTTGGTCTAGGTTTTAGGCGATGTCCTAGAGTACCTAGAGGGTTGTTATTGAACACCAAAGTGTAGGGTTTATTCCAGTCGTTATCATGTTCTAATAAGTGTAACCTTTTGGATTCGTTTGGGGTGTTTAGAATTGGTTCGTTATGGACGGAGGTAAAGCGTGAATTGGCAATTGGGTACTTACGGTTTGATTAACCTTAAGGTGTATTCATTCTGATTTCCTACTTTGGAATTCCAGGTGTGGTGATATGGTTGAGTTCATAGTCCTAGTATATCTTTATGAGTAAATGTTTAGGGTCATTTTGGTAATAGTCACTGTGCCATTTGTGAGCGACCGTTTGGGTTGTGCTCTTTATGATTAACTTGTGGGTATCATATTTAGGATGTATTTGGTACGTGCCTTATCTTGGAATCATTATGTTTTAATGGTCAATGTTGTTAGACTCTTTTATGAGAAACTCCTTGTGTTTAATGTTGTTGAACTCTTCTTGAATAATCGTTTGCATCTTTTATGGTGATTAATTGGTATGGTTCCCTACTTTGGAACCCTAAGTTGTTTAATTATGCTAGTATTTATTACTTAGCAGTTATTTGAAAGTCCAGCTGGTATTTGTGGTTGTGTCGGGCGATGTTAGATATTGTGATGGCACCGGCCAAGTCCATTATGGTGTCGACCATTGTTTTGCCCTTATTTTCCTCTTCCAGATTGGCCTTGGTTGAGACGTTTTGGAGCATGACTTTGTGGCATGGCTCCCGCCCTTTGTGGCACGTTACTTTGTTATTGGTTCCGGTACCGGGGGTTTTCTCTTCAGCTATTATGCTACTACGAAGATGGTTCGATTGGTTGATTGATTGATGGGTCGGTTCTGACCGGGGCTCTCTTCAGCTGTTATGCTGCTATTGTTGACTGGTTTATCGGTTAAAGCTGCGCAGCGATTGTTCTATTGGTTTGGTGAAACCTTGGCTCAGTATCCTTTGTAACGTGTTTATTTCAGTCTTATGTGCTGCATGATGAGTTAGTCGTTATTTCCAACTGGTATGGGACGGTTGACGATAGGGAGCTTTCTCATTTGTTGTTATATGATTTACTTGCTCAGTTATATAATTGATTTGCATGATATTATGCCATGTAGATGCATTTAGTAACTTACTGAGATTTTATCTCACCCCGTTTCTTGTTTCAAATTGTTTTTCCTTAACCCCCCCCCCCCAGGAAAGCAAGTGGTATCGTTTGAGGTCCGTTGTATCGGGAGCCTTCTGAGCAGGTTGATCGCCTTTGGGGTAGTTACTCTTCAGAGCCTCTTTGTATATGGTTGAAAGGTTGTGGTCGTTCAGGGTCATGTATTTACTGTGGTCCTTTGGGAATTTATATTATTAATAGTTGTTCTTGCTTCCGCGTTTGTTTCTAGTCTCCGAGTTATAATCTCGTTAAGGTATTGTTTGTTGGTATTGGTTTATAGTAGAATTCACGAGCCCGGTTTGGTATTTAGCATTCTTGGAGATGTTAATTATGTAAATTTTATATTTATGGATTTTTAGAATTTTCGGGGCGTGACAGTTTGGTATCAGAGCAATGGTTTTAGATCTTGAAGGAGAATAAGAACTCTGATATTGAATAGGCTTCAATACTTGGGTGTTATAACTTTGAGCGGTTTAGGAAACTAAGTTTTCTTGGAAGACGAGGTTAAGGTAGAAGTTGGTTTAGTTATGAGTCGTGATATTGACGTCGAGTGTTTCTTTCCTTGTGGTATATCAAGTATAGGATTGGTGTCAATAGTGTTGGTTCCATTGGGGTTAGTTGGCTTGGGAATCGAGAGTGCGAGCTTTGAAGGCTTGGACGTACCTATTTCGTAAAGTGGAAATGTCTTGTGCTATATTCGTATGTTTGTTCTCATTAAGTGATTTATGTTGATATGTATTCTCGAGTACGAAATTTCGTGATTTCTACTGATAGAAATGAGGTGATTTGGTTATGTCACCTATGCAGGATATTGACGAGTTAAGTGGTATGGTTTAGCTTTCTACATGCTACGAATTTCTTGTGTGCCATCGATAGGTAATGAATAATTCTATATTAGTGTGTTTGACTTGTTTAGGAGCATACTAAGTATATATATATATATATAATGTTCAGGTTCTATATTGGAAATCAGAAAATCTTTATTATAAGGTTGTGCTGGGAATTTAGCTTATTCAGTTGGCAATACTAATATTGAAGTCTTGAGTATAATGTATACTGGGTGCGATATGTCGCTTGACCGATGGGGAACTTGGGTTATATGATGAGTTGATATGGGCTATAATACTGATAGGTAAATCGGTGAACATATAGTATCGGTTGGGTTAAAAGAGTTAAAGATTCAATTTGAGAATTTCTCAATAAGAGATTTTTCTTTACTTTTGGTACATCTTTGTGAGTGCATCAGAATTGTTTAGTATGAGGAAATACTTAACTTGTTTGGGACCATTTTAGCACATGATTGGAGTTGAGTTAAAGCAAAATGAGTTATGAGTATATTGTGGAAGTTATAATCATTTTTTTTATGGTAAGCACGGATTATTAATTTAAATGGGAGTTAGAGGAAATATTTTGAAGGTAAAATTTGTGTTGTTTGCGGACTACTGAGTATGTGGAATTGTATTAGGCTTTCCAGAATGGGAGTAATGTATTGATGGTAGTTTAACGTGGATTTAAGTGGACATTTTGTGTTAAGAATTTTGGGCTTATATTGTACCTTTAGTTTAAGGTGTTAATTAGAGTGAAAGCACTATAGCGGTAATCCTTGAAAATATAGCCACTACGGTGAAAATTTTGGGGATGGAAAATTTCTTTAGCCTTGTATAGTATTAGAACGTTACCCGCTAGTATTTTGAATTTCTGTGGAGTAATCCTTATCCGATCAATGTATCCTTGCAGTGCAAATAAGGTCATGGGTAAAACGGGTCTGTAGTATCTCGAGAATTGTGTTTAGGAGTAATCTGGATTCTGCGACTTTGGGTGATAAAGTATTTGCATATATTTTGAGGATTAACGCTTGATAAGTGGAACTATCTGTGACTTGGAAATTGTTGTGATTTTAGTGGTTTTACCTTAGCGGGTTATATTATATTTTATTTTTGGGACCAAGTTGAAACGTTATGATAACGGACTATCAAAAATTGATGGATATATTTCCTTAGAAAACTAAGTATGAGGTAATGCTAGTAGTTGAGAAATTCAAAGGTTATGACTGTATTATGTTTTATCTTATAAGGAAAGTGAGTGTGGTAGTGGAATCGCATTTGAACGGATAGTTGATAACAGTAGATTTTGGTTATATCATTGAGTTATTGGGTGACAGTAATCGTTAGCCCTATTCCTTCTCTTAATTATTCGGGTAGTAGTATGATTACGTGGGTTGATGTATAGATCGTCAATGCGTGCGGATGAAACGGAAAAGTAAAACTTATGGATGTTGATGATTTAAGGGTTGATGGTGAGCGTAATGCTAATTAGGATTAAATCAGCTATGTCTTAGAATTAGTGAACAAGTGATAGTCTTGAGAATTTCAAATTCGGGATGAAAGAGGAAATTAACTTTAGAATATTTGATACGAGTATACTTGAGATGCGTATGTGTTCAAATGTGTTGGTTTAGTTTATTTGAGTCGTGGGGACGATGTATGAAATATTTAATTGGTACTTGATTATGAGTGCTTTATGCGAATTGATACTTTGTCGCCTCATTATGACCGCGCGTTGTGATTTTGATGAGTGAATTCGCGGGCGAATTCTTTTTAAGGAGGGTAGATTGTAACGACCCGAAAACCCGCCTCTATTTTCTTAGTAATAAATATTTAATTATTTATTTATTTCTTATTTATTTATTTAAATTATTTATTTATCTAAATAATTTTGTGTGCATTTTGTGGGATAATGTTTTATGCCTAGCGTTTTAATTAATCATTTGTGCTAGTGTAGAATTATTGGGTCTTAGTTGTTAGTGGGGAAATGGGTTTATGTGTTAGTAGGGTTAGAGGGGGCCTAAGTGTAACATTTTTTTTAATAATTCTACTTACTCCCTCCATCACCCCTCTCCTCCCTCACTCCCTCATTTTCTCCCAGCATATTCCCTCTCTCTCTCTTTGGTTTGGGTAAGTTTTCTTCCCTTCCTTCTCTCTTCAATCTAGCTATCTTCCCCTCATTATCTCTCATTTCTCATAACTTGAAACATGTTTAGATTGTCGTTAGGATCGTAGAGAACAAAGAAATTTCGAATTCCGGCAACTTTGATAAAATCCGGGTAAGTTACTTTTCCCCCATTTTTATGCTAAAATGTTCATCTTTAGTTTATGTAATGCTTTAGTTCATATATATGCCATTTTGGTTGAGTTTGGAATTTATTTGTATTTTTGTTCATCTTTTGTGATTTTGAAATGTTGGGATCAAATCTTGATTTAGGATTGCTAGATGGTGTTATTTAGGTTCCTTATAGGCTAAAATGTGGTTTTGGGTACTTGGGTATGCTAATAGAAGAGTTGGGAATGTTGGGTTTGATTTGGGTAAGGTTTATGTTTAATTTTGGTAAGAACTTGAAGAACCCGGCTGATTTTCCTCCCAGTCGATCGACCGGGCGCCCGCCCAGGTTTGGCTAGGCGCCCGCCCACCTGTCCTTTTTCCTTCGGCCAGCCTACTGCCTAAATGAGCGCCCGCCCGCCCCTTGGCGAGCGCCCGCCCGCCCCTTTTTTCTGGAAATCATATTTGTGTTTGTTTAAGACTAGGTTGTATTTTTAGTTTGGGTTTTAGAGGCACATGAATTGAGTTTTCTTGTCTTTAAATGTTAGGATAGAAGTATATATAGGTACTCCTAAGATTTAGAACGAAATGAGTGAAATTCGGAGCTAAAACAGGGATTTTTCATAATGTCCGGCCGAACACTTTATAAAAATTGTCCGTTTTACGTTCAATCTTCCGGAGATCATAACTTCTTCGTCCGGACTCCGTTTTGGATGTGTAAACTATCGTTGGAAAGTTCTTTTCGAGTACTACGCAATGGTTCTATTGGCCGCATGGTTCCAGATTATAATGGTTGTCTTATTGTTGAGGTTTAAGATCAAGGTGTAGTCTCGGTCTAGGTTCCGTAGTACTATTCTAGTTGACTTAGTTGGGCACCGTGGAACACTTTAGTAATTAAAATTGGTTCCTTTGTGAACAATGGTGTTATGTAATTTGATCAAGTATTGTTTGGGAATGTTTGGGCATCTTATGATGTGTTCGTGATTGTTCCAATCGAATTGATTTTCGAGTAAGACTTGGTCTAGGTTTTAGGCGATGTCCTAGAGTACCTAGAGGGTTGTTATTGAACACCAAAGTGTAGGTTTTAGTCCAGTCATGATCATGTTCTAATAAGTGTAACCTTTTGGATTCGTTTGGGGTGTTTAGAATTGGTTCGTTATGGACGGAGGTAAAGCGTGAATTGGCAATTGAGTACTTACGGTTTGATTAACCTTAAGGTGTATTCATTCTGATTTCCTACTTTGGAATTCCAGGTGTGATGAGATGGTTGAGTTCATAGTCCTAGTATATCTTTATGAGTAAATGTTTATGGTCATTTTGGTAATAGTCACTGTGCCATTTGTGAGCGACCGTTTGGGTTGTGCTCTTTATGATTAACTTGTGGGTATCATATTTAGGATGTATTTGGTACGTGCCTTATCTTGGAATCATTATGTTTTAATGGTCAATGTTGTTGGACTCTTTTATGAGAAACTCCTTGCGTTTATTGTTGTTGAACTCTTCTTAAGTAATCGTTTGCATCGTTTATGGTGATTAATTGGTATGGTTCCCTACTTTGGAACCCTAAGTTGTTTAATTATGCTAGTATTTATTACTTAGCAGTTATTTGAAAGTCCAGCTGGTATTTGTGGTTGTGTCGGGCGATGTGAGATATTGTGATGGCACCGGCCAAGTCCATTATGGTGTCGACCATTGTTTTGCCCTTATTTTCCTCTTCCAGATTGGCCTTGGTTGAGACGTTTTGGAGCATGACTTTGTGGTATGGCTCCCGCCCTTTGTGGCACGTTACTTTGTTATTGGTTCCGGTACCGGGGGTTTTCTCTTCAGCTATTATGCTACTACGAAGATGGTTCGATTGGTTGATTGATTGATGGGTCGGTTCTGACCGGGGCTCTCTTCAGCTGTTATGCTGCTATTGTTGACTGGCTTATCGGTTAAAGCTGCGCAGCGATTGTTCTATTGGTTTGGTGAAATCTTGGCTCAGTATCCTTTGTAACGAGTTTATTTCAGTCTTATGTGCTGCATGATGAGTTAGTCGTTAGTTCCAACTGGTATGGGACGGTTGGCGATAGGGAGCTTTCTCATTTGTTGTTATATGATTTACTTGCTCAGTTATATAATTGATTTGCATGATATTATGCCATGTAGATGCATTTAGTAACTTACTGAGATTTTATCTCACCCCGTTTCTTGTTTCAAATTGTTTTTCCTTAACCCCCCCCAGGAAAGCAAGTGGTATCGTTTGAGGTCCGTTGTATCGGGAGCCTTCTGAGCAGGTTGATCGCCTTTGGGGTAGTTACTCTTCAGAGCCTCTTTGTATATGGTTGAAAGGTTGTGGTCGTTCAGGGTCATGTATTTACTGTGGTCCTTTGGGAATTTATATTATTAATAGTTGTTCTTGCTTCCGCGTTTGTTTCTAGTCTCCGAGTTATAATCTCGTTGAGGTATTGTTTGTTGGTATTGGTTTATAGTAGAATTCACGAGCCCGGTTTGGTATTTAGCATTCTTGGAGATGTTAATTATGTAAATTTTATATTTATGGATTTTTAGAATTTCCGGGGCATGACAGTTTCCACTCCAGAAAGTTCAAACAGAAACTCAGCACACACAAAACAAGCACAAAAGTTAACGAAAACGGGGGACGGGAGTTTGACCCACACATAAATATCCCCAAAGCTTCTAAAAAGAAGTTTGAGAACATTTAACTCCCCAGCGGAGTCGCCACTGTAAGGATCCCGCCCCCGCGCGCGGAACACGCGACGAGTTTTGGGGGCGAAACGCCAAACACGGTTATCTCACAAAGCATAACGGAGTCGCCACTTTTGTTAATTATTTGACCCAACAAAAGAAAAGGTTAGAGATTCTATTAGTTTGGAGGTCAGGTTACGTCTTGGAACGAGTTTCACGTCACCCAAGCCGCCTCGGACAAAGCCGAGTCTCCCTAATGTTATTTAACCAAAGTGCTTGTGTGTGTGTGTGCTTTCAAAATGGGAGAAACTGACTGTTTTGACAAAATAAGTTAATTTTTTAACAGAAAAGGTTTATTGAGCAAACTTTCTGGTTAAAAAGGAAGAAACTGGAAAATGCCCTCCCCGGCCAAAGTAGCCGTACGGATGGGGAGGGCGCTCCAGAGCATTTTTACAGTTTATCAGAAAAGCAGTCCAGTTTCAATCAAAACATAGTATCTTTGCTGAAACTGGGCTGGAATGTTGATTTCCAATTTATGATTAACAACAAGACTTTGAAAGGTTCATTCTTATGCACTTTGATCACCAAAGTAACCCCAAAAACAAAGATTTGGGTGTGATCAAAGGCAATCATTGGAGAAATTTATGAAAAGTTGATGAACATGGCATTTAGGCCAAAATGACCATTTTGGTGGATAAAGATTGAAACTTTACCACCAAAATGGACTTATTATGCAAGTTTAAACCTTTAGGGACACAAATATAAACAAATATAAAATCTTTATGTCCCATACTTGGTGATTTATGGCTAGGTCATGGTTGGGATGATAAATATTGAAACTTTATCCCCCAATCATGACTCTTATGGCCAAACAAGAACAACATCAACATGAAATGTAACAAATCATGATCATCCTAGGTTTTATCCCATAAATCACACACTATGTATGAAGGGCACCTTGAATCACCTCATTATTTGGATCATATACATATATAATCATAATATATATAGCTTGGAAGGCCAAGACTTGTATAATACATAGATATAGTGCTTGAAATGGACAAGACTTGCAAGAAATATAAAGTGCTTTAAATGGACAAGACTTTGCAAGAACAAGAAGAAATAATACAAGATCAACAAGTAATATTAACAAATATAAAAGAGAGTTTGAGATGAAGAAGAAGATGGGGAGAAGTAGGCTTCACCTATGATGGTTATGCCTATCTTCCTCTCTAATCACTCAAATATGTGTATAACTCACTTTCTGCTCTCAAACTGGCAGAGTAACAACTCTTAAAACGTTTCTCCCCCTGAAATGATCAGCATAGGGTTTAATTTATAGAGGCTGAGGGTGCCCAAACCAGCCGTACGGCTAGGGACCTCATGTGCCCAAACCATCCGTACGACTCGACTTGGCGAGCTTCTGGATTTTTCCAAGTTTAATTCCAGTTCAGTCCTGGAATATCAGGTTTATCCTAGTGAGGTCCTAGCCCATTGGTTTATCCCTAAATGGTACCAAGAATTCCTCTAAAGTTTGTCAATTTCAGATTGGGGTACTTACACCTGTGAGTATTGTATCTGACAGAGATCCTCGTTTTACTTCTCGATTTTGGCAGGCTCTTCAGAGTGCCATGGGTACTAAATTGAATTTCAGTACTGCTTTTTATCCCCAATCTGATGGGCAATCTGAGAGACTTATACAGATTCTCGAGGATATGTTACGTGCTTGTGTTGTTGACTTTAAAGGCAGTTGGGATACTCATCTTTCTTTGGCTGGGTTTGCTTATAACAACAGTTATCAGTCTAGCATTGAAATGGCTCCTTATGAAGCTCTTTATGGTAGAAAATGTCGATCTCCTATATGCTGGGATAAAGTGGGAGAAGCTAGACTCTTGGGACCTGAAATGGTTCAACAATCAGTTGAGAGTGTGAAACTCATTCGAGATAGATTGCGCAGAGCTCAAAGTAGACAAAAGAGTTATGCTGATCATCGCAAAAGGGATCTTGAATTCCAGGTAGGTGACTTTGTATTCTTGAAAGTCTCTCCTCGTAGAGGTATTAAGAGATTTGGGAAGAAAGTAAAGTTATCTCCTCGTTATATCGGTCCATTCGAGATTCTTGAAAGAGTTGGTAAGTTGGCTTATAGAGTTGCTTTACCACCTTCTTTATCTGGTATTCATGATGTGTTTCACGTGTCCATGCTTCGAAAATATATGGTGGATGAGTCACATGTTCTTGAGTATGAGGCTATTCCATTTCAGCCTGATTTGTCTTATGAGGAACAACCTGTTGAAATTCTTGACTGGAAAGAGCAAGTCATGCGCACCAAAAGGATTCCTATTGTGAAGGTCCTTTGGAGAAATCATGAAATAGAAGAGGCTACTTGGGAAACCGAGAAAGAGATGCAAGATAAATACCCGAGCCTATTTGAAAATCTTAGTAAGTAAAATTCGTGGGCGAATTTTCTTTAAGGAGGGGAGGATGTAACGCCCATCCTTATTCTTGTTAAATTCTTGACTTGCTTGTTAAATATTTGACTTGCATATTATGTGCTAGTTTTACTTGAATTAATTTCTTAACTGCTTTAGAATATTAAGGTGGTTAAATGTCTAGATTTGACTTTTGGGTTATTTGTGAAAATATGACTTTAGGGGCTTTTTTGTTAAAAGTGAAACTTGAGGGGCCTAAGTGTCATTTTTGAAACTTGTTAAGGATAAAACTTGGTTTGCCTTCTTCTCTGAGGCATTTCTTCCCCCAAAATGTTTACGTTTTCTCTGTGAAGAAAAGCTAGGTTTAGGGTTTACCCTATTCTCGACTCCTCGTGTTTAATTATCCCTCTGTTCTCGATTCTGATCCCGGATAAATATTCGTGGCGTTGAATAGAACGTTTCCTACCGAACAGAAATTTGTTTGGGTAACTTTGATTCTAGAGTAGGTAAGTTATTAGCTCCCCCTTGCTTGTAATAACATGTAGGAAAAACTACAAATATAGTACCTGAACTATTGGGGTTATTTTGGATTTGGTACCTGGACTCTCATTTTTTGCACCCGTCATACCCGAACTCTAGTTTTTACTGTATCCATCATACCTACCACTAACGACATCCACTTTTTTCCGTTAAGTTAGTCATGTGTCATACATGTGTCAAAATATTAAGGGTAAAGATGTCAATTCTAAAATATCCACACCCCCTTCTTCCCCAAAACCCTTTCCCATGGCAATGATGTTCTTCCCCAAAACCCTTTCCCGTCGGCTGAATCGATCATCCCCCTCCACCTTCTCCTGCTACTACTACGAAACCCTCACTCTGCTTGACACCACATCATAAATCGTACACCATCATCACTACTCATTAATCAACAAAAAAATTGGTGAGATTACAAAGCAGATCTGGAATCAGAAACACAAAATTAATTAGCCTATGTAGATGTGGATTTGAACGGCGAGGATCAGAAACACAAAATTAATTCATCAACAACTATGCATATCGAGTACGATCATGTTCGCCGGATTTCCACAAAACCGGCGAGATTCCGAATCTTCGTTTTCTTCTTGGACGTCAGTCCGCCAACGACGCCGGACTTTTTATTTGGATTCGACAAGGAATACAATACCATCGTTACCGCTTTTGCTAAGGCTGCCGTTAATTCCACTCCGCCGAATCCCGAGGCTTCAAAGAATCCGGAAATGGCGTCGGCCAAGAATGTCGATTCGGATCCAATTGACCCGAAGACAAAGCAGATTCAAGGAATTGAGGGGGACGATCGATTGGAAATCACGGCGGAATCACGGCGTAATTCAGGGAGTTGAGGATTTGGGGAATTGAGCGGGCTGACTGAATTCATTTTGGATTTGGGGAAGAACATCATTGCCATGGGAAAGGGTTTTGGGGAAGAGGGGGTGAAGATATTTTAGAATTGACATCTTTACCCTTAAAATTTAGTCACATGTATGGCACATGACTAACTTAACGGAAAGAGTGGATGTCGTTAGTGGTAGGTATGATGGATACAGTAAAAATTAGAGTTTGGGTATGACTGGTGCAAAAAATGAGAGTCCAGGTACCAAATCCAAAATAACCCCAAAAGTTCAGGTACTATATTTGCAGTTTTTCTTAACATGTATATATGTTATTCCTGATACTTGTGCTTGTCAATTTCGTGTTTGGGGTGATTTTTATGATACTTGTAATTTTGGGACAAAGGGAGTATTAACCCTCTGTGTAGAAAAGAAAGAGTTACACTTGAAATAGGTGTTTTGAACTTGTTAGTATACTCCTGGGAATGTTAGAATGTTAGTAAAAAGTATACTCCTACACTTGGGACCGAGAATTCTTAACCTGGGAAAGAATTGAGCATTTGCTGAAAATCACCCTAGTGTGCGACCGCACAAAATTCCCTGGGCGACCGCCCATCTATCTGAAGCATTTTTTCAAAGGATTTACCTGCTAGTGAGCGGCCGCCCGGTCCTTTTTGAGCGCCCGCCCGGGTGACCTGAAAACTAAAAATGTTGTTCAATGTTTGTATAAGTTGGAAATAACCCTAATTGAGGTATATAGCCTTAGTATAAGATGTCCTAGCAAGTGTTGTGACACCTTAGGGGCATCAGAAGTGAGTCTTGAACATGATTATTCAATGATTTGAATAGAGAACTTGAGTATAAAAGGAAGAACTCTTCTTTATGTCTTGAAAGTGCTATGAACAAGCACTAATATGTTATATGTGTCTTGAAACCAATGTTTGTGCACCTTAGGGGCATTAGAACAATGTCTTGAGCTTAAACATCCAAAGTGTAGGATGACGAACTTGAAGTATAAGATGTCTAACTCTTATATATTACTTGAACATGTCTTAAACATCCATAGAAGTGGATTAAAACTTGAATATAAGATAATAAAATCTTGTACATGTCTTGAAACCAATACATGTGTATGGTAATGAATTTGAAAGTGCTATGAACAAGCACTAACATGTATGAGACATGTTCTTGATGTGTATGTGCAAACATTGCATATAGCTACTTGATAATAATATGACTTCTTGATTACTTGAAGCATGTTTCTTGATGAGCTAGTCCACTACTTTTAGATTAGTTCTACTCTCATAGTTCAAGTAAATACCTACTTGTGCATTCTTGTGTGAGTCCAGCTGGCCCTTGCTTGCTCGGAGATATATAGGTTCACGCTTATCATGAGGCTGGGGCCAAAGTGATAATCGGGGATTTATGTATCTGCGCTTGACCCCTTACTACAGGCCATAGTAAGGGCATAGCTTTCTTTTTTAGAGCAATACGCCTGATAAAAGTGAATGCTAAACTCGTGAATCTTGATCTTGAGAATGACACTGGTTACCGGGTCTTCTTATATATACCGCATAAGCATTTTCTTGATATTGATCGTGATTGTCAAAAGTAATACAAGCTACAACAACAATGGTATTCTTGGGAGAAATAAGGAAAGAATCAATATCCTTTGTAAAGTGATAGCTTAACCTTATGTGCTACTTGATGAGTTGGCTTAGCCTCTCATATACTTGTTACTTGATGATACTTGATACATGATTACTTGAGTATCTACTTGAATTGAATGATAACATGTCATGTAGTTGCATCTAATAGCTTACTAAGATTTATCTCACCCCGTTCCTTGTTTATTTGTTTTCCTTAGATCAAAGGAAGGCTAGTGATAGTGCGCAGTGAGGCTTGATATAGCTGGGAGCTTACTACGCAGGTTGTTATTCTTTTGGGGCTTGTGTCCTTTTACACTTTGGTGAGGACGATTTTGTATGGGTTGTATAACTCCATATTTTGGGGTAGACAGTCTTGTATAGTACTTGTTGTCGCTAGACATCTTGTAATGCCAGCTTATGTGCTAGGCATGTCTTCCGCTGTATGTAACCAAGTTTGGTTTTAATTTTCTTGTCTAGAACTCTTGTTGTGAGCTATCTTAGATCCTTACTCTTGAGTATATATATCATGTCAGTTTGTTATAAGCAGTTGTCATCCCGTTTCTTGTTAGTTTCTTGATTCTTGTTAGTTACGTGCACCAGGTTCGAGGTTCTATTAGGGAATCCCGGGACTTGGGTCATCTCATTGTTGTTCCCCTTTTTAAATGGAATGGAGGAGGGATAATATGGAGGAGGTAGTGTTGGGAGTGGAGTCCTAAAATCATGAGGATACGGAGGGAGAAAAGGAGTCTAAATTATAGGGGGTTAGTGGAGATCAAGGAGAGGTCAAAAAGGGGAAGGAAATCGAGAAAGTGCAGAACAGGGGCTGCACGGCCATGCATGGGGAAGAGCATGGCCATGCACTACGGGGAGGTGGCTACTGTTTTGGGGAGAAAATAGAGCACGGTCGCTCCAGGTATAGTGCTCGGCCAAGCATCACGGCCGAGTAGCCAAATATGCACGGCCGTGCACATCAGGGACAGCCCAGTTTTTCTCAGTTTCCTATTTTGACTAGATTTTTTCCATGTATTGATTTAGAACTTCTCCTACACCTATATAAAGGGGATTTCGTCCAGAATATTTTGTGCTTGTTAGGAGAAAGCTAGGATACATAAGAGAGTCATAAAATAGTGTCTATGAGGGCGATCCTACAACCCGGCCATGACCGTGTTGTTTGTGTATTCTTAGGGGAGAGATAATATATGTGGTGAGATTGTTATTGGAGAGTAGCCATATTAGATCTGTGTGTGTATGTACTAAGTTGTAACAACTGACATATTGTTATAGGTATATCCTGGCTTGGTGCCTTCGGATGTAGCCATGGGGATGGTGAAACGGGCGAACAAATTCATGGTGTTTATACTCTTTCATATTATTATTTCATGTGTTGATTACTTTCTTCATATTGATGACTGCTAGTATGGGCTAGTGGATGGGGAGATCCCCCCCCCCCAAATTCCCCAACAACAGGTATCAAAGCTTTGGTTTGAGATTCGGGAGATCCAAGGTGAAGAAAGAAAATGCAGATTTTTTCGTGCAGTACAAGTGCAGAATTTGTGCATTGCACGTGCAGGCTTTGTGCAGCGCACGTGCAGATTTCGTTCAATGCAGATGCTTCGTGTGGAAGATGTGCAGGATTAATCTGAGAGCTACTAGAGTTTTTTGGTTGAAGCAAGAGCGTTCCAAATAGGTCACAATCATGCAGAAGGTCGGACAGTCTGAATCAGTTCGTGTGTTTCTTGAGAGATCTGCATAGATTCGAGGTGGAATTTGGAGATGCAGAGATTAAGATGGATCAGGAGGTGCTCAAGGGATCTTGGGGCAGTCAAGGTGGTTGGAGGAAAATCGCAAGGGGAGAAATTTGTTTTGTGCAAATTTAGGCGATGGAGAAAATATGAAAGAAAAATATGGATGCATCAAGCACTTGCGTAAGCAACCGACGATACAAAGGTGAGTGGTATAATCCGATTAGTCCACGTGGGAGGAGGAGGAATTCTCGCAAAAGACGGATGGGAGATATGAGGATGTTGTTCTCTAACAACAACATCAAATTCGTTCTGGGTGGGAGCAAGAGGCGTAAAGACCGGCCTATTGGTGTAAAAACGGAGAGACATCAATGAACGATATGTTAGGGTGGAGACGTGACACCTCATAGCTGGTCAGCAAGGAAAATGAGTCACAAGTACCTAACAGAGAGTGAGAACAGACCAAGAGAAGACAGTGTAAGAAATAAGGTGTGTCCGAGTTTGATGGGGAAGCATTGCGAGGAGGTGGGTCTGAAGGGAGAAGGAGAAGTTAGTCTTGTAAAGAAATCAAGGTGGAATTTGATTTAGGGAGGCAAGAAGAATCTAACGCGGAGAGGTTGAAACTTCGCTTGGTTTCAACTCGCCTTATTACTTGGGCATGGAAGCTCTTAGTGGAGGAGCGTGGAGGCTCAAGATGGTGTAATGGTGGAGCGTGGAGGCTTATCATCAACAAAATGGAGGATCTTATTGCACGGCGTCACAATATGTGGTGGATGACACGCCCCAAGTCCCGGGATTCCCTAATAGAACCTCGAACCTGGTGCGTGTAACTAACAAGAAACAAGAAACTAACAAGAAATATGAATAATACCTGCTAGAATCAAACTGACATGATATATATACTCTAGAGTAAGGAGCTAAAATAGCTCACAACACGAGTTCTAGACAAGAAAATTAAAACCAAACTTGGTTACATACAGCGGAAGACATGCCTAGCACATAAGCTGGCATTACAAGATGTCTAGAGACAACAAGTACTATACAAGACTGTCTACCCCAAAATAAGGAGTTATACAACCCATACAAAATCGTCCTCACCAAAGTGTAAAAGACACAAGCCCCAAAATAATAACAACCTGCGTAGTAAGCTCCCAGCTATGTCGAGCCTCACTGCGCACTATCACTAGCCTTCCTTTGATCTAAGGAAAACAAATAAACAAGGAACGGGGTGAGATAAATCTCAGTAAGCTATTAGATGCAACTACATGACATGTTATCATGCAATTCAAGTAGATACTCAAGTAATCATGTATCAAGTATCATCAAGTAACAAGTATATGAGAGGCTAAGCCAACTCATCAAGTAGCACATAAGGCTAAGTTATCACGTTGCAAAAGATATTGCTTCCTTCCTTATCCCTCCCAAGAATACCATTGTTGTCATAGCTTGTATTGCTATGGACTTATCACGATAAATATCAAGAAACTGCTTATACAGTATATATAAGAAGACCCGGTAACCAGTGTCATTCACAAGATCAAGATTCACGAGGTGTTCACGAGTTTAGCATTCACTTTTATCAGGCGTATTGCTCTAATAAAGGAAGCTATGCCCTTACTATGGCCTGTAGTAAGGGGTCAAGCGCAGATACATAGATCCCCGATTATCACTTTGGCCTCAGCCTCATGATAAGCGTGAACCTATATACCTCCGAACAAGCAAGGGCCAGCTGGACTCACACAAGAATGCACAAGTAGGTATTTACTTCAACTACGAGAGTAGAACTAATCCAAAAGTAGTGGACTAGCTCATCAAGGAACATGCTTCAAGTAATCAAGAAGTCACATTGTTATCAAGCAACTATATGCAATGTTTGCACATACATATCAAGAACATTTCTCATACACGTTAGTGCTTGTTCATAGCACTTTCAAATTCCTTACCATACACATGTATTGGTGTCAAGTCATGTACAAGATTTTATCATCTTATATTCAAGTCTTAATCCAATTATTTGGATGTTCAAGTCATGTACAAGATTTTATTGTCTTATACTTCAAGTTATAATTCCAATCTTTGGACATTCAAGCATGTATAAGATTATACATTTTACTCTTACAAGTTCTTGATCCTATTCTTAGGATGTTCAAGTCCAAGACTTTGTTCTAATGCCCCTAAAACTAAGGAGACAGAGGGGGGGAAAGGAGACAGGGGGGGGAAAGGATTCTAAATCATAGGGGGTTGTTGGAAATCAAGGAGAGGTCAAAAAGGGGAAAGAAATCAAGAAAGTGGAGAACATGGGCTACACGGACATGCATGGGGAAGAGCACGGCCGTGCACTATGGGGAGGTGGCTACGGTTTTGGTGAGAAAATAGAGCACAGCCGCTCCAGGTATAGTGCTCTGTTGAGCAGCATGGCCGAGTAGCCAAATCTGCACAGCCGTGCACGTCGGGGACAACCCAGTTTTTCTCAGTTTTCTTTTTTGACTAGATTTTTTCCTTGTATTGATTTAGGACTTCTCCTATACCTATATAAAAGGTATTTCATCCATAATATTGTGTGCTTGATAGGAGAAAGCCATGATACACAAGAGAGCCACAAAAATAGTGTCTAGGAGGGGGCCAAGGGCCTAGGAGAGCCGTGGGGGTGATCTTACAACCCGATCATGACCGTGTTGTTTTTGTCTTCTTAGGGGAGAGATAATATATGTTGTGAGATTGTTATTGGAGAGTATCAATACTAGATCTGTGTGAGTGTATATACTAAGTTGTGACAATCGACATATTATTATAGTGATATCCTGGCTTGGTGCCTACGGATGTAGCAATAGGGATGGTTAACCGGGTGAACAAATTCATGGTATTTATACTCTTTCATATTATTATTACATGTGTTGATTACTTTCTCAATATTGATAATTTCTAGTATGGGCTAAAGGATGCGGAGATCCCCTCAATTCCCCAACAAGGAGGTGATTCTTCTCTAATCAAAATGCCCCTAGGACATCATAGATGAGGAAAAGCTGGAAAAAGGCTGGTGGGGGCGTGCACGGCCGTGCAGCCGACAACCCGCGGCCGTGCAAGGCTGACATGTGCCAATTTCTTGTTTCTCCACCCAGGCCAATCTTGCATGTCCATGTGGACCTCCTTGGCTGGCGTTGGCGTGTGTGTGTGTTGAAGTCTTCTCTTGATCTGGCTTTCTGCTCCGCAACTGCTCCATTGTACGTGCTCTTGTGTCCCAGTTGTCCGCGGGCCCAACATGCAAGTGCTCGGAATATTTTTTTGGCATGTCAGTGTATCTGTAATTTATTAAAGAGCAAAGGAAATAACATTATAACACTTTAAATGCACGAAATGGTCGATAAAGAACTATTTAAAAGCTCGCTCGGTCTAGGGTCCCACGACCCATTTTTTGGAGGATACGTCCGTTTACTCGGTTTTAAGTCCTGATCATGAATTTGAACTCAGTATTTCCATTTGATGCATCGACAAGGCGGTCGATAGTCCTAAATCGCTAAATCTAGGGATTTAGGTCAATTGTCAGAGTTTAAACCGATTTAAAGGGTTGGTTTAGAGGGTGTTAGATCGGGGTGTCTACAAAGCGTGACTAACTTTATGGAATAAGAAAAAAGTGAAAATGAGCCTATCATTTTTTTTGCCGAAAGGAATATGGTAAAAATTAAAAATAATCTAGATCCATGTTCTTTTGATGAGAGGTGTGAACATAGTTATTCTTGTTTCTAATGAATTTCAGAGGGCTTCTACCACACGATAATCAGCTACTTAAAATGTATCGACCCTATGAAAGCTTTAGATAAGTCAACTTTTCAATGGACGTGTTGTATATGTAACTACCGTAAAGAATATCATACATAACTAATCATTACGTAAAGAAGAACATGAAGGTGCTCAAACGAGAACCAAAATAAAATGAGAACCGTAGGAATTAACCAGGACCGTCCGATAAGAAAAGAGTGAGTGGGTCAGATTAGACAGCTGGACTAAATGTAGCGGTGGTATTTTTACAATTTCTGTGAACTGTGAGGTTAGGATGTCATTTCACCTTCACTTTTCAGCATATGTCACGTTGTTATCCAAATTTCCCTCAAATTTTAAAATTAAATATCTCAATATAAGTCAAAAGAAAATTCGAGAACACTGTTTTTTTGTCTCGATGAGGCGAATCAAATGACATCCCTGAAGACAGTGTGTTGAAAAAAATGATGAATAAAAAAAAAAATTTCAAAATACACTTGGATACAGTAGAATAAGTATCTATTGAATCCAAGTTCAATGTTGAAAACACACATAGATTCAGTAGATAAGAATCTACTGAATCTAAGCCATTGTTTAAAATACACATGAATTTAGTATATAAATATCTACTGAATCCAAGTACAATGTTCAAATTACATATGGATTCAGTACTGAATCCATGTGGACTTAGCACCGAATCCAAGTTTAATGTTCAAAATACACACGGATTAAGTAAATAAGTATCTGCTGAATCTAAGTGAAATGTTCAATTAGCACTGAATCCAAGTGGACTCAATTGTGAATCCATGTGTATTTTGAACATTGCACTTGGATTCGATATATAAGTATCTACTGAATCCAAGTGTAATGTTCAAAATACACTTGGATTCTATACTGAATCCAAGTGGACTTAGCACCGAATCCAAGTACAAAAATCACTGCGCTTCTTTTACATTACTACCTTCCCTGTTCACAAAAACGAACAAATAATTATAACAATGCCACCGCCACATGTTTAAATGCAAGTCTAATCTCGGCCATCTTTTATTTTCTAATCTAACGGCTGTAATTGGTTCCTATGGTTCTTATTTTATTTGATTTATCATTAGAGTAGGACTCAATAAGAACATACATAATTAATCATTATGTACGCGCATAGTGGTGGATCAAGAGTAAATTAAAGTGTGTGCACAAATTAAATACTTGTCTTTAAATGGATGTCCATTTAAAAAAAAAGAAAAAAAAATTGTTCCAAAATGAATGTCTACTTTTAAAATAATTTTGTTCCTAATTATTTTTTATTAATTTTTTTTCACTAGTGTCTTTATACTTGTAAAACTAAATGTTTGGAAAGAGGACTATAGGATTATATATGAATCTTTACCATTAAATTGTATAGATAGTAAAGATTTTTAGATGTTTCTTGAAATAAAATTTGGAAATTTATTAAAAACAAAAAGAGTAACACTTATGAGAAATGAATCAGAATTAACCTAGAAATACACAGGAACACTTGCCACTATTTTTCCAACACTATGATCGATCACAAGAGTTTGTGAACATAATTATTGCATGGTATGCAAGTAAAAACAGCCATAATGCATGAGATTTAGAATGCATGCATCTTGTGCAATAACCTCCTATATTACATTGCGATATATGCATTTTTCATTGACGAGCCTATACTGATTTATGTTAACCGACCACAAAATTGTTTTTAGAATGAAATTTGTTATTGTTGTTGTTGTATAGCGTTGTTATACACAAAATATACAATACTCGGTCTTTGTATATGCTACCGCCTACTATTGATCTTATTAAATTGTTGTTGCTAAAACAATGAGACATTGGAGTGAACTAATGTTATCGTGCTAAGCATTCCTCCACCTTTATATAGGTGTTACATTATTTTATATTTCTATTTTTAAACAGCATACAGACGAACGGATGATATAATACTTGCCAAAAAATTGAAGTGGTTTTAAGTCCAACCCAAAAAAAAAATTATGCAACACACTTTAAACACATAATTTATGTGACCCGTTCTTCTGCAATCCAAAAGGTCTGGCCTATGAAATATAGTTAGTTATCAATCTATAGATGTCTCATTGATCAACATAGTAACTTGGGGCTTGAAATATCACCATTATTAAGTACCAACAATTCGATATTTTTTGGTTTGAAGTAATACATTACTCTTTGATATGTTGTTGCTCCATGAATAACCCCATCATCAACCCCAAGATGATTTTGATAAAAGCTATCCTGAAGAATTTTTGCAAAAGAAAACATCTTAAAATTCGTGCGAGTGTGAGCAAGTAAAGAAAACAACAAGACAATTGAGAGTACTCGGGGAAACCAAAAGATGAGGATGTTTTCACCTCAGCATAACATCTTTGAGGGAGTTGTATCACTTCCATTATTGACTTATTTTGTCCCACTTTAATAATACTCCGTCATTTCTATATATAAGTTAATTTAGGGTTTTAATTTTTAAGATATACTATATATAAGTTAATTTAGGGTTTTAATTTTTTTAAGATATAAGCATTTTAGCTATTTTTCTCATGTATTTTTTCTTTTTACCTCTTATTCAGATCTTAATTTTAATCCAAATCAGACATAGATAATTCAGACCGTTTGGTTTTTTTCTTGGTTCAGATCTGAACGGGTCTGAAAAGCCACTTATTTTTCAGTGGTAAAAATACCACTGGTTTTTAACCTCCCATGTCTGAATCGTCATTTTTACAAAAGTATCCCCATCATATTTTCATATTGCCAAGAATGTACCTCCAACATTCACGACCTTTTCTTCTCCCTTTCGTTATCATCGTCGTTCACTCTCAACCTGGGTTCCTGCATCTCTTTCTCGCCATTTCCTTCACCCTCTCCATTTGGGGATCTAGCGTAAATCTGATTGGAACACCCCAGCAAAAACAGACATAGAATTTATTCAACAATGCCGAATCAAACCCAAGAAAACGACTACAACCTCCGGCCATTGCCACCGTCAATGTGTTTTAAATCAAAAGCTAGGATAGTGACGATCAAAGTTCCTAATATTGTCGTCCATTATATCGATGAAACCAATTTAGGGTTTGTCAATTTCGTTTCCTATATCTATTTTCTGTTAGAGAAGGAGGCTTGCTTGAGATAAAGAATTGGATATCTCCATAATTGATGATGAAGAAATCTAAGGACGGAAAGCTTCAAATCGTATGATACGGGGCTGCTTTTACGGTTGTGGGATGAATTGGTTTATGGATAATTTCTTCTTTCATAATCCTTTTCTGAATATAAATAGGAACTATAAGAGTTGTGCTAAATTGGTACTCCTATTTTGTATGAATCAATTTTTCTTAAAGGATCATGCTGCTGTTTTAAAAAATGGTTAATTATGTTGTTGCTAAATCTACAACAATTTTCGTTTCTTGAAGGCAAATTTTATGATTCTATTTCTTTGGTGATTGGACACAAATAATTGTCCTTCTGTTAAATGTGATATATAGGAGTATATACTAGTATACAGCATTTGACATTTACATTCTAACACATATTAAGGTTAAAATGGTAATTAGATATATTCTGAAAAATAAATTCAGTTGAATAAACAAACAAATTGAATAATTCATAAATCAGACTTCAGACGCTGCCTCTTAAAAGTTCAGACGTGAATTCAGATTTCAGGACTTAACACTTAAAAAAACAAACACCACCTTAATGTCGCGTAGAAAATGAGGCAAAACTTTTCATGCAAAAGACACAAAACTTGAAAAATCTAATAACATCAATTTGAAATATAAAAAATTAGGATAAATAAGATTATCAATTTACAATTACATGTACCTTGATTTGTTTGGTAAAGCTAAAATGCCTATGTATTAAGGAACAAATCACCAGTAGAAAATTTTGGTTTTATGAACTTGAACCACTAGCTATAATATCAAATAAGTCACAGGGGATTTTTTTATTTTTTTTTGGTACAAACGGAAAAAAAATAAATAAGTCACACGGGATGTGCTAAAGGGAAATGATTGTCCATAAGGAGTGGCTCAGTGGTAGAGCTAAACTTCACAATGTGTGAGGTCTTGGGTTCGATCCCTTCCCATGCCTCCTAGGACATCATTATTATAAGGGGGTAAGTGGGGAACCACTATAGATCATCTTTTAAAAAAAAATGATCAAATAAGAGCCTACGGTCAGGGTCGTTTGTAGAAAGGTCCGTATCATAATTCCCACTACATACCCCTTCTCATTTGAAATTGCAAAAAAAATAAATAAATATGTTATGCACGAAAATAAGGAGAAGTATGCTCACTCCGTCCCAAAATGATCTTCACGTTTGACTATTCAAACTTTTTAAGGATATGAAGGCTTGTTTCACTAGCCATGTATTGCTTATGCAATTTTAAGCCTAAGTTTTAGAAATATGAAAAACTTTTTGGGACAATGAAAAATGCCAAATGAAAAGATCATTTTGGGACGGAGGGAGTAAAATATTATGGTGTTGTGAGTATAGATAGTGGGATATGAATTATTGGAGGAGTATGGAATAGTAAATGGGTTAGTTGATATGAGTATGACAAGCGAGTCTCATTGATTATAAAATTATAATACAATTTTCATTTTGAGATTCTGCAATTTTAAATGAAATATTCAAAATGACAAATTTTACAATTTCAAATGAGACCGAAGGAGTGTTCAACTTCACTTGTAGGACTTTACCAAGAAAAATGAGAGAGCGATGTTCATTTCATTGAGAAACTAAGATTTATCTTTTCCACCTTAATTTTTTTTTTTTTTTTTTTGTTTCTTTAACGTGATTTGATTCTTAACTATATACTCTCTACGTTTCAAAATGATTCACATTTGACTATTCAAACTTTGTAAGAATATGAATACTTGTTTCATTAGCAATGTAACGTTTATGCACATTTAAGCCCAAATTGTTGAAACAAAAAGAATTTTTTGAGATAATGAAAAATGACAAATGAGAATATCATTTCGCGCGAGAGAGAGAGTAATATATATACTCCCTCCGGTCTCAAATATAAGCAAAAATAACTAAAATCACACCTATTAAGAAAGTAGTTAAGTTAGTTAATTGTCTTGATTTTATAATAAAAACATGTTAAAATTACTAATATATCCTCATATTAAATGTGTAATAAATGCGCACTTGTATTTGAAAATGAATAATTAAATAGGGGCAGTTTTGGTAAGAGAGTATTAAACGGTCTTGAAATCCCTTAGAGTTGCTTATATTTAGGTCAAAAAAAACCCACTTTTGTTGCTTATAATTGAGTCCGGAGGGAGTATATACTCCATCGGTCCCAATTTAAACTTCAAAAAAAAAAAATTGGGTTCAAGAATTAAGAAAAAGATGATGTGTTGTTTGTGAGTGTAGATGGTTTGGTAGGAGAAAAAAGTGGGGTGAGAAATAGTTAGTGGGTAATTGTTGTGAATTAGAAATGTGAATTGTTAATATTACAAATTATTGAAGGCGTACAATTAAAGAAGTATTAAAGAAGTATAAAAACATTTCTTTTTAGGTTTTGAAGTTTAAAATAGGACAATCAAAATGGAAATTTTTGAAGTTTAAAATGGGACGGACGGAGTATATATATATATGAGCAATGCTAGGGGCACAAAATAAGGTCACAAAATCTTGCTCACAAAATGAGGTGACGATATTTTATTGGTTGCATCGATAATGGACCCGCCACACTCTAATTAAAAACACCAAAAACATTATTACCGCCTAGGGTTTTGTTAGCAAGTTTTTGTGAGTTTTTTGTACCCCAAGTATTATTCTATATATATATATATATATATAGGGTCGCGCTTCTGTGAGAACCATTTTATATGAGAACCGTGAGAACCAATCATAACCATTAGATTAAAAAAAAAATCAAGGGTCCAGATGTTAGATACATTGGATACACTTGGATACATAGTTAATTTTCGAAAAACAATTGGATTCATTAGTTTTTAACATAGTGTATCCAAGTGCAACACTTAGATACAATACTTATTAACCTATTGTATCCAAGTGTAATCGAATTTTTTGTAATGTATCTAAGTGTATCAATTGTATCTTAACATATGGACCCTTGATTTTTTTTCTAATCTAATGGTTATGATTGGTTCTCACGGTTCTCACGATATTTAGGTTTTCATTTGAGCATCTACCTGTATATATATATATATATATGCAAGGTTTTAACTTTTTAAGGTGGTAATACTAGACAAACAGACTATGGACTTGGATAGCGATCCAAGTTATTATGATGAAAGGTGTGAACAGAGTTATTCTTGCTTCTGATGAATTCAAAGGGATTATGTATAGACAATTTAAGAAATGTATCGACCCCATGGATGCTTAGCTAGATCAACTATTAAATGGTCACCCTTTACCGCTGCTACAACCGAGAAGATCATACACAATTAATCGTTACCGTGTATAAGTAACAAGAATTATTGTGATTAACCAATCGAGTTTGTGTGTACATAATTATTTTGGGCAAATATTGCATGTCAATAACAACCATATAGCATGATGTTGAACATGCATTTTGTCCAATAATCTTCTACATAACACTGTTATGCACAAAAACTCAGTCTTTGTTAACAGACTTATGCTACCGAAGTGAAAGAACTGAAAACATATGAGGTCGAGGGTCCCTCTCCTTACTTAATCCGCCCAACCAAAAACAATGACACAAATAATGAGATATTGGAGTAAATTAACGTTAATTGTACCACAAATCTATTTATTTATAGAAATATTAAGTCTCCCAATCCCTACTTTGCTTACTAACCCATTTGAAAGTTTCCCACAAAGATTCAACCTTTTTGAAAATTGAAAATCCAATCTCCCATCACCAGACTCAGCTCATCTCCATCTCGATTCCTCCTTGCCTTCAAGTTCTCCGTCAACAATGGCGGCTCCGTCTCTCTTCCTCCCTTCAATTTTTATGAAACGCCGTCGTCCAGGCTCTATCTAATCAACTCTGTTCAAAATCCCTGCTCCCTACTGACTTCAGTCAAATATTTTGAGAAACCCATTGCAAATTAGGTGCGTTTTTTTATGTTGGGAGATTTGTTTTAATGAATTGAGGAATATGAAGTATTGGGTTCGGAAATTCGTTCATTGAAAACTCGGTGCGAAAGTGATACTATAATTGTTCCACCATATGAAAACTTGGGAAATTTGTGCAATGAGAATCTGCCATTGTTACTGATTAAAAAGAGTAAGTTTGGTATTTGAATGGAGAGCAGAACAAGGAATTTGCAATAATTTAATAATTTCAAATATTCCATCAAGGCACTGAGATTCGTATAAAGGGGAAAAGCGTAAATTAAATATTTTCAATTTTAGTATTTTGTTAAGTTAAGGGGGCAATTTGAATTTTTTATTATAATATTTGTTAAGTTACTAACGGTAGTTAATGTCCACTAACTTTTACTAATGATTTAGGTTGATTTGGTTCATTTTACAATAGTACGCAGGTTGATTTGGTAGTTTAGATAGTACGCAGGTCATTTTGGTTGAATTCATATAGTATGCGGGTCATTTCGGTCGTTTACTCATAAATCTATAAACAGCACATAAGCACGTATGGCTTTCAAGTAGTTTACGCAAACAAGGAAAAATTCACCTAACTGGAGAAGCTGTTTGTTTACGACACAAATTTCTCGTGAACTTCCATAATGATTCAATCATCATTAAATTCTTGGTGAAGCTGATTTTAGATCACCTGGAAGAAAAATGAATAGTATACTTTATGCAACTGGAAAACTTACAAATTGGAGAGATGGTTCTTTTGTTTTTCAACACTATTTACGTTGTTGTTGCTGACCTGATTGGCCCAGGAAGAGATAAGGTGATGCGCGATTGCAAAAGGTCCGGGAACAAATAAAGGAGCGAGTTCTCCACTTTCTACATTGAAGTCTGACGATAAGCTCTGTCCTTTCTCGACTCCCTTGCACATTTGATCCACTTTTGCAGCTGATGTTCGTTGTGCTTTTTCATATTCAGCAAAGGTCAACCCTTTCTTCACATCTTCTCTACTGTGCCATCTTGCATCTACGAAAAAAAAAAAAAAAAAAGGGAAACAAAAAAGTAAGCGTAGGAACAAGCTCTAAAAGATGCTTTCATAAAATATTATTCCGCCCGTCCTAAACTGATAGTCCCATTTGGCTTTTCAAACATTTTAAGGTTACATTATAAGTTTTCGAAATTCAGTGATTTTGAAGCCTTAATTTTGGAAATGGGACTAACTTTCTAGGACAAACAAAAAGGGGAAATGAGACTATCATCTTGGGACAGAGGGAGTACTAGTATTTCTTTTTATCTACCTTCCAATTCATCCTTATCCACGGTTATTTCAAGAGATTTAGCATAAGCAAAGAAGCCGACCATTAACTGGCATGGCATGCTGCTAGGTCCAACTGCAAAAAATGAAAATAAGGTAAAAAATAATTAATATATACGCGTAATGTTACTTTCCATGAACTTAAACGAAAATTATGCAGATGAAACAGCCAAATGCTTGTTGCTAGTACAAAGAAGATAAGAAGTAAATTAAGCTACTGTCGCGAAGATATATGTTCAAGTTGCCAGCAAATAATGTGGAGCTAACAAAGTCATACATGGACGAGTCGAAGAGAATTATCATTCGTCATAATCATGTGTAACTAAGGTTGTGGTTGGTAGCATTAAGCACTTGATGCTTGATGCTTAATACTCTCTGTCACAGAAAGATAGTCTCATTTTGACTTTTTATGGTCAACAGAAATGAACTTTGATCAACCATTGGTGACGATCTAATCATTCTAGTGAAATTTTAAAATTTGTAATTGATAAATCATTAAGTGATTTATCATTAACAATTTTTAGAATTTCATTGTGATCATTAAATGACATTAATGTTTGGTCAAAGTTTATTTTTGTTGACCACAAAAAGTTAAAATATGACTATCTTTCTGGGACAGAGGGTGTACAATGTAGGGTAATGTGGAGGTATGATGCACGATTTAATTCTATCATTCAACTTGATTACGTCCAACCTTCTCTTAATGATTGAGAATCAAATTCCTTTGCTTAACCAATAAGAGCCTCACCCAACATTTGACATTTAGCGCTCATTGTGATCAATGCATCCTACCTCGAAATTACCCTACATTGTATTAAGCATCAAGCATCAAGCATCAGGTGCTTGATCCTACCAAACGCAGCCTAAGTCGGAGCATATACTAGAATAGGCAAAAGGGTATAGAAAAACAATACCAGGCCATGGCTGGGAGCTATGATAGACAACTTCTCCAACTTCAATGCCAGTTTCCTCCCATGTTTCTCTCCTCACAGCTTCTTCCAAGCTTTCTCCTGGCTAAGAAAAGTTGAGAGATCACTATGGAGAGATCGAATAACTCGCCAATAAAGTAACAAGTTTAAGAATTAGTCATTACAAACAAGATGCAACTCCTGACAAGTTTCTTAAATATGGTGCGTCAAAAACATATAACAAGTGCTTCTTTCTTCTGCTTAATGACCACTATTTCTAGTTCCGCTTGTTCCACTAGGAGAGTGTTATTTAAAAACAAAGCTAATAAATTATACTCCCTCCGTCCCAAAATGAATGTCCAATTTCAGCTTTGAGTTAGATTTGAGAAGTTGTAATTTAAGCATATCTAGTAGCATAAGTACATAAAAAACCCTTATGATCTCACCATATTGCTTCATGAGTGTAAATGTGAATTGGAACTTGTCGTTTGAAGATGGACTATTTAGTAACTTCCCCAAATTTTGGACATTCATTTTGGGACAAAATTTTGGAAAAAATAGACATTTATTTTGGGACGGAGCCCAGAGGGAGTAAGAAATAGGAAATTTATCCTTGTTAAATTGAACATAAAACTTGGAGAACTATCCATTCATGAAAAAAATTTCAGTCCAAAAACTGAAGACTCATTTTGGGAGTGGACTCGACTGAAACAGGGATTAGACTATTTTAACCTAGTTCTGCCAGCCAGTACTAGAAAACTGTGATAAAGAGGATGATCCAGTTCTGGGTTACAAAAACTCTTCTAAACAACACTTATACAAAAGATTAGTCATTCATGCTGTAGGTGAAGGGAATACCTCTATAAAGCCAGCAAGACAACTCCACATACGAGGAGGAAATCGTTTCTGTCTACCAAGAAGTACGTAATCATTCTTCTTATCTATCACTAACATAATAACAACCTGTTGGTGACACACGAAAAAAATAAATATAAGCAATGAGTTAAAATGGGCGGATCAATATACTGGAGAATCATTAATAAGATCCCATGTTAATATTGTTAATATAAAAATGAAGAACAAAAGAAAAGAAAGAGAATATAAATGGGGCGGATCACTATACCGGATCAACTCGAGGATAGATCCTTTTTTTACATGACTCATTCACGCATTGCTTCCGTCTCCCAGCTTCCATAGGAACTGTTTTTTCTCCACAGTTTCCACAAAACCGAGATGTGATATGCCATTCCAGTAATGCCCTACCCTGATCAAATGCCAAAATGAACATCCTAACAAGTCAGCAAGACTGGTACACAAGTACTCCCTTTGTCCCAAATTGATAGTCCTGTTTGACTTTTCAAACATTTTAAGGTTACATTGTAAGTTTTGGAAATTTAGTGATTTTGAAGCCGTAAAATTTGAAAACGAGACGAACTTGGGACAAACAAAAAGGGAAAATGGGACTATCATTTTGGGACGGAGGGAGTATTAGGCACTTAATAGTTGAGGTGAGGCAACAGCAAAGTCATTACAAATATGTGAACAAGTGCTTTGAATATAGAAAACAGGATTTCAGTCTATTGAACAGCCAATCCAATTAATTAAATTCAGTCTCCCCATAATTGTCTATACTCAAAAGAGGGGTTACAAGAAAAAAAATGGCTCTTACTTTCCTCTCTTCAAATCTCACAAATGCAAGCTTTTCATAACATAACATTTTATATCACTCAAGAAACTCTCTTTATTGGTCGTACCAAAACAATTGTCATACTTCTGGATAAAGTAATGGTCTAGTGCAATTTTACAATGGTAAAAATGTATAAACAAGTAAAGCAAATCTGACAAGTAAACTGCAAAATTTATTCTGGGACGGAGGGAATATATGTAACCAGAATAAAATGAAGGTTTAGTTAACATACATGACCAGCAACAGCAAGTTCACCCATAGCTCTAGAGTCAGCCCAATCAGTAGCAACCATCAAAGTCCTCAATTCCACAAAACAAAACTGTCTACTCCCAAATTTATTCACCAAACTAGTCCCATCACTTACATCAATCGCCCAATAAACTACATCATCCTCAGATTCCAGATTCGAACCCAGATAAACAAATTTATCCTCAGTCAACTCGACTTCTGAATTCTCCAATAAACCCTTAAAATCACTCAAATTCAACCAACCCAGATGCCAATTTGGTACTAAACCGCCATTAGACCCAGTTAAAGGCCTGCCTTTTCGAAAAGGGAGTACTTTGAAATTGGGTGAAAAGGGTTCTTGGGTATGGCCTAAAAGGATAGATTTGAGGGTTTGGAAAGCGGAAGTGGGTGAAATTGGGTCGGTTGATTTGGGGGGTTTGGATTTAATTGGGTTGCCTGCAAAGACATGGGAGATTTGATTTTGATTAGTGGACATGGTTGAGGAGAGGAAATGGAGTTGGGTTCTTGAGAGGGTTAGGGGGTTAATATTATGGAAAGGGAGAGATTTGGAGAGGGAAAAGAGCATGGCTTTATGTATTTGTTTGCCATTAGTTAAATTCAAAGGGTTTGAACAGAGGAAGGAAGTAGGTGATGGCAATGAGATGACTAATGAAAATGGGGCCATGAGATGTTGACAAGTGGGGACCTCTTTGCTGTTGAATGACGACGACCCAATTCTTTTTTGGGTATATTGAGTATTGACAAGGACCCCCCTTGACTTTCTTGTGTAAAAATGTTGACTCAAAAACGTTTTGTTTTCTCCTTACATTTTTTAAAGGTTTTAAAATACTACTCCTTTTGTCCCTAAATGAGTGTCCATTTTCAAGAAATCATTGTCCCTAAATGAGTGTCTTTTTTTAACATAACTTTCTCCCTAAACGTTTTTTTTCGAAAAAAAATTCACCGGTTTTTTTATACGTGCAAAACTAAATGTTTTGAAAGGAGATTAAAAGATTATATATGAATAATAGCAATATTAAGGCCTATCTTCAGTTTATCCTGTCTGATGATAGTTGGACTAGCCTCTTGCTTGTTTTCCAAGGCTCCCGCTGGTCGAGCTTAATTCCATCCAGCCTCTCCTCGGCTCACTTCACTACCTTTAGAGAAAAGAGTTCCAGCAGAAGACGAAGAAGACTCTCGGATGGCACTTGCTTTCCTAACTGTAACGGGATCTTATCAAGGAAAAAATAAGAAAGAACTGAAGTGTGATCATTTCCAAATGACTGGTCACAAGAAAGAGTTTTGCTTCAAGTTAGTGGGATATTCACTATTTCCATTTTTCTTTTTCGATTGATTGCCTTTTTTTATGACAAGTTTGAAATCGCGCCTATTCCTTTTTTTTTGCATTGGTCTCACACAGAACTCTGTTTAGGCTTTAGGTTGGTGTTTATGCCATTCTCCATAGTCTCTTGCCAAGCTTAGAGGGGAATCTCTCTACATAGTCCGGAAGCAGTCCTATAAGGTTAAGTCAGCAACTCATACCGGTCGGAGATCATGGGTATGGTCTCCTCCGCTTGCTTTCGTTGTTACCAAATTGTTCAAAAAGTTGAGATTTTCAGTGTCCCTTAAAATGAAATTTGGACACTCATTTAGGGACAGAGGGAGTAGTATTCTTGTGTACTCACTCCCTCCCTCCGTCTCGTACTCCATCCGTTTCATGTGAATTGAGACTTATTTCCCTTTCCGTCCGTTTCACCTCAATTGAGACTGCTCAAAATGGCAAACTTTTTAATATTTTATATTCACCCAACCCCACCCCATTTAACCCCACTAATTCTCTCTCTTCATTTTCCACCACTCATTTTATCCAACCAACACTACTATTTACCCCACTCATTCTCTCTCTTCATTTTCCACCACACATTAACTACTTTCTCTTAATTATTGTGCCTTTTTTTTTTAGTCTCAATTCACATGAAACGGAGGGAGTACTTATTTCTGTACTTACTCCTATTTACCCAAAATGTTTACTTTTCTCTCTTTTATTCACTCACAACAACTATTCACGAACTTATTTTATCTCCCTAACCCATTCACATTCACAATATTTATTTTTCTAACATATTTTCTTAATCTTCGTGCACTCCTATTTGGTAGGAATAAGTATGGGTCGGAGGGAGTATTTGATAAAGAAATGAACTTAAACTTCACCTTTGATCCTCACAGAAAATGCTCTTTTTGGGTTTTTCCGAATCGTGTGATAACACACTCTCATTAAGACAAACTCACCCCTCACCAGTGTTGTGCTTGAGGTTGTTACGAACGTTTGCGATGATCATAGTAATTGATAACCGCAAACATCCCCATTTTAGATGCAGAAGATGGTAAACCAAAATTAAACATAGTCAACTTATAATGTAACAAAAAAAAAAATTAAGATTTCTATAAACTGGACTCTTTGAATATAATCTATTAAAATTGAAGCATCCCTTATTTGAATCTTCATCAACAAAAAATATAAATCTATCCACATTCTTGAACACCATTTATGTGATTCATATTACCCTTTGGGATACAAATGACATCATTTTGGGCAGTTATGACGGTATCTAAAACCAAATCAAGTAAGTGAGACTCAGCTATCGACTTGGCTATGGAAGAAGCTATGAGGTGGTGCCATGTCATCGATCCAATCACCATATATACGGTTGATCTTCTTACTCGGGTCCCACTTTGCGAAGCCCTTCTTAGCCTCCCTGCCTTCTTTTATAGGAGCAGCAACAACTGGAACAGCAGGAGGCATGTCGCTTATAGTTGCAACAGGGGAAGGATTTACTGCCATGGAGCCTGCAGTGTTCATCATTACCTCCTGGGGCTCAGCGCGTCCATTGGGGACCTGCAGGTCTGACAAATAAAACGAAATCAAAAGGCGGGCTATAATGTTCATGGATTGACGGATGAATTTAACGAGTTATTGAGCATGCACAGAAAAAAAACTACTAATAAATTTGTTCCCCATATCTTAGAAAGTGTACTTGTGTAGAGGCAGGATTGAAGAGTAAAAATCTACTCCTATAGAACACATCAAAGCAGAAACAAAAGATTTACAAAAGAGGAGAACAAAATCAAAGATTCATGTCTACGAAAAAAGTTTTTCAAAAAACTACATATTTGTGTTCAAGTGTCATGCACATAGCTGTGTTCAAGTGTCATGACCGTAAGCTTCCGGCAGTGTTCACGTTGGCATAAGTGTACTCTAAATTATATGAATCATGTTCTCAGAAATCAGTCTCACAAAGAATTGAGCAGAAATAGGTCGTAAGATTCATTTTCAATAGTTCATTGTCTGCTATCTTATACTATTATGGAGTCTAGTTACTTTTTTTTGCGGCTGAAGTTTACATATCATGCTTTTTACATTTTCTGAACTTACCCTTGTTTTTCTACTTATTCCTCCTTGCTATCCAGAAAAAAGAAAAAGTACCATATAACTGAAAAGTAGAAAAATCGATACTTGCTAGATGTCGAAAAACTCATAGCCTATTCTGTAACATCATCTGAAAGTTTCTGCTAGATAAATCCTTCATCACTCAAACAATGCTACCAGCTAGATGTGCCCTTGTCTTAATTTACGTGTTTCATCTCATTGCATATACACAGTTTAAAAGTCTACTATAAAAACTATTTCAAATATAATTTATTTTTATTTTTTTTTTTGCCTTCAAAAAAATAAAATTGCAATTTTAAACCATGGAGGCTGTAACCGGGGAGCAGAACCATAGTCTAGAAAAAACATGAAAATACTCAATGGGAAGTCGATAACAACAATCTAGCACTAAAGTGTACGTGTAAAGATTGTATAGTCGCAGTGTAGATTATGATAAAATCTATGCGTTAAGTACATATCAAATACTGCATTCTAAGAACACGTCACATAATATCTAAAAATCACACACCAATAAATCATAAGGACAATAAAGTAACATATTTAAACAGTGCACCCGAAATATACCTGATTCCCCATGAGCAAAGTGACATCTTTCACCAAATGGGCACATTCCAACCTCCCATTTACTGCATATCTTTGTTTTCCAATACACAGTCCTCACGGTAGCTCGGAAAGCATCTGAACTAGCATTCATATTAACCCGAGAAACATCTGAATTCCCATTCTCATTAACACACATTGCATCTGAATTGTTAATATTAATTTGGAAAGCATCAGAACTGGAATTCAGATGCTTGTTGAGATCATAACGATCATTGAAACTCCTATGTTCCGTAGCTCCCATGGTTCCAATGCTTATTGCAGAACTCTGTCTTGTCCTTGCCACTGCCATTTCTTTAGCAGGACTTTCATGAAGAAAATTACACTTTTCACCATACGGACACTCTTCACCGTTATAAAACTTCTTACAAATTTTCAGCCTGTGTATTATTTTCTGATCGTCGTTCCAATTCCCTGCAACTCTGTCCTTAACCAGCTCCTGCCAGTTTGGTGGAGGTTCCCTTAGATCTTCAGGGCCATGGGCAAAAGTACAACTGTCACCATTTTTGCAATTCCCCTCCATGAATTTTGTGCACATACGAGTCTTGTAGAATATATGGGTAGTTCCCCTATTCACCGGAGGAATAGGCGGGTTCATTCTTGGGGACGGAGCGGAAGGCACAAAATTGGGAGGGTTATTTTCGGTATTTTTGGGTCTTTTGAATGGGGGTGGCTGCTCAAACTGGGAGTATTGGTCAAGGTAGTCTCTGTTCATTAGAACTTGAGGCCAGAAGCCACCAGAAATGCCATCAGAATAAGGCGGCAACATAAAGGGATGAGGGGGCAGCGATTGAGGATCGGGATAACTCATTGTCTGTGATAAAGGCTTAAAATTGAATCCAATTCTACACTTTATTCACCTAGAAAAATCATCAATTTTGTAATTTAGGGCAAGAAAATAAACAAATCAATGTAATCAAGAAAACCCCTGTAACAGAGGACATCAAAATCTCAACATGCAGATGATAAAAAACAGAATCGTCGAATTATCACAAACAACCAATGATTGGTATGAACTGGATGAACAAAATAGATACAAGAACCAGAATATAAAAATACATATATAATCAATAAATATCAAATAAAAGATTAAGCTTTTGGAGTTATGACCAATTATAAAACTAGATTTTGGTAATCAAAACTAAGCAAACCTGAGTTTTATCTTGGTCAAAGTACTCTCAGATCATAATCAAGAACACCCAGATGATAGAAAAAATCAGAGCCCTAATGAATTTGAAGAATGGATTAATCAAAATTCAGAACTTTATAGCAGAGCATTCTTCAAAATATTTACTTATAATATCCATTAAATTTGAGAAAATGTTTTATGTAGAGAGAAATATATAAAATATAAATATACAAAAACCCTAGCCGCCTATCATTCGTAGACTGGAACGGAGAAGGAAAACGAAAATTTGAGGAGAGAACATTTTGAAACCCTAAAACCCAAAACGGCTAAACCCTAACAGTTCCAAAATCATCATTAAGGAGTAACTATGGCCTACGGGATTATCTTACCAACTAAGATTATCTTAGAGCAACATTTGCAGTGACCCCCCCCCCCCTAGTGTTTGATTTATACTTCAAAGGTCCTCCAATGAATTTTAATTATGCAGTGAGCTCCCATTTATTGGGGTGATACTATATACAAGGCATGCAATTTACAAGGCACCCGGAAATGACTAAAATGCCCTTATATATATACTTTAAAAAAAAAAAAAAAAAACCCTTCTCTCCCTCCTCCCATTCAACTTGTTTCTTCTTCTTCTGCGCTCTCTCTCTCTCTGCGCTCTCTCTCGACCGACGCCGCCCACCACAACACCACCACCATACACAACAAAATGAAGACAAACAAGCTCCCTATCACCGGTGAAAAGTCCGGAGCCGCCTCTTTTACCGCCGCTCCAAAAGTAATCCTAATTTCTAAACCTAAATTTCAATTTGAAAACCCAACATTAATTTTATGCCTAAAATCGATTATATAACGCTTAATGTTGTTTAAACCTATCCTAAATGGTTCTAATTGCGATTTCGTAACATAAATTGGAGTTTTTTTGTTTGAATCGGATACGGATTCGTGGGCATAAAATTTGAAATTGTCAGGGTGTGTTTCGTATGAACACACACGACATGTTGATGTTCATTTCGTGTGTATTTACACGACATGTTTGTCAACATTTCGTGTATGAGCACACGACATGTAAACTGATGAATCAGTTTACATATCGTGTGCTCATGCACGAAATGTTGACAAGTATGTCGTGTAAATACACACGAAATGTACATCAACATTTCGTGTATTACCACACGAAATGGTATCTGTGAAGTGAATTTTGTTTAAATTTTTTGTTGTTAAATATTTCAACTATAATTGTTGCTTATTTATTGTCTCTTGTTTAATTTTTTGTAGGGACGTAAACCTGCGACTGCCTCTAATAGAAAGAGGAAGGCCGAGGAGGCAGGTGCACTTAGAGATGCACGTACCAAAATGAGGCACGACAAGAATGTCGTGATTGAGCAGGCTCAGGATGATGAGACGGATAGTGAGGAGACGGGCTCAGAGGGGTCGGAGGAGGAGTCATCTTCTGGTACTCGTTCCGGATGTGCATTTGTGCATGAGGCACATCGATCTGGTGATGATGATGAGGAGGAGTAGGAGGAGGCGGAGGAGGAGAGTTTAGGTTCGAGACCTCGCAAGAGGCGGGCCAGAAAGGGGAAAGAGGCTAAGGATGAGGAGTGGGTGCTTAGGAGTAACCCCGGTGGGGGCCCGGAGGTGTTTGATTTGTTGTACGGGTTTGGTCATCACCGAGCCCGTAAGATCTGGGAGAACGCCACTTGTGAGCCGGTGTTGAAGCGGCAAACCAGGCAGCAGATTCTAGATAAGTAAGTATATGATTATTTTATTAAATAGTTTTATTATTTGTTGTTAGTGTTTAAACCTCTTTTTTTCCCCAAAAACAGTCCCATTTTGACATTTTGTTCACAAAAAAAAAAAAAAAAAAAAAAAAATCAAAATGGGACTGTTTTTTGGAACAGATGGAGAATTAATTATAATGTTTTGTTTGGAATCAACAGATTCTCGCCTGCTGCTGTACCGGAGGGTGATAGAGCTTGGTGGGCTCGTGTTGAGGGTACGGGCCTCCATTGTCTGCATGATGCTACCATTCGCCGGCCTAGCATGGCGCTCCTAACGGCGTTTGTAGAACGGTGGTCTCCTGAGAGTAACACCTTCCACATGCCGTGGGGGGAGATGACGATCACTATGCATGACGTCACCCATATCCTAGGTATATTCTTGTTTGCTGTATATTTTTTATCAACAATTTCATAAATTTTATCAATTTCATAAATTTTATCAATTTTATTAATTATTTCATTTTCAATTTATAGGTATCAGCTGCTCAGGTGGCCCTGTTAAGAAGGCGGTTCCAGAGCCTGACCTGGCCGGTATCAGGACACGTCTTAGAGGTTGTGAGAAGGGCACGACCTACTCTTTAGATGGCCTCCGCCGTTGCTTTGAGACCCCTTCCGACATGACCGTCGACGAGCGTGCTTCCACGTACATCATGTTCCTCCTGGGCTCCACGCTGTTCGTGGACAAGACTCAGGATAAGATGCCCTCAGCCTACCTGTCATTGTGCGTGGATATTGATAGAGTGAGGGGTCTCTCCTGGGGGACAGCTGCGTTGGCATACCTATACCCGGAGTTGGGGAAGGCGTCTAGATATGGATGCAAGCAGATTAGGGGTTGTTTGAGTCTTCTGGAGGTAATATTTAACATTCCTTTAATAATTACAACATGTATTTATTGTTATAAAATTGTTTACTTATTTATTTCATACATTTGCAGGCGTGGATATACGAGTACTTTCTGGATTTCCGGAGAGATATTGACCCGGCATGGACGGAGGGCCAGCCGAGAGCTCGTAGATGGGTACGTACTGATACGACCGGAAGGGATATGCCCCATCTATTGAAGTTCCGGTACACCCTGGACACGATGACGGTTGATAGGGTGAGTTAGTTATATTTAAAGTTTTACAAATTGTTATACTCCCTCCGTCCCAGTGAAAGTGGCACTAGTGCTAACTTTGACCAATAACATGTTATTGGTCAAAGTTAGCACTAGTGCCACTTCCACTGGGACGGAGGGAATATTCTGTTGACGTTGTCTAACAAATTCATTTTTAGGTTTGTTGGACTCCCTACGGTACCACCCCAGAGGCGCTTTTGCCGGTCTCATACTTCCGAAGGGTTATACGCTTCCACGATATCACCGAGGCCTATATGCCTGACCGTGTTACCCGGCAGTTCGGTGTCCAGCAGAAAATCCCCAGAGACATGTTGGAGTGCAGCCGTGATTGTTCGTTGATGGCTGGTCAAAAGGGGTATAAGAAGTCTTATGGAGCACGTGATGATATCTGGGAGGAGTGGTTAGAGGACGGGTTGGGGGATTTCTGTGCAGAGCGTCGATGGGGGCCATCCGTGAGTGCATCTGATCCTGTTACTTCTACGTATATGCCGTGGTTTCTTGCTAGGACTCATGTTCGGATTACTAATCCGATTCATGATGGCCTAGTTAACGTTCCACCTCCGCCTAGGGTTGTAGAGGCTCGAGATAGACTGCTTGCGATGCTCACGGATGACAGGATACTCGTGGATGTCATAGATGAGATTAGACGGGTGCACGAGCTATTAGGAGGTCCCCATTAGGTTTATGTTTTAAATTTCTGGTTTGTAAGACATGTATTTCATACATTTGGTAGTTTATTATGACTTTGGATACATTGATTGATTTTAAATTTCTGGTTTGTAAACTTTTGATGTTTGACACTTTGGGATATGTTTCAGTTTGAAATCCTGGTTTGTAATTCTGTTAAGCTTTTGTTTGCCTTTAAATTTCTGGTTTGTAATTCTGTTAAGCTTTAAATTTCTGGTTTCTGGGTATGTTTCTGTTTCTGTTAAGCTTATGTTTTTTTTTCAGTACAGAGACCATCTCGTGTGCTTATACACGAGATGGTGTGACTCCTCTCGTATATATACACACGACATGTTTTCTTTCCTCTCGTATGAACACACACGAGATACATTACTGGGTAATTAGTGTATTTCGTGTAATGTTCATACGACATAAATGAAACACGTCGTGTATATTTATACGAGTTATGATATACCATCTCGTGTATAAGCACACGAGATGGTCTCTGTACTGAGAAAAAAAACAGACACTGAAACAAACAAACTGAAACAAACAAACTGATGTATCCATACATCAAAACTATAATTTAAGTACTACATCAAGTGATCCAATTTTAATATACTATATCTGTCCCAAAAAACAGTCATACAAAAACCAAGTATGCATAATTCAAAAATCAATACACTATACACATAAACTATGGCCTATTTCCTGCAATTCGTGCTTCGTTCGCCGTAATTGAGAGTCGGTTGAATGTTTCTATCCGAGTTCTGTATGGCATGATCAGGTTACTTGCGCTTGGATCACGTCGATCCTCCCAATATAGTGCTAATGATGGTATCGGGTAATCACTATCGGACATGTGCAGCTGCAAAAGTAATTAAATAGTCAAATATAACAAATTTAAAAAGATATTTAAATATAACGAATGTAAACAAGATAGTTAAATATAACGAATTGAAGTATCATACCAATATAAAATGGTTTCCCACATGTCCCAACACAAGTGTGTCTGTGGGTGGTCCTGTTCCTTGTGGTACAGTCACTGGTAGGCATGTGAAGCCAGCGGTTTGCGAGTACGAGACAAACACCACATTATACACCGTGGCAATGATGTGCCCTATCTCTGGGAGTATCAACCAATAATATTCCGAACAAGGTGAGGTATAGTGAGCAATGCGACTATAGAGCTCGTCCATATCTCTCCAAGGCATAACTCTCTCATAAAGCGCGCGGCGATGAAGCAGCTCCTTGGCACAATCTAAGCGCACTCTTTGCCACATCTCCTCAGTTCTGTATATTTGCGCTGCTACTGCTCTATATCCACAATTTCCATCACCCATCACATCTGTGAAGCCATCAATAAATGGGACAATGATAGGTGTAATCAACATCCTATACCCAGAAGTATGTAGTTCATTGACTTGTCCATTTCCACGACCCCGTCCCCGTCCCCGACCTTGACCTCTACCTCTACCTCTCCCACGACCTGAACCAGCTAGTGGTGGAAGAGATGTAGGAGTAGTAGGGCTAGATGGTGTGCTGTCTCGGGAAATACCATTTGGACAGCATTAATGAAAGCCAAGTCACGATCAGTTAAGAAAACTGTTGGCATGTGGGGAGTATGAAAAAGACTTTGCAAATTCTTGAGTGCCCACGTGTAATTCTCAGTCTTCTTATTTTGGAGGAACGCATATGCAATTGTGAAATTCTTCCCCGTTGAAGTAAATCCTATAATCTCAAGGAATGCCATTCCATAGCAGTTGGTGTTGTAAGTGCAGTCACCTTGTACTACATATGGAAAACAGTTAAGCATATCTGATGCTCGTGGGTGAGAGAAGAATATGTCACCGATCATGTCACTCTCATCGGCTTTCCTCATGAAGACGATATATTGCTTATCCTCGAGTAATTTTATGAATTGTTGAAGAGAGGATCTCCCTTGTCGTTCTTGTGACTTGCATTTTGTGAGGGCATTTTGGACGTGTTTCGGAGTGCTCACGTTCTTCTCATCCTTCCTCTTTAACATTGTTAGAATGTTATTTGGACGCACCGAAGACTGACTTGCGCTACACACCTCCTCATATTCAGAACTTGTCAATTTACCCAACGGATGACCTTCGGGATACGTTGGAAAGTCATGATTATGAGAACCATTCTTCACAACGTAACCCCATAACCCATCACCCCTTTCTTTGGCCCGGATTTCAAAATTACACCCAATCTTCTTCGTACTAGTCAACCTCACATCCTTAGTTTTTTCGGACCTGTACTTGCCACCAAAATGGCATACAATCTTCGCGTAGCCTAGGATCTTGCCACTTGTCTTCCTCGAATCTCCTATAGAAAGGGTTATATTTTGACGGGCCGCGATATCCCGTACGTGTTTAACAAGCTCATCCCTATTTGAAAATAATAGGGATGTATCGAATTGAACACTGACATCCGGTCCCTACAAATTGTATTACCATCAATTAGAAAATTGCAAAATAAACAACAGGCTGAATGACATTTCGTGTAGTTATACACGACATATTAAGAACTATGTCGTGTACTTATATACGAGTGTGTTCTGCACATCTCGTGTACATATACACGACGTAGTAAATTACCACTCGTGTATTAGTACACGACATATCACGATATCAGAATTTAAAAATCCAATATTGAAAAACAATTCAGTTTCAATATTGGATTTTTATTGTGATTTTGATCATAACACCAAATATAACTTTAAGAACTTACTTCATTGCAGCTTGGAATTTGATTTTGATGTGGAGAATTTGGTGGCAAACCTTCTTCTTCAAAAATAAAATCCACAAGATCAAGATTAATGTGATCATAAAGACTTGGAGAATGTTGTGGAGAATCCATAATATGGTGTTAGATGATTTGAGAATTAATGATAATAATGTGTATAGATTGATGGGTGTTAAGAATGGTTGTTGTGAAAGTGTATATCAATGGTGCTGCATGGGTGTTAACCAACCGGCGGTGTAATGGGTGTTAATGGCCGTTACAGGTAGGGTTTATGGGGGTTTAAGTGTTCTGTTCTGGGTGTATCTCGTGTGATTAAACACGAGACAATATGGTACAAGTCGTATAAATTCCATACGAAATGTTTTTTTTTCTGGTAATAATCTCGTATGAACAATACACGAGATATAATCTATCAAGTCGTGTATTGTTCATACGAGATGTTCTAACATAGGTCGTGTATTCCCACACGAAACAACTTATGAAAAAGAAAAATTTAATTATAAATAAATGTGGTAGGTTATATGATATTGTATGATGTTGGTTCATTCATATATGTAATCATTGTTTGTTTTCCACATTATTATAACAATAAACATATAATCTTGATTAACAAATATGATAATTTCAAATATATAATCTTGAGCGAGTGGCATTCCTCTAATGTACAACTTGTCATTAACCTCGTTTGGCAAATCATCGAAACAACTTAACTCGTTATATAACATGTTTAATTAACTCATTATATATAATCTTGATTAGAAATATAACACCATAATTCATTAATTTAACATAGTATATGCAAATCATAACACGTCTGTTAGTTGATAAATAAAATGGTATCACTTTTAACTAATAAATGTGATAGGTTATTTATGATATTGTATGATGAATTATAACATGTTTAATTACCTCTTTAAATATAATCTTGATTAGAAATATAACACAACAATCACTTGTTTGGGGATTATAAATAAAGTGGTATCACTTAGGGCAACTCCAATGGTAGGTATCAAAACCTAATTTTGATACCTACCTCAAAGTCCTAACATCTCCAATGGTGAAAAAGATGTGTAACAAATTTTGAGTTAGTCCTAGTGAAGGTAGCATTTTTAGGACTATGCTTAGTACTCTCACAATTTCCTTCACTCTCTGCCCTCGCGCAATTTGAATGGGAAATGGGCAGTAGACACATTACTGTGAGCTTGTCCCCCCACTCAACATATCTTTGACAATGACATTTTCTCTTATATTCAGCCATTTCTTAGTTTTCCGTTTCTTTTTTCTTTTTCTTTACACTCTTCCTCTTTTATGGTTTCATATTTTTTTGCTTCTTTTCTATTAAAATATAAAATTATTCAAGCATTTCTTTAAAAAAATATAAGTTTTAATTTTTTTATTTTATTAATTAAAATAATTTCACGCTTTAAAATTATTTATCATGTTAAAATTTTTAATAATGTTATTTCACCTTTTATGTGCTTTTCTTCTTTCTCTTTTATTTACATTTAGTTAAAAATATATTTTTGTATGGAATAATAATGTTATAAATAATTAATAATATTATTAGTATTAAAAATTAATATGATATCACAAATTTGATACCTATAATTACGCATTTATTAATTTTTTTTCTCAAATTAAATATTCAAAAAAAATAATTAGGTTTAATCAAGATTTTTTTAAAAAAATTGTTGAACATTCATCGACGGATGTAGTAAATTATTTTATATAATTATAATTGTAAAAAATATTTATTTTTATAAATATTAATTAAACTAATGATCCCACTTTAAAATTATTTATCATGTTAAAAGAATTAATAATGTTAAACAAGATAAAAATTAATTTGAAATCATAAATTTGATACCTATTGTTGGAGATAGTTTTCTTAGTACCATGTGAATAGTGACTCATAGGTATCAAATTTTGATTTTGATACCTATGAGCTTAGGACTACCATTGGAGTTGCCCTTAAATGTGATAGGTTATATGATATTGTATGATCCAATATGACATTTGTTACTTGTCATGTCTAAGTGTACAAATTTTGCTCAATTAACAACACAATTCAATAATTTATCATAGCATATGCGTATCATTAGCATCGTGTTGCAAATCATCGAAGAACACCTTCATTTTGATATGTCGTATGGATATACACGAGAGTATGGTATCATATCGTGTGGTTTTGTACGACCTTAATGACAGAGTAAATTTAAATTTCGTATAAGTTCATACGACGTAATATTTTACACAATTGGTCTATGTCGTGTAAAAGTACACGACATGAAGGCTTCCTGTCGTCCTTTCGCACACGACACGCGAAGGGTAGTTTCGCCATTATTGGTGCCTTGTATGTAATATGCCTTTTATATAGAATTTACCCATTTATTGTTACCTTGAGTAGATTTGGCTATTTTATTACGCTCCCTCATTTTATCTCATTCATGTTTTCTCTCTATGTACATTAGATTTTTTATTTTTCTCCTTTTTTTTTCCTGTCGCATTTGACTCATACAATTATTATAATTTTTATGGAGTAACTTTACTAGATTGATTCGGCTTGTAATGGTCTCAATCGTTGCATGGTCAATCTACAATGAAACTTTTAAATGGCTCGATTAGTTTTGTTAGTGAGGGTCTTTCATAGGATTTGATAACTACTATATATTGATACTTGTGTTTGGTTTTTAACGACATTGTTTATGACGTTGACACGCATATCACGGTACATAACTTTTTTCCGTCAAAAACAAATATATATACTCCCTCCGTCCCAGCTCAATTGACACTTATTTCTATTTTGGTCTGTCCCAGCTCACTTGACACTTCCCAAAATAGCCTATTTTTTATAATTTTATATTCACTTTACCCCACCACTCATTCACTCTCTTCATTTTCCACCACTCAATTTATTCAACCAACACTACTATTTACTCCACTAATTCTCTCTCTTCATTTTTCACCACACATTTTTTTTTTTTATTCTTTTTCCTTAGTTATTGTGCCCACCTCATGGATGTCAAGTGAGGTGGGATGGAGGGAGTATATATATATAGATATTTAAACGAAAACAACTATTTTACATGCGTTGCATCAAGACCAAAGGAAAATACTAGTCTAGGTTGCTGAGGTCAAAAACATCCCCTAACACGAAATATTTAACACAAAGATTGGAGGGGGAATTAAACACCTGATCTAGTGTTACGTGATCAAGCGCTGCTGCTCCAGCCTTCCCAAGAGTGTCTGCGCTGCTATTAGCTTCATGGCAAACAAAAGAAACCACATTTTTCTGGAACTGCATGAAGAGCAGTTTGTAATCATCAACTAGACATTGATGTTGAGGATAGCGCAACGTGTTATAGAATAATAGTTTTCAAGAAAAAAAAGTTCAAAAGCACCCACGAGTCAGCTTTGAGATGGAGTTTAGTAATATGGAGGTATTTGGCATGTTGTAAGCCTCTCAAATTGCCCATAACTCAACCATCATATTTGTGATGGTAGCCAAACTCCTTGCAACCCCCAAAGTATGCATCCCATAATTACACCTAATGATTCTGCAAATTTCAGCTTAGGAGATAAAGATACACAACTTTATCATAATGTAAAATACAATTGTGGGTCAATTCCATGTATAAGTCAAAGTCATAGAAAAAAAATGTGGTATATGTGATGTTGATAACGATCAAACTCTTATCGTTTTCAATTTCATTTTCTTCTAGGGTTCCAAATACTAGACAAACAACATGAGCAGAGTTAAGGTTCATGAGCTTAGGAGTAAAACAAAGGTGGATTTGCGTAGTCGGTTGACGATTTTAAGGCTGATTTGCATTTTTTTGTGCCGCCAAGGTCACCGAAGGTGCCCCCAACAAGCTCTCCAAGATTAAAGTAGTGAGGACTTCTTTTGCGTGCGTGGTGGCGGTGGCGGTGAATGAAGGTTGATGATGGTGGTGGTGGAGAAAGGGTATAAATGGACCTTTATACCCTTTCATTTTCAAGAAAAATGATAAAAAGAACCCTCGCATGACATGCACATGACCATTTCTCGTTAATTTTCTAACGCCGTTAGGGGTCATAGGTCAAACTGGGACAAATGGCAAATTAGAAGGTCACTTTGGGACAAAATTGAGTTTGGGTGGCAAAATGGGAATGGGTGGATACTTTGGGGGGCTAAACATATTTTGGCCCGTGCGTTTTGACTGTTTTTCTCATAAACAAACGGCAACTCTCAGGGAAATATACAAGGATAACGATGGTTATATATTAACGTTGTCACACCATTTTGAAGTACTTGTTATAACGAAATAATAGAATATCAACGTCGATATAATAAAATGTTGAAAATTTATTTGGCCATAAATGGTGGTACATTTTGTTACTGTCATTTATTAGACTAGATGAAGTTTAAACCTAGTCTCTCAAATTAACGATTTAAGATAAATAAATGAGATTTGGTTTATGTATGTTAGACAAGTATACATTAGTTTGTTTCAATTTGTCAAAGAGGTTTTTTTGTTTATTTTTTTTAAAAACTAGCCTTTTTAGAAACACTAAAAATGAAGTAATTTTTAAGGGGTAAAAGTGCACTTTTTAGCTTATTTTATAGCATACTCATATTACGATAATCTAATACAAGGTCTTTTATGAGATTAAGTATGGTTTAAGGGGCGGTCTCCTGTGAGACGGCTCACAAGCAGCCAAGCTTTTTTTTTTTTTTTTGCCTTCCAACTTTTTTTGCAGGTCATTTTTTGCTCGCCAGTAAAAGTAACATTTTTTGTAAAGAAATATAACACTTTTTTTTCTCATATGTAACATTTGTTTTTTTCCAAAAATGTACCACAATTTTGCTGAAATTGATTAAAGGTAACATAAGATAGATAACTAAGCTAATGTTACATTTTATAATAAATGAATGTAACCATTTTTTTTCTCAATTGTAACATTTTTTTAGGGTTTTACATTCAATTGAAATACAAAACCGCTTATATTCATGATTTTTTACGCTCTTTTTTTAAATGTAACATTTAACATTTAACCTGTAAACTATTACATTCATCTATATAACATATTACAATCATATATGCACTGTGTTACATTTAATTATTACTTTTTCTAACCACAAAAACTATTTATATTATTTTGCGAAACTGCTGTTACAGCTTACAATAAAGTGTTACTTTTTTTAAGACCAAACTGTTACTTTCTTCATAAGAACGTGTTACATCTCAGGAGACGAGCAACCCAATTTTTTTGTGTGTTAAAAAGCATGTTTTTTTTTTAAAAAAAAATCAAACTATTTCATGACCTATCTAGTTTTATTCGTCTCGTCGAGACGAACACACCGGTATTTTTAGATTTTTTTAAGACTTCAAAATCACAAGATATTGTATTTTAAAATTATGGGAGTTTTTTTTTAAATGTGTGCCACGTGTCTCGCGCTGGGAAGAGGAAGGGCGCTGCTGGGCGGGGTCGGCTTGTGGGTTGTGGGCATGATCCATGGATGATCCATGGGTGGATCCGTCTCACAAGGTGAAACGGTCTCACCCAAAAGTCTTTGTCATGGTTTAATTTGCAATGTTTTAAACTTTAAATTGGTAAAATCAATTTTATTTTGTTATTCTTATTAGGCGTTTTTTTTTTTTTTTTTTTAGTTAGCAACTACTCCCTCTGTCCCTAAATGAGTGTCCATTTTCAAGAAATTTTGTCCCAAAATGAGTGTCTTTTTTTAACATAACTTTGTCCCTAAATGTTTTTTTTCGAATTTTTTTCACCGGTTTCTTTATACGTGCAAAACTAAATGATTGGAAAGGAGATTACAAGATTATATATGAATATTTGCTACCAAATTGTACACAAAGTTAAGATTTTCAATGTCCCTTAAAATGAAATTTGGACACTCATTTAGGGACAGAGGTAGTATAACCTTTTGCCTGGATCTACCCGTTATGTAAATGGGCCGCGGGCTTGTTCAGACAATCAGGCCCTAATCCCGATAATTACGATGGCCCAGTTTATGAAAAAGGTACTCCGACCGATAACTATATATAGTAAGCCCGTTACTCCAACCCGATGGATGCAAACCCTGCACCCTCCTTCACATTTCTCTCTCTCTCCCTCTCTCACTACATTGTAAGTTCCTTATACTAATTCAGCTTCATCCTCTTCCTCGTTATTCGGTTTAATTTCTTAGATTATTCGTCAGATTTTCGTGCAAATTACGTGTTATATTTGTTCAATTCGTCAACATGTGAAAATTGCCGCATTTAAATTGATGAATTTGATATGACATCTATCTGTTTTTGGTCAGATTATGATGCATTTGGATCGTTTGTTCTAATTAAACTAAACAAACTGAGATCTTGTTTTTTTTTTTTTTTTTGTAATTCTCATTTTTTGTTTGTTTGTATTTATGAAGTATTTGGGTTCAATGATTATCAACCCTACTGATTCCAGTGATTTAATGGCCAAGGTTCATTCTCCTTGCAGTAATATTGTACTCCCTCTGTCCCAACACGATCTTCCTACTTTTTTCGCTGTTATTACGAAAGAACTTTGAGCAATCATTTTAGATTTGATTTAATTGTCCTAACGTATATCTAAAACTTGTAATTGATAGTATTGCTGGTGTATCAATAGCAAGTTTTAGATTTCCGTTAATGTAATTAAATTAGCCTAAAATTATTGCTCAAAGTTCCTTCGTAGTAACGTTGAAAAAAGTATGAAGATCATTTTGGGACGGCTGTAGTACATACTAATTGGCATGTTACATTACCGATTTTGACCTGTGACCCATCCACACCGTGATTACTTTAATTTTACGATCAGAAATGTGTCACACATTGTTCATGTGATCCTATGGCAAACAAGGAGTTTAAGCTAGATGGTCATTAACTAGTAGCATGGATTGCATCGTAATATTTTGCTGGCTGTTTTGCAGGGAAAATTTTGCATTTCTGACTCAAGCTTTGAAAGGATCATTTATTACTTCTTAAGGTAAGCCTTACGAAACATAAATTAAATCTTGCGGACAAATGATGTTAGTTGTTTTCCTTGTTTCTCTTTCTCTTTCTTGGTACCTCAATGTTACTTTTGATCGTGTCGTCCTCCTTGTCATTGTTACTTAGATTGTGCCTTTTAGATTGGTAAGTTAATTTAAGATTTCAACTAGATAGACGACTACTATTTCAATGCATATGTTATTGTAGGTTGAAATATCAAGGCGTTTCAGTGTTTTCCTCTTATGTTCTTCACAATTGAGTGTATTTGAATATGCGGGGGGGGGGGGGGGGGAACATGAAGCACTAGATAAGTGAACAAAAACCATTTTTCTTTACTCATTATTGCTGACAGGCACGGATATCAATTACACAATAACTTCCCAGAGAGCTCCAGATCATAAACATGCCTATTGAGCAAAAACTGACATGTAGTAAGATTCCGTCATCATTTTCCCCTTTCAGATGAAACTCTATCTTCACGAGTGAAGATGGTAACTTATAAGCAGAAAAGGTTTCTTTTAGCTGTTCTGAGAAAAGAAGATTAGACAGTGATTAAGATCCTGCTCATACAATATTCTTATATCCTTAAAAATCATTTCTGATTTGTGACATGTGGTTGACTTCTGATATAAAAATGCTTTTAGTTAGGTTGACATATGACAATGCATAACGTCGCGTTCTGTTGAGTCTTGATCTCAGATTGAACTGGGGTATAAATTGCAAATTGTCATATAATATGAATTTCGTTGACTTAAGGAACAAAGAGGAACAAGAAAAAAGGGAGAAAAGGCATAAGTGATTATTTATAACTGTCTCATTGTCTAAACCCTGGGATATATGCTACGAGGTGAAATAAAGCTAGCTTAGAGGAGACAAGAATCTTTCAAAAGTTAAGCAATGGAGCATAGTGATAAAAGTGCAATCTTAGTAAACAATCAGGACATATTCCATATTACAACCAAACATCAAACAGAGCCTAAATATGCTGTCTGAATTCATTATGTTAAATTAAAACAAATTTCCTGATTAAGTATGACCTCTCAAGGCAAATTTAGTCGTTTGTCGGTTGAGAATTGGAATGGTCTTTGAGAAAGGGTAAAATGTCATGTTTGAGCGTAGAGTAATAAGATGATAGGAAGAAAAAGTGCGTATGGGCTCCCTTGCACTTGGTAATGCATCTCTGCTAGCTCATAAAGCAGAGCATCTGGTTCTTATCCTAAGTAACTATTGCCATTTTTTGGGATGCTTAAGCATTGCCATCTTTTGAACCAGTGCAAGATATTCTTTGAATCTATCACGTGATTCTTCTGTTTGATTGTTGGCATAGGATAGGTTTGAGGCAATGGTTTCTTGGTGGTCCGGTTTTGCTCCCTTTGAATTTCTACCCCGTCCCGTCTTATGCACCATTGGTTGACAGTTACGTTTCAGAAACCATTATTGAAATTCCATGGACCAGCTCCAGAAAACCCTAAATGAATTATTGATGTTCTCATATGATATACAGTTGTATGCTGTGTGTGTTCGCATTTTCTTTCAATTGTGTGTGTATGTGATTTCAAATGATTGCGTGTGTGAGTGAGAGAGAGTATCATCAAAATGGTGAAGAGATTGCATAAGCTTCATGTAAGAACAGCTTACGCCAAGCTTTATACATAAAGCTTGAAACCTTCTTGAGGCAAAGACAAGGGAAAACATCTAAAAAAGGGTCATCAATTACGAGCTTAGAGCTTATTATTCTAAACAGGGAAGGAAAAAGGAAAAAGGAAAAAGGAAAAAGGAAAAACAGAAAAAAAAAAAAAGAAAAAAAAAGTGTCCGTCGAAGTTAGAAGTGCAGAGTGGTTATCAAAACAACTTCATATACTCGTTCCTTTCGATTCTCTTCCATTAGATAGCTCCATCTGTGAATTAAATAAATAAATAAATTAGTAAAAGAAGACCACTTACTCTTAAAATACACCATAATGAATTTGAAGATTAGTTACCAAAATCCCTCGGCGTCTTGCATTTGTAACATTCCGTCCTATTGGCATAGTTGTGCAGTCCACATCCTAGCCTGGATAAATTAAGAATACACATAATCAGAAGATAATCCAGATAGCATACCAAGATTCAACATGAAAACACTATGTATCTTTGCCTCCACTCTTTCAGAGAGCTAGCATAACTATACATATTTAATATCTACCTTGGAACAAACAAATACACACGTTATCTTCCCTGTTACAGTTTGTTATTCTTTTAATCAATTATGGAAGTCTAAGTGTAAGTTTTATGAGAACTAACCTATTGCACATCCAGTCTCCACTTTTCCAACCTGGAAGACCATTCCCGTCATACGAAATCATTCCACAATAATCATTTTTGATTGAGCCACACCTATAACAGTTTGTCCGGCTAGCATAGTTGTGTGCTCCGCAGTTTATTGTGCAGCAGTACCAGTCCCCTGCCAATACCTCCGTTTTGTTTATGCCATATGAGGCCATTTCAGCACTGCTAGCAAACTTAGGGCACCTACATCGTTGGCACGCATCACGTTTCTTGAAATTTGAATGTTGGCATGCACCACACATCCAGTCTCCACTGCTCATTTTCTCTGCTTTAGATCTGAATATACCTTCAAGTATAAGAATAAGCAACAAAAGTCTTAGATACCATCCTCTTTGAAGAGAGTGCAAGACTAAAAACCTCTCTTAGAGCTCCTATATTTGTTGATAACATGTTTGTGTTTCTTTAAGGAATAATCTTTTAGCACTTCATTGCCAATATTTTTGATGTTATATGAATACGAACTTGTATATCAAAGTTTTTTTGCATTGAAACATTATTTTGAGTAAAACCATCACCTTATTTTTAGGAATAAACATAATAGTGAAATGCATTAGCAGAAAAACATGTGTAATGAAAGTAGTTGTGGCAAGAACTCACCAGACAAAGATTGAGAAAGGCTTGAATGAAATAAAACTAGCACTTGTAGTAGAAGAAGAGATTTGTTTTCGTTGATGATTTTTGATGAATGTCTGTGATGGTTTATATACTTGCCAAGGCCTCATGGGTGGGGCCACATGTGCCACTTTTCAACTCATCTTAGCAGTAAGTTTCAATATGGTCTCCTTGGATGGGATTCCAAAAGTAGATTTTGTTTGGGAAGATTTAGATAAATTTCCTACTTCTATTAGTTCCCAGATTTATTTTAAGGGTATGAATTTTTGGTAAGTACATGCATACAATAACATAATTCTGAATTAAATTTTCAATAATGCCTCTCTTTACATGATTCCTCATGCATTATTTGAAAGAAAAGGCCCCCAAAATATTATTCTCTGTTACTATATCCAGTTCTAGTATTGTTCATTGGAGGGCGGTCATGTTATTTAAAAAGTGGGAATAGGGATATTTCATCTTTCGTCTCCCATGTCTAGCTCATATGGATGGCCCCATGCATGAGGATGACATGGATGCTTACGTGCCTACATGGAGCCAGCTAAATTAGCATACACTCCCTCCATCCCAATTTAAACTTAAAAAAACTTTAGGTTCAAGAATTAAGAAAAAAGTGATGTGTTGTGAGTGTTGATGGTTTGGTAGGAGAGAGAAAGTGGGGTAGGGAATAGTTAGTGGGTAATTGTTGTGAGTATGACACGTGAGGCCCACAAATAAGTATAAAAAACTTTCCTTTTTAGGTTTTGAAGTTTAAAATGGGACACCCAAAATGGAAAATTTTGAAGTTTAAAATGAGACGGAGGGAGTAGACATTCTTGATGTCTAGGCTTATGTAGTTTCGCTAGGACGTGGTGCCGGTTTATTAAGAAAGGACGTAGGAAAATTTTACATGTAGGAATCAATTCCTTGTAATGCACATCCACTGCAAAAAAATATTATTCCTTGCTTGTTTTGATTCTTTTATCTGCAATAATTCAAAAGGCATTTGAAGATTCATATACGGTGTCGCTCAACGCGTCTCCTAATCATTTATTCATGTGTATATACACGTCTTTTGTGACCATACCTATTAATAAGGTTCTCCTTAAAGCTTTAATATATCCTGACCTACACCAGCTTGTGAGAATAATAATTTTTGAAAATATATCAGGCTAGTAGTTTTACTTCTGTAGTTGTGAAGAATTTCTGAATTGTGCACTTCATTTTGAAGGACTCAGTAGAAACCCAATATTAATGATTAGAAGACTCTCTTATTTCATTCAATCTACTTTTCAATGATGTTTATTGCATAAATCGTTCTACTAATGCCCTTGACATGGATATAGCCAAGTTATCCATTTGTAGTTGGAGGATCTTCCAAAACAACATTTTCATGCATGATCGATTATGACAATCTAATTATTAAGGCGTTGATTTTGGCAGACTAGCACAAGACTCAACTGTATATATACGTCTGCAAGCTAGGAACCTGCCTTAATCATGAAGAGATGCGATTCATTTTCATTCGTGATACAAGATGTAGAACGCGTGGTTTAGAGGAGGTAAACTGGAATTAGTATTGTTAAAGTGTGTTATCATAAAGTAACTTTGAAAAGGAAAGATGTTCACAGGAATAAATAGCGAATCACATGTGCACAATATCTTCATAGAGATGAGATAGTAACCCTCTTAATCAGCACGGGCTATGCAAGTAGTAACACTAGGAACATCTGCAAATTTGATAGTTAATTAAGGATACCTTTTTGAGGAACTGGCTTTATCAAAAATTCCATTTGTATTCTATTTTACTAGGTATAAAAACGCACTTCATTTTCCCCAAAAGGAACATCGAATGGGGGCTCATTAGATTAATCCTTGGCATTTTGAAACATGTGTTTCAAATGAGACTACAAGACGCAAGTCAAAAACGGAAAAGGAGCTTGATATAGCATATAGACTCGTTAGGTAGTGGTCTGGAAAATACTTCTAGAAAATATCTGAATTCTTTTATTCTTCTCTGTTTCTTTTCACTAGAAAAGAAAATGGCTCTTAAACAAATACATTAACAAATTTCTGATGAAACATAGCTGTCGATCCAATCCAATTGTTGAAGACTTGAATTATGGGTATATCTATGACGATTCTCCCCTGTAATTACATGGAACCACAACCATCTACGTGGAGAAGTTTCAATTATTGATAAAATCCATCAATGAACTGTTCTATGTATGCAAAGATCAAAAGCATTTACCCCAATACTAATGATTTTCATTAAAGACTTTCATGTATTTTGTTTGGCTGTTTTTATATTTCTTCAAACTGTAGTATTGCTCTTGTTAGAACAAAGATACGACATTGCGAGTCCAGAGGGATAGACATACTGAGAAGATGACTAAATCATGTCAACTATTATTGGTTGGATTAGGCTTTAATTATAAAATGATTTCTTTCTTTTTAATGGGTAGGACAAGGACCTTTTTGTTAGAACATGGATTGCATAACATGTGATTATTAATTCCATGTATAGAGTCATAATATAATGTTAATATAAAGTGTAGTAATATAATATATGTGTAGAATTCCTGAAGTGTTATATTACCTATTTTTTATGGGCAAAATGGTAATTACGCACTACTTATGTGAAAGGGTGTAGTCCCTAAATGAAGTGCCTCTTTGTCTTGTATATATAGGGCCTTCCATCAGCCCTTAAGACACACAAATTCATTATACTCTCATTATATTCTCTTCATCAAGTACTAGAAGAACTAGAGAGGGCACTATCATTTAGAAGAACTCTGTCCCCTACTTTCTTCTTCTTCATCCTCCCTAAGGAACATCAAAATGGATTCAACAGGTATACGCTTCCGCCTCTATCCTTCTCTAACTTCTTCCATATTTGAGTGTTTATGGCTTTAATGGAATAGAAATGTTCCAACAATTGGTGTAAGAGCCCGCTCAAAATCTGGATTAAGTTTGAGTTTTGAAAGCTTCAACGCTTTATTTTGATTCATGAATTTTTGTTGAATCACTTCGTTTTGATGTTATTCAAAGGCTCTAATTCATTAATAGAGTATTAATTGTAATACCCCAACTTTTCACAACTTAATAAATAATAACTAAAATGAGTAAATCCCAAATCCAGGATGCCCCAATGGCTACAAATAACCACAATTCAACTTTAATCAAAGATCAAACCCATAACGGCTAGTACAAGTCACTAGCTTGAGATGGTAACTAACGGAATACAAAGTCCAAAAACTTAAATTTAAACGGGATTCATAACTACTAACTAACTTTATTCGAAAAGGTAACTCCTATGCCGCCAAAATCTTGCGACCCTTGATTTGCTTACTTATAACCTGGAGAGAAATAAAAATGAAAGGAATGAGCGAACAATGCCCAGTAAGTTCATACGGAATCCCCTCGGGTACTAAGAGGAGATAGCCGAAACGAACGGTAACAATGAATTAACAGTGAAAGGATATAACTCAAGGATCAAACAGGTACTCAGTTTGAAGAAAACATTTACCAATAATGAAAACAACTCATTACTTTGAAAACACGTGGCTACAGAAGTCAGTTTCCAAAACACAACTTTTCACAACACTTTACTTCACTTTACTTTACTTAATTTAGGGATTAAGCACACGCTGTACCCAGGGCTCGGTTTCTACTGACCGCACCCAATATCGGTGTATCATGATAGCCTACGTTACTTCATCAAGCAACGCAAAGGGGTCCACATGTTCCTCTTAGAACTATGGATAACTATAAGGGGGTCCACTTATCCGTTTCGGGATTATGGATAACTGTAAGTTACTTTATTTATTACAAAACTTCACTTTAAATAGCTTTACAAAACAAAGCTTAACTTTTTAAAACTTCACTTGATCACCTTTTTAAAGAAAGGTGTACATTTCACTTTAGACACCAAAATCACAATACGAATCATACACATGATGACCCAATTTGACGTAGCGGAAGCTTAGATGAATGATTACGGTAGAAATGAATCAATACGCGTAAACAATCCTTCAACAGCAGTCGAAATTAATCAACACTACAAGTTGGAACAAGAAAACGATTTTATTCAAATGATATAAAAAAACTGCCTCTCATGAACCCTAACATAACGTATATAAAGTCTGGGAAAAACCCTACTGAAAAGAAACCCTAAAACACGGAAATTACGAAAACGTCCAAAATACGGTTTAAGCTGATAAAAACTTCAGAAGCCCGTTTGAGGGCCTTCGAAGCGGAATTTGGCCTTTTTACGGGCTGCTCAGGGAGTAAAGCCCGATGACTCTTGTTCCTCTCGAAAAGGCGCTCGTTTTGATATGCTGTGCGTCCCGTAACTCCTCCGGAATCAAAAGTTACGCCCGTTACGGTCGAACGCATCTAAAAACTCGAACGCCAACTCTTGGACTGCATCACAATTGAACAACAATATAATCAATAGGGTGGATAACAAGGAACGGTAACATTCGCGGAACGGAACAGTTATTTAAAATACTACCTAGCCACTTAGGTAGATTACTTTTAACAAAATCAGAGATTGGGAACCCTAACAAAGGATTGAAACCAAATATACTACTAAGAGCGTAATTCCTTACCTTGGCTTGTTTAGTTCTCCTTGCAAAACCACGCGCACATATCTACAATCATGCGAGAATAACTTTCTTAGACAAAAGTACACTATTTACCTCCGTCCCCAAGTACCTTACTTTCTCTTATTATTAACCTACGAGTTATACTCTTTAACTCCTTTTAAGGTTTAATACTCATTCTAGGGTTTCACATATTACCCATTTATATTATACTCAAAGTACCCTTTTTGGCTTACCAAAATACCCCTAGGGTTTTAGCAATTCGTACCTAGGGTTTAATAGTTTCTATTCTCATAATCAAATTCTCATTCTTCAATTTCATACTTCAGCACACTATTCACAGCACGCATAAATACTATTCATAGCACACACACACTAAATTCACTCCATCAACTCACACAAACACCCGCACACACACACCAGTACACACACACCAGTACACACACATCAGCACACATACACACACGCATCACACACACAGTGAATCACATACACGCACACACAGTAAAACACGCACACACACACCCCTTCACAAACCCTTCTTCTTCCTTCTTAATTCCTTCCTACCAAACCCTAGTTCATCAATATGACTATTAGGGTTCTTAACCATAAAATAAATGATTCGAAATACAACGATTAGGCGATTTAGGAGTACCTTGACGGACGATTCGGACTTCCCTTCTTCTTCTCCCTCTCTGCGCCTTCTTTCTCTACTCTGCGGCTCCCTCTCTCTCAGCGCCTCTCTCTCTCTGCCGTTCTCTTTTCTCTCCCTTCTTTTCTTTTTGATATAATAATAAGGTTAGGGTAATTGAGAGAGTTTAAATATAAAAAGGGTTTTCAAATTCCTCTCTAAAAAAAGGAGCCCTTCTCCTCTTAAAATAAGAACTTGGGCTTTACTACTTTGACCTAATAACTAAACCCAATCTTTTTATTAATGGCTCGGCCCAAATAATAATTAACGAGTTTAAGAAAATAAAAATAACTAGGGGAGATTTCGGTTATTATATTAATGATCATCATCTTATGAAAAAATCTGGAAAGGATTGAAGTTTTTGCTCAAAAAGACACAATGGTTCATGCAAGATTATCCCATTGGCATAGCCGTGCGTTTGATTAATGCGCGGAATGTGCGGATCTACTTGCTTGACCAATTTAGTTTATGCAAGAGTATCCCTTTAAACATGGCTGTACATTGCATTATGCACGGACCATGCGGATCTACTTGCTTGGTCAAACATTTAGTGTCAAAATAAATAATTGCTGAAAAAGCCTTGCTCGGCCGAGCACTTCCCTTGAATCGGCCGAGCACTATAATATTTCATGAATCGATGCATTTGGAAAAAGCACTGCTCGGCCGAGCACCACCCTTGACTCGGCCGAGCACTCTAGCATCAGATTACAAAGTTTCTGGAAAAGGCTTGCTCGGCCGAGTCAAGGGTGGTGCTCGGCCGAGCACCAAGTGTGATAAAAAATTTTGAGTCTCTGGAAATTGTGCTCGGCCGAGTCATGCCCTATGCTCGGCCGAGCAGGCACTATTTCCAGATTTCATATATTTCAAGAATTTTGTACAGACAATTATTTTACTTCATTTTTTTGAGCAAAAACATACATTTTCAAGCCTTAATTTTGTGATTACTTATATGCTTAACAATTTTATACATTTTTTAAATGATATTGTCACCAAAGTGATTTACGTTATTTAAATCCAAAATTGTTAAAGTGTTGAATGTACACATTGATATGTGAATAACATGAATTTTCCAAAGAAGATCTTGTTATTTGACAAAATTTATGCATTCATTTGGTAACAAATAAAATGGACATTAAGTTGTTTTGTTAAGTACTTAAATCGGCCCAAAAGAAGATTAAGCATTTTATTAAGACATTGTTCAACTTATTGGTTACGTAAAGGTAATCATTTATGAATCAACTCGCAATCCAAAGATTAGTTTTGATGTCATGTTGATTATCTTATAGATGGATTTCATTGATATAATTAATCATTTATTCATTATGTAGTTACTTATTTTGTATTTCATTCTTGTTCTCAATTCCAACAGATTTATTAAATGCTTCATCCATAACTGCTGCTATGAGTAGCGTACCGATGCTTAATGGGACAAATTTTAAAACTTGAAAAAATAAAATAACTATGATCTTGGGCTGTATGGACATTGATCTCGCATTAAGGGAACCAATTCCCGGCCCTCTCACTGATAAAAGCACTCAAGAAGATCGCTTAAGTGTTGAGAAGTGGAAACGTTCCAACCGCGTGAGCCTAATGATCATGAAAAATGTCGTCCCGGAGACATTCTTGAACAGTGTCTTCGAGGACGTTGATGCTAAAACCTTTCTCGATACCCTTGAGGAACGCTTCGCAAAAAGCGAAAAGTCGGAAACAAGTGCTTCCTTGAGGAAGCTTGCTTCCATGAGGTACAAGGGTAGTGGAAAATTTAAGAGAGTACATTTTGGAAAGCATCTACTTCTTCTCATGGGAAAAAGAGAAGAGGGAAGGAAATTGCGGTTGCAAATAAGAAGCATAAGGGATTATCTGATGATCAAAAGGTTAAGAAGTGTTTCTTTTGCAAGGACCTTACTCACATGAAGAGCGACTGCCCTAAGTATCACGCTTGGCGTGCTACGAAAGGTATGTCATTTGGTCTTGTTTGTACTGAGGCTAATTTGGTTTCAATTCCTACATATACATGGTGGTTGGATTCTGGTGCAACAACTCACATTAGTATGTCTATGCAGGGTTGCCTGAATTACTGAAGACCCAGTGAAGATGAGAGATACATCTATATGGGAGCTGGGAATCCGGTTGAAGTAATAGGCATAGGGACCTTTAGGTTATTGTTAAGTACTGGTTATTATTTTGTATTAAATAATACATTCATCGTACCGTCATTTAGACGAAATTTAATATCTATCACAGTTTTGGACAAAAAAGGTTTTTCTTATTCGTTTGGCAATAATAAATGTGATCTTTATTTTAATTCCAAAGTTGTTGGTACTAGTACTTTGTCAAGAAATGATAATCTTTATTTACTTGACACAATTAAAACAATAAATGAGTCACATATTAATGAAATCAAAGGTACTAAGCGAAAGTTATCAAGTGAAAATTCTTATACCTTATGGCATAGGCGTTTGAGTCATATCTCCAAGAGGAGAATTGATAAGCTTGTGTCTGAGGGAATCTGAAACAAACTTGATACTCCGGATAAAGACTTTTGCATTGAATGCCTTAAAGGAGAATTTACAAACACTAAAAGAAAAGTATCCTCGAGAGCATCAAGCGTCTTAGAACTAATTCATACGGATATTTGTGGACCATTCACTACCCCTTCATGGAATGGTCAACAATATTTCATTACGTTCATAGACGACTACTCTCTTTATGGATACATTTATTTGCTTCATGAAAAGTCTCAATCATTGGACGTTTTCAAGTCTTTCAAAGCCGAAGTTGAAAATCAACTTGGAAAGACTATTAAGACCGTTAGGTCCGATCGTGGTGGTGAATACTACGGTCGGAATGACGGTTCGGGTGAACAACGTCCGGGTCCTTTTGCTCACTATCTTGAGGAGTGTGGGATTGTCCCTCACTACACTATGCCGGGCACGCCTAGCATGAATGGTGTAGCTGAGAGACGTAATAGAACCCTTAAGGATATGGTAAGAGGTATGATCTCTTGTGCTTCCTTACCACACTCATTATGAGGTGATGCATTAAAAACCGCAACTTACATTCTCAATAGAGTTCCCTCTAAGGCTACTAATAAAACTCCTTATGAATTATGGACGAATAAGAAACCGTCCTTAAATCATCTTCATGTATGGGGTTGTCCACAGAAGCTAGGCCTTATAGGCCTAATGAAGGCAAACTGGATGCTAAGACTGTTAGTAGCTATTTTGTAGGGTATGCCGAGAGATCTAGGTGATATAAATTTTACAACCCGAAAACTAGAACCTTTTTTTGAAACGGGAAATGCTAGGTTCTTTGAGGATGTTGAATTTAGAGGGGAAATTAGGACTAGTTTTGAATTTGAAGAGGAAGAGGAATCAATTTCTATACCTCTTCCCATAGTTCCCATTGAAAATCAAGTATTTATACCTGAAATTCAAGAGGAACATACAATTCAAAACATTGACTCCCCTATAAATATTGAACAACATGTAAATGTTGATAATGAGGATCAAATTCAAAAACCTCAAAATCAAGAAGAACCGGTGCCCTTAAGGAGATCCAATAGAGCAAGAAGGAATGCAATTCCGGATGATTATGAAGTGTATCTTGCCGAGAATGAGGAACACTTAGGTTTAGTGGGAGATGAGCCGCTCACCTTCCAGGAAGCCATTAATATTCCTAATTCTCATAAGTGGATCAATGCCATAAATGAAGAGTTAAAATCCATAAAAGACAATGACGTTTGAGATCTTGTTCTATTACCTAAGGATGTGAAACCTATTGGGTGTAAATGGGTCTTTAAGACCAAAAAGGATTCACAAGGTAATGTAGAAAGATATAAGGCTCGTCTCGTTGCTAAAAGATTTACTCAAAAGGAAGGTATTGATTACAAAGAAACATTTTCTCCGGTATCATCTAAAAACTCTTTTAGGATCATTATGACACTTGTAGCACATTATGATCTTGAGCTTCATCAAATGGATGTAAAGGCAACTTTCCTTAATGGAGACATTGAGAAAACTATCTATATGAAGAAACCAGAAATGGTGACTGATTTGGATCAAACTAATCAATTAGTTTGTAAACTTAAGAAATCCATTTATGGTCTCAAGCAAGCTTCTTGTCAATGGTACTTAAAATTCAATCAAGTTATTCTTTCATTTGGTTTTGAAACGAATCTTGGTGAAGATTGTGTATACCATAAGTTCAGTGGGAGTAAATTTATAATTTTAGTCTTGTATGTGGATGATATTTTGCTTGCTAGTAATGATATAAACCTTCTTAAGGAAACTAAGAAATTTCTTTCAAACAAATTTGAAATGAAAGATCTTGGTGAAGCATCTTTTGTATTTGGAATCCAAATTCACCGTGATTGTTCACGAGGTATTTTAGGATTATCACAAAAGGTCTATATAGAAAAGGTATTACAAAGGTTTAGCATGCAAAACTGTAAGCCACATGACACCCCTGTTTCTAAGGGAGACAAGTTTAGTCTCAAACAATGTCCTAAAAATAATTTTGAATCCAAGTATATGGAAAATATCCCTTATGCATCAAGCTTAATGTATGCACAAGTCTGTACTCGTCCAGACCTTGCATTTATTGTTGGGATGCTTGGTCGATACCAAAGCAATCCGAGGAGAGAACATTGGGTTGCAGCCAAAAGAGTGATGGGATACCTACAAAACACTAAGGACTACATGCTTATATATTTAAAATCGGATCAATCTTGAGATCATTAGGTATTCCGATTTTGCTATATGGCTGCGTAAATTTATTAAGGGACTGCGAATTGTCAATAGTGTCGAAAGACCACTTAAGATATATTGTGACAATTGGGCGGCAGTCTTGTACTCCAACAACAACAAGAGTTCATCAAAGTCTAATCATATATATATTAAGTTTCTTGTTGTAAGAGAAATAGTACAAAATGAATAAATAGAAATACAACTTATAGGAATAAATTCCATGCTAGCGGATCCGTTTACTAAAGCGTTATCACCTTTAGTGTTTCACGAGCATATTGCTCATATGGGTGTAACAACTTTGATAACATTTAATATAGTTGGAGTTTATGTTGTACTCTTATTAATTGTTCTATTATTTAAAGTTTTGATTTCATTTGGTTAAGTAGGACTAGTTGGAAGAATATGTATATATTCATTATTTTGCATGCTACACATCTACACTTAATCTATGTCATTTAGTTGGATATATGTATATGTGATTATTGTGAGTTTAGTTGCTAATCAATTACAACGACTACTCCTTTAGTCCTTATACTTGTATGACTAATGGACGGGATTGTTATGAATGACAACAAGGTGCACATATGGGTTGTCATTTGTATTATACTTGTGATTTAAGGAAGACACATAGTTATGCAACCCAAGTGGGAGATTGTTAGAACATGGATTGCATAACATGTGATTATTAATTCCATGTATAGAGTCATAATATAATGTTAATATAAAGTGTAGTAATATAATATGTGTAGAATTCATGAAGTGTAATATTACCTATTTTTGATGGGCAAAATGGTAATTACGCACTACTTATGTGAAAGGGTGTAGTCCCTAAATGAAGTGCCTCTTTGTTTTGTATATATAGGGCCTTCCATCAGCCCTTAAGACATGCACAAATTCATTATACTCTCATTATATTCTCTTCATGAAGTACTAGAAGAACTAGAGAGGGCACTATCATTTAGAAGAACTCCGTTCCCTACTTTCTTCTTCTTCTTCATCCTCCCTAAGGAACATCAAAATGGATTCAACATGTATACGCTTCCGCCTCTATCCTTCTCTAACTTCTTCCGGATTTGAGTGTTTATGGCTTTAATGGAATAGAAATGTTCCAACACTTTTACTCTTGTTGCTTTTGGAGGAAAAAGGATGAATTGCAAGTTGGAGCTGAAATAAAAGGTTAAATGGACTATTGACACTTGCAGGTATAAGCTCAAAGTTCCAGGTAATATTTGCGTAGTCATATTATTTTTCCTCTTTACACAATATAATGATCATTAACTTTGACAATATGAAACAACGAGCAACTAGCAATTGGTATTCTTTAACAGTTGTAGCCTACCTCCTTTGTGGGCACTACTGGATAATAAAGAGCTGTGACTTCTCTATCGCAATTCTTAGCAAGAATATACTTGTTTAAAGGACCAACATGATTGTAAGAATGCCATAAGCCTTGACCATATGGAGGATTGGCTCATGCCATATGTAGCGGATTGCCAAGTAAGCGAATAGTGCTTGTGTGTCAACCTGGGATTTGATAAGGAGGAATCCTAATCAACATTATTGACCAAACAAAATGAATATTCGAAATGAGAAGAAAACCTTCAATAAAGCCCCAGTTTTTGTTCGCAAGATGTTGACTACACTCCTTATGGGGCCAATTTCTCCTCAATAATTCTTGGAGAATCACATCCCCAACTATATGATGCGGAAAATTGCCGCTGTTAATGACCTTTGAAATTTGAATATTCCGTGTTTCTTTACAATTTATTAGTTCGTGATGAAAATGCTATTAAAGGTCTTAAGAATTTTCTTCTGCTCACTCACTTGCCTTGCTACTTTTGATCTCATCTCAACTAACTCCCCTTCTTAGTGATGGTCACATTCCTTGGCTAGAACTTTATGCTGATTTTGATGTTATTCCCCCCATAATTGCAATGGATTGTTAGAAGTCATGTCCAATGGATTATTTAGAATTAAAAGCAGCAGGGATATTTTGAAAGAATCTGTACCTACAATTATTTGCTCCCTTTATTTCTTGAGATAGTACGAAAGAAATTACTAACTAAATGGATGCCAGAAAAAATTAGCCAACAGAAGCCTGAGATCCAACATTGAGGAGCTGAATTATGTGTTCACTTATGTGCCTTTGATCCTTTAGATCACCTCTTATTAGCCATCCAATCGTCAGCACAATGAATAACCGCCAGTAACATGGAACATATAATGAGAGGATATCTTTAAGCTCTTTCCCAGTTTTTGTTATAAGCTTCTAATTTACATGCTTTTTGGCCTGATGTTATATAGCTTTTACTTGACGGACTGATTTAACTACTTTTGGGAGTAGTGTGAATGTGCTTAATTCTATTACACAATATCGTTCTTTGATGAACGTTTTGTTTTAGAGATGCAGTTCCTTTTACGGCATTACTTGGTATACTTTTAGGGGCCATTTGAGACTTGAGAGATGCTATACTTATCATGCTTTAAGTATGGAAATGCCTCTCTTTGGTCATTTCTAATCGATATGTATTAGATATGGCAAAATATAGAAGCCGCATAAGTGATCTTCAGTTGCCAAAGTTTTGGCCTCTTGAATGCCGTAAGTTACAGGCTGGTCATAGTCGGGATGTTGAAATTTTAGCAAGAGTGTAAGACTGAAGAATGGTTGAACCTGGAAATGCTAGTTTTATTGGTTTATAAGCAGATTGTAGCCATGCTGCATTACTTGACCTTCGTTGCCAATAGTTATGTTCCATGGTTAAATATATGTATTAGCATCTCAGTCAGGGACGTTAGCTCAGTATGGTGTTTAGGTGATCTTCTAAGCCATGTTTGGTTGTGCCTGTTTGGATGAAGCATAGTCCATAGGTTGTGTGGGATACTAGTCCTTAGGTTAGTATAATGCGGGTTATAATCTGGTATTACACACAAACCACTAAAGAGAAACGGAGTGGAGGAGCGATAATAGGGACTAACTAGGGTTAGGAGAGAACAAGTATTGCGGAAGAAAACTCCACGTGGTTACTGTAGTTGACCTTGACATCTGAGAGCCAGGTATTTATAGGAGCCTGCATGAGCTGTAGGGATTCTGTACCGCATGTGATAGGTCATGTGCGGTCCGTTACGCATGCTGGAAATTTTAGGGACCGCGACCACCACCACTTTCCCACATTAGTATGATATTGTCCGCTTTGGGCCTAGCCCGCACGGATTTGTTTTTGGGTCAACCCCCAAAAGGCCTCATACTAATGAAGTGGGTGGGTGCTCTAATATACCTTGCAATTGTTTCCTCAATTGCCGATGTGGGACTTTGGGTTGCACCCCAACAATCCTCCCCTCATACCAAGGACCACACCGCTATGGCCCGCAGTGTTTCCTCTGGCCCATATCAGCGAAAGCTTGTACCAACCTTATATACCTTGCAATTGTTTCCTCAATTGCCGATGTGGGACTTTGGGTTGCACCCCAACAATCCTCCCCTCATACCAAGGACCACACCGCTATGGCCCGCAGTGTTTCCTCTGGCCCATATCGGCGAAAGCTTGTACCAACCGCCCGCGAAACACCATCGCCCTCGATTGCAAGACACGATTCGCTATGTCGCACAAGGGGAACCCCACCATATAAAGCACACACACGGTCCACGCGGTCGGGCCCATCCAAACCATGGCTCTGATACCACTTGAAGGGACCGCGACCACCACCACCACTTTCCCACATTAGTATGATATTGTCCGCTTTGGGCCTAGCCCGCACGGATTTGTTTTTGGGAACTTCCCAAAACGCCTCATACTAATGAAGTGGGTGGGTGCTATTATATACCTTGCAATTGTTTCCTTAATTGCCGATGTGGGAATTTGGGTTGCACCCCAACAATCCTCCCCTCAAACCAAGGACCACACCGCTATGGCCCGCAGTGTTTCCTTTGGACCATGTCCAGCGAAAGCTTGTACCAACCGCCCACGGAACACCACCGCGCTCGATTGCAAGACTCCACTCACAAATGTCACACAAGGGAATCCCACCTTATAAAGCACACACGGTCCACCCGGTCGGGCCCATCCGAACCATGGCTCTGATACCACTTGTAGGGACCGCGACCACCACCACCACTTTCCCACATTAGTATGATATTGTCCGCTTTGGGCCTAGCCCTCGCGGATTTGTTTTTGGGTCAACCCCCAAAAAGGCTTCATACTAATGAAGTGGGTGGGTGCTCTTATATACCTTGCAATTGTTTCCTTAATTGCCGATGTGGGACTTTAGGTTGCACCCCAACAATCCTCCCCTCAAACCAAGGACCACACCGCTATGGCCCGCAGTGTTTCCTCTGGCCCATGTCCAGCGAAAGCTTGTACCAACCGCCCGCGGAACACCACCGCCCTCGATTGTAAGACTCCATTCGCAAATGTCACACAAGGGAATCCCACCTTATAAAGCACACACACGGTCCACCCGGTCGGGCCCATCCGAACCATGGCTCTGATACCACTTGTAGGGACCGCGACCACCACCACCACTCTCCACATTAGTATGATATTGTCCGCTTTGGGCCTAGCCCGAACGGATTTGTTTTTGAGAACTTCCCAAAAGGCCTCATACTAATGAAGTGGGTGGGTGCTATTATATACCTTGCAATTGTTTCCTTAATTGCCGATGTGGGACTTTGGGTTGCGCCCCAACAGAAATCTCCCATTTGTTTGCTCGTATGGATTTGCCGAACGATCCTTTGTGGGGACTAGTCCCGTAATTCCCTTTTTTTTGTAGCTAAGCCACGTATAGTCCCCCAATTGGACCACGTGGCTAACTCCACTATTTTAGCCTCCACTCTATAACTCCTTATTGATTCCCAAATGCGGAAGAGAAGGGTCCCAATGACCTTGTTCAATCATGGGACCGCTATTAATATTAACTTTATCCCTAGTGCAATGCAATATTGCTGATGTGGCACGTGGGGAGTCACGTGCTACACTTGCAGTTTATAACTATACCACAATTTGTAATCACGTATATAGCATTGAGCGGATAACTGAATATTTTCTAAATTTATCACAAAGTACTACGTGTGAAATTTGGAGCTTACGACTCTTCATCAAACATTTATGCATGAGGTGATCGATGGGAAGGTGTGATAACTGTTGGAAAAATGTGTAAATGTGTGAAGGAAATTGCGCACGTTTCCTTAGAAAAATCGTTTGTCGATTTTATGATTTAATGTGGATTCATTAACTCTACATGTTAGTAATAAATTGGTGTGTCCAATTTATTTAGTGGAAGGTAGGAGTTGAAATGCTCAAAATATAATGGGTAAGTTGGGAATAGGTAAGTATCCCACATGGAAAGGGAATGGAAAAATTCCCTAGGCTCCTTCTTTTTAAAAGGCATCCCAAATGGGACAAAGAGGGAAATAATTTGAAAGACCATTGGTGGGTAAAGTCATGAGGACTTATCCCACATTGGTTTAGAATAAAAACGTAGTTTAAATACAATTAACCATTTGTATGGGTTAAAATTGTGTGGACTAGAGGATATCTCTCGCGCCCGGGTGCGCGGGGGGGGGGGGGGTGCAAATTTCAGTTTTGTGCATTATTTTTTCCGTCCCAACCAGAAAGAATTCAAATTTAATTTATCAAATTCAATTTTGTTGATTCTGTAACAGTCATGTGTTTAATCCTTGATCTGTAACGGCCCATTCATTGCTGCATTGATTCCAGTTTAATGAGGTGATTAAATGGGATATTCTGAGCAGCTTATAATGGCCATTTCCACAGCCATTTTCGACACAGAAACTTCCAGCAGTCTCACACCCTCTTCTTCCTTAGCGTTTTCCTTGGCCCTCTTGATTACTTTCCGTGGTGACTCAGACCAACCACATCGAAGTTCGCCGGAGGTGCTATTGTGCAGTTGCTGTCCGGTCCGTCCGTTGTATCCTGGAAGACAGAGGCGGACCCAAGAAGGTCTTAGGGGGTGGAAGTGAACCCCCCTTATTTCATGTTGATAGTTCAATTTTTTTTTTTTTTTTATTACTAAGCGAACCCCCCTTTGCCAGTTTCAGCCCACCTCCTTGGCAAAACAAAAGAAAAGAACATAAAAAGAGAGAAATCTGTATTTAATTTTTGTCTAATGTATTTTGTGAACCCCCTTGATTTTGGATCTGGGTCCGCCCCTGCTGGGAGACAGGCGTCCAACGTATCCTCAAGCACAACATCGGTGAGGGGGCGAATTTGTCTTAAGGACAGTGTTGTTTTACACGACTCGGACAAACCCATCAAGACCATTTTCCAGTTTTAGTTTTAATTCTGTTGTAATATTTTTTCTGTTTTCTTCGCTTTGTTGTAATATTTCTAAAAATAACAAGTAGTATGAGGTTATTTTCAAGGCAACAAAGGAAGTTGAAGTTGTATAGCCAGTAAAGTGGGTGGAGTTGTTCATGAAGGCGTATAATGCTAAATTGGAGGACTTTTTAATTTGGTGGCCTGATAATTTGTTGATCATATTAAAATAAAGGTTGGTTTGAAAAAGTTAGGCTAAATTACATTTACTCCAACCTAAGTATCCACCAAATCCCAGCACCCCAGTTTGAAAAGTGGGGTTGTTTGGTACTTCAATTACCAAATCGTCTCACTTTACCTCTGACACATTCCACATCATCCCACTTTTCAAACTATGGTGCAAAGAGGGATTTGCTTGATACTTTAGGGTGCTAAATGTAATTTGGCCAAACCGATAAATACATTCCTTCCATTACCATTAATATTATCAGTCCAATGAACATGCACATGAGATAAATGTTCTAAGTCAAGGTTCTAAAAAGCGCAAGGCGGTCGCTAGGCGCCGCAGCAGGGCCTAGCGCTTAGGCGGGGTCTAAACGGACTTAGGCGGGGCCGATAACTTAGAAATAGTTATAATATCTTAGGCGGGACTTAGGCGTTTCATGAACGCCTAGCGCCTAGACGGAAGTCTTTTAGAACACTGGTTCAAGTAGCTCATGACATTAGTACAATTTTTTGCATTTGATACACCATTGTAACATAAGCTTTGTTGAAATGAAATCTTAAGGAACGATCCCAACAATCAACAGGAAAGATCCGTAAAATGTGATCATATTTCTCTTATTTATTTTATACTCATACGTATAGCGGATGATTCTATTACATAGTGCTGAGTTCCACCTAGAAGTAGTGTAGTAATCATAATCATTTTGGAAAGCTCATTAACACAGTAAACCATATCTGTTAAGGTTCAGTTAGCGTTGCTCTTTTTGCAGCTGTAAGTGAGAGAAGCTGCAGGTTGGTTGAAGGAGTTACGGCGAGCTGATGCCAGAATAGTCTTGTCTGCAACTATGAAGTAGGCTGCTCCGGCGACTGCATAGTTTATTCACAAATTCCAGTTTTAGGTTAGATTAGATAAACGCTGAAACATTCATATATAGACAAGGAGATAGTTTTGTTAAATGGAGTATTGAAATTCGAAGTACCTGTCGAGATAATGAGAGCTTGGGCAGTGTGGTTGAGATTTGCTCGTGCCCAGGGCAGCATCCTTGCACTTGCAATCTGTAAAAATAGTTGTTGTGAGTTTAGTTAGTTAATGCGTTTGTAGACAATCAGAATCCATTAAGTTGGTTCACGAGGAATTTATCCCTTTGATTTCCACGCATACACACACACACACACTACCTCCGTCCCAGCTCAATGTGCTCAATTTGACTTTTTTTGGTCAACTCAATTGAACTTTGACCATAATTTTATGAAAATTCAGATATCTCTAAGCAATTCTAAAAAATGTTATTGATACTATGCTTAACGGTGAAACAATAGAATTGCATAAGAATATCTAGATTTTCATAAAATTATGGTCAAAGTTCAATTGAGTTGACCAAATGAACATTAACTATGCACATTGACTGAGAGAGAGAGAGAGAGAGAATTACAGTAGGAATGGCTGTGGCAATGGTGGCGACAACTGCTGCTTTAGCTCCTGCAACTACACCTTCTGCATATACATACATTCTCTCAAATTTTAAACAACCTTCGTAAAAACACACACCCCAGGAAATTTAATTAAGCTGGAAAATAGAAAGGAAAATAAAGTACCATGAGAACAGCGCTTGGCCATGGCGAGCTTATGATCCAATGAAGCCATGCTGCTTCTCTCGAGAGGGGACTGTGCAACAATTTTCGTCATTATCGTTATATTTAAGTACTACGATAGAATGAGAGAGTTTGTGAAAAATGAGAAGACTTGGGATTTAGAAATGGTTGAGCTTAAATCAATGGATGTCATTCATATTTATAAGCACAATATTTGAGATTTTTCTAGATAGAAATGTGATCCCTCAGGTTAGATGCCTTGTTAGAAGCCATAGAAAATTTGAAACTGGATAGCCAGAGTTTGATGGTTTCTCTTCTCAATTCTCACATGGGAAGTTTTTGGTGGTTTTCACTATGTACTTTCTGAATTTTTAGGTTGTTAATGTATTTGTTCGGGTCAATTTGCAGAATTTGGTCCACTTGCAAATTCAGCTCGGGCTATTTATGTGGAAATTACCATCAAATGCTTGCCACTCTAGTAATTCCAGGTAAAAAACTTCACAACATTTTTTTTACCACTTGATCAAAATTTATAATTCCCTTATTTAAATATTACAAATGGTATTTATTACTTGTACTACTGCATTTCTGTTTAGGTCAATTGATTAGTTTTACTTTTCCTGTTTATTATTCCTGAAATGATTCCATTTTCTATGGAATGGAGTAACTATTGTAATCTATGCAAGTGTAACTACCATATCACCCTTACATATACAATAATGCATTAAAGGGTTTTAATTTTGCAAGAGGGGCATTTTAGTCTTCACAGCTCACATTATCGAAGAAAATTACCAATATACTCCATCCGTCCCATTCAAAAATTTCATTTTGGGTGATCCATTTTAAATTTCAAAACCTAAAAAGGAAAGTTGTTTATACTTCTTTATTTGTGGGCCCCACATGTCATACTCACAACAATTACCCACTAACTATTTCCTACCCCCACTTTCTCTCTCCTACCAAACCATCTACACTCACAACACATCACCTTTTTCTTAATTCTTGAACCCATTTTTTTTTTGAAGTTTAAATTGGGACGGAGGAGTAACAAATTCTGTCCCCCAGATTAATACTATAATTTATTCCAGTACAGTTTAACTGTGCAGAGTAGAAAAGGCCACTGGTTTTGAGATGTGTAAGTTGCAGAATTACCATAAAAACAATGGGTGGAGCCTTGCATTATCTTTTTTTGGGGCAAGTGCCAAACCAGCGGAAATGCATATAGATTGAGACGTGTGTTCCTCACCAAGGGTTCTGATTTAGGGAGTAAAAGTTGTAACTGAAAAGAGTTGTTTGATGGGTTTGAATCTTTGGTTCATTGTTATGTTTGGAAGTGGTTAGGTAGTAGTGGGTAAATATGGTATTGGTTGTCGTATGATATACTCCCTCCGTTCCATAATAATAAGTGTTGTGCACTCGTGCTTTCCTGTTTATCCTATTTTAAATTAAGTGTCACACTTCTAAATTTAAAAATATCATTAGTGTAAGTTTACCATGTACATTCAATGTACAAACAAGTAAGATACATTTCTAAAAACACTGACAAGTCAACTATGACATTTATTACGAGATGGTGGAGTATTCAAATGTCAAGGATGAGAGAGGTTGAATAAGATGTACTCCCTTCGACCTGATTTAAGGTTTCTACTTTGACTATGCACGGGGATTAAGAAAAAGTAAATATTGTGGGTATGAAAGGGCCAATTGCAATTCAGTTACCTGATTTTTACAAAATTTTGCAATTGGTTACCAGGTTTGTCAAAGTTGCTATTAGGCTCCTCAGTTTACTGAACCGGAGCAATCAGGTGTAAATCTCGTTACCTATTTAAGAAACTAATGAAATGGAGCCCATGTGCGAAACATGTGAGATTTTAATTGAGCAAACTTGCCATTTCATCAGGAAATTTAACGAAACTAACCAGGTTGGGAAAAATTGATCAAATGTGTCCATATGTGTTAATTAACAAATTTCGTTACTCAAACACCATTTCCATCAACATTAACATCACCATCTTCAACACCCTTACACCACCAGCCTCACCACCAACCACCATCCCACTGCCTAAACACCACATTTTACCTCAATCAAGAACCATTACATCAAACCCAAATCCAATTTCAGATCTCAAAAACCAACACAAAACCTAACAACAGAAAACTAATAATTAATCCGATTTCTCTAACCCCTCCGACCACGTTCTCTCTGCCTCACCGCCGGCATCATTTCCAGCAGTGGCTTCGGCATCCTGTTCACATTGAATCCCTTCACCGGCAGCGCGTTTCCCGATGAAACCCCCTTCCGAACTCCCTTCAAAATAAAAAAACCCACAAATATAAACCCCAAATCGCTCAATAATTATAAAAGAAATCAAAAATGGAGATAGAAATACCATTATCGGAGCGAATAGGGATAAAGAAAAAGAAGAAGATTGAAGATGAATTCAAAGTGGGGAGCATCTCAATCGGATCTTCCAGATGACTAATCATGACTTCGCCGTCTCTAATTTCAGTCAGGCGGTCTCTATTCTGAAACGGACCGGCCACGCTCGGTTCCGGCGTGGTCCTTCAGATCCACATGCGACGTCTTCTTCTAATTCTGAATCGGAAGCTCTACGAGAACGACCGTCGGCTCCGGCTGTCTCTTCAAAGGAATGCGCGAGTAAATCTATTGCTGCCATGTCTGCGTCGACGAGCTCGTCGGTGACGTCGTCAGTCGTCGGCGACGAGAGTGTGCATAACGGTAAAAAGGTATCATCATCATCGATAATTACTCCGGCGCCGACATTCTCCTCTCGAAAGCCTCCACTATCGTCGTCTCACCGGAAAAGATCTAGCGATCGTGTTTCCTTGGAAGGATCTGCCAGGGACCATTCCGTTTCACGCGGCTCCCACGATTGCCATTGCTGCAAGCGAAGGTAACAATTCGGCTCACGTTAGCTTAAGAAGGACGAGGGAGGAGACAAATAGCAACTGAGATTCGTTTCTGCAGAAATGACATTTTTACCCTCGTTTAAAAGACACGTGAATCGCACATGGTGGGATTTTGTTAGTTTCTTAACTGGGTAACGGGATTTACACCCAATTGCTCCGGTTCAGTAAACTTAGGAGTCGGATAGCAACTTTGACAAACCTGGTAACCAATTGCAAAATTTTGTAAAACTCAGGTAACCAAATTGCAATTGGCCCGGTTTGAAAAGCAAAGTAGGTGAGAGAAAGTGGGTAGAGGGTTTTTTTTTAGAATGACAAGTGGGTCTCATTGTCCATTTTAGGTAATTAAGTAAGAACTTTAATTTGGGACAGACAAACAAGAAAGGAAAGTAAGAACCTTTAAAGCGGGACACATGGAGTAATTGATGACACTAACTGATCTAGCTCATCAAAACATGAAATAATGAGGCCCAATTCTTCAATGTTATAGATCAGCAATACATTGTTTGGGTTGGGAATCTTGGGATAGAGGCATATTTTATACAAGCACCAGCACACCACTACCTTTAGCAAGCCCATTATCATCTTTAAGCCCAATGTTTAGAAAACATAAATAAGTACAGTAAATAACTAAATTGCAAGGCTAAAAGTGTCAGAGACAGGTTTGAGACTTTAAGGAGAAAATGCAACAACTCAAGAACAAAAGAAAGACATATAATTAACTAATACTGTCATACTCCCTCCGTCCCACCTCATTTGAGACTTACTTCCATTTTGGTCCGTCCCACCTCACATGAGACTCCCTAAAATGGAATGCTTTTACACTCACAACACCAATCAAATCACTATTCCTCCCACTCATTCTCTCTCCTACTTTACCTTTTATACTCACAACATTTCTTCTCTCTCATACTTTTTCTTAATTCTTGTGCCTCTCAAGTGAGGTGGGACGGAGGGAATATATGATTTTTCTAACGAAGTTCATGCTTGTACCACCTACAATGGCCATTGCTGATTAACTATAAATACTCTGTATAATGAAGCCACACCCACAAGAATTAAAAGCCGCCGCCTTCTTTTCGCAAAGCCTCAAAATGGAAAATGTCATGGTAGCAATTTAAGAGAGAGTCAGTAAAGTAAAGCCATACTATTAACTGCTTTCCATATGGTTTGTGTAAGAACAAGTTACAGCGTACATAAGTTTGAAACCTACTAAACTCAAAATACAAGAAAACTAATGTATACTGTTCATCAGTCATTATTTTTCTTACAAGGGAAGAGAGAAAAGTAGAAAATGGAAAAGGAAGAAAAAGGTGGCCACTGTGTAGTTGAAGTTCAGAGAAATTCTCAAAGTAATTGCATATGATCATATTTCTCAATACGTATTTTATTAAGGGCTCCACCTGATATTATTTAGTAAAATATTATTCTTTTAACTGCAAATACACCTTAATGAGTTCAGAGATTCGTTATAGACTCCTTTCTTGTCTTGCATTTGTAGCATTCCATTCTACTGGCGTAGTTGTGCTCTCCACATCCTGGCCTGTATAAATTAAGAATGCACATTATCATTATAGTAAATATTAGACACTATGTTCTCACGTGAGTTACGTATATTTTCTTGTTCTCGATTGTTCAGGAGCTAAGATATGACTTTCATGTATCTGAAATCTTCCATTAAACAAGGAAAGGCAGCTAAAGCATTCGAAAATCTACTTCTAAGGATGATTAGTTGGCGATATACTCTCTCCGTCCCATAACAAATAACCCATTTTGCCATTTTGAGTGTCCACTTTCCTAAAATGGAAATATTCATTTCTTCTCTATTCGTGGGACCAACTTGTCATACTCACATTAACTTTTCACTTGCTATTCCCCACCCCACTTTCTCTCTCCTTCATACTCACACGCGTACTTTTAAAACACTTTTCCTATTCCCGTCCCTTGAATGAAATGGGTCGCTTGTTATGGGACGGAGAGACCATGAGTTTGTGCATTTTCTCATGCACCTTGTCATTCTTCACATCAATATGTAATAGCTTAAAGTTTATGTGAAACTAACCTATTGCAAATCCAATCGCCATCTTTCCAACCAGGAAGAAAACTCCCACCGTACGATTCATCTTTAACTGCGCCACAGTTGTAGCAGATTGTTCGGCTAGCATAGTTATGGGCTCCACAATTCATCGCGCAGCAGTACCAGTCCCCTGGCAATACTTCTGTTCGGTTTATAGCATATGATGATGTTTCAGAACTGCTAGCAAACTTAGGACACCTACAGCGCTGACATACATCACGTTTCTTGAAGTTCAAATATTGGCAGGATCCACACATCCAGTCACCATTTCTCATTTTCTGTGTTTTAGATATGAAGCAGCATTCAAGTAACAAAATTGTCAGATATCCAGAACAAAAAAGAGGTAGATTAACTGTGAATATCTCCTGTAACACCATATTATGTCTCTAAGAACTCGTATATTTCGTACTAGATTTCTTTATAGGTGTTACATAGATGTCTGTTAAGGAAACACATAGCTAATCCCCTGGAGCAAACAAAATACAAAATGTAGGAACGGTATAGCAACTTATCTTTTGCAACATTGTTGTACCTAATTTGGAGTTTAATTACTAGGTTGTATTAGACTGTGGAAGCTTAAGTTATAATATGAGAGACAGAAAAGAAGCTCCCAGTAGGAGAACTTACCCTTAGAAAATCAAAGAAGGTTTGAATGGAACAATACTCGCAGTTGCTGTAAAACAAGAGATTGTCGATGGAGTTGGTGTTTCTTGAGTTATATCGTCTATGGTTTATATACTTTTCAAGTCGGGAGGGGGGGGGGTAGGAATGCGCATCGCTTTTTATGTCACAGTAGCAATGAGTTACAACATGGTCTTCTTTGGATGCGGTTCCACAAGTAGACTTTTTTTTATAAGATTTAGAGAGATATCTTGTTTCGATATGTTTCTAGCTTGATATTGTAATTACTCCCTCATTCCATGTTAATAGTCTTTGTTAGTCAATTAATTGAACTCTGACCAATTTTTTGAAAAATCAGTTGTCTCCATGCAATTCTATAAATAGTTATTGACAGTATTTTTGATGGTGCATCAGTAACATCTTTTTTGAATTTCATGAGTGTAATTGTTTTTCATTATTTTGTCAAAGTTAAATCCAGTTGACCAAAAAATCAAATTAGAACTATTAACATCGAACGGAGGGTGTATTATTTGATTTCTCATGCATTATTTGTAGAAAAGACTCCCAAATATTCCCATTTACTATACCCTGTCATAGCAAGGTTCATGAGGGGCACATGTAATTTGAACGTGGGAATAGGGAGATTTCATCATTCACCTTTTGTATGAAAATCCTGCTCTCATGAATGACCCCACATATGTGGACGAAATGGATGTGAAGTTGCCCGAAGTGGAGCCAGTGAAACTAGCGAATAAGCCTTCATTGATGTGTAGGCTTATGTAGTTCAGCTAGACATAGTGCCGGTTTATAGGCAAAGAAGGTCGATCTATTTTCCATGTCAGAATCAATTCCTTATGATGCACAGATATTGCAAAATCTTAATCTTGCTTGTTGTTTTGATTCTTTCTCACCAATAATTCAAAAGCCACTTGAATATTCATACAAAGGGTCATTCTATGCGTCTCCTTGTCCAGTTATTCATTTGTATATACATGCCTTTTGTTACAACACATTTTCAATTGGTCCGCTCTGTAAGCTTATGTATCCTACTTACACTGGATGGTGGGAAGAAAGATTCTCAAAAGAGCCTGTTATGTCATTTTAAGGAATTTTTACTGAATTCCTTTATCTTTTCTGTAGTTTTTACTTGCCTTTAGAAAGGATATGGACAAGTAGTCCATTTTAAATCATGCATGATCGGCTGTGACAAGTTTTTATTGACAAACATTTTTGCAGACTAAAGCATGACTTTGACTGTCACGACCCGAAATCTAGGCTCTATTTTATTAGTAATAAATAACTATTATTTATTTAATTGCTTAATTATTTATTTAAATTATTGTTTATTTAAATAATTATGTGTGCCTTTTATGTTTCATAATAATTATGCCTAGCATTTTGTTTGGGTCATTTGTGCTAGAGTAGAAGTGTTGAGTCTTATTTGTTAGTGGGGAGTTTATTTGAAAAGGTAGTTTTAGGGGGAGGGGCCTATGTGTAAGTTTTGAAATCATTTCTCCTTATTCCCTCCCTACTCTCCTCCCTCACCTCCCTCACCCTACTCTTTCATTCTCACACTCCACCTCCCTCCATCATCTTCCAGCAACATCTCCCTCTCTCTCTAAGTATTGGGTAAGTTTTTCTTTCTTTTCTTCTCTCTTCATTTTCTCCATCTTCCTCTCATAATCTCTCATTTCTTAAAACGTGAAACATGTTTAGATCGTCGATAGGATCGTAGGAAGCCAAAAAGAATTGAATTCCGTCAACTTTGAGAAAATCCAAGTAAGTTACTTTTCCCCCATTTTGATGTTAAAATGTTCATATCATGTTTATATGATGTTTGAGTTGTTATATTTGAAGTTTGGATGAGTTTAGAATTTATTTGGAATTTATTTGAATTTTGGGTTAAAAATGGTGATTTATGAATGTTGGGTTGATTCTTGATTTTGGTTGATTAAATGTTGTTATAGGAGTCTTTTTAGACTTATAAGTTGTTTGTGCACATTAGTATACTAGTTGAAATGTTGGATTTTGGTGGAAATGTGTTTTGGGTATAAAAATGGAAGAACCCATGTTGTTCTTCCCGATTTCCAGTAATTCAGAGCATTGGGCGGCCGCACAAAAATGTATGGGCGACCGCACATCTATCTGAAGGCTTTTGTTCTTGGTTTGAAGGATTTTGGGCGACCGCACAGTCCCTTTTGGGCGGCCGCACAGAACCCCTGAAAGTTTACATTTGTTAACTATTGTGTGATTTAAGAATGCGTTTTGATCCAAACCTTGGGTGTCCTTCTAGTTGACCTTAGTGAACATTGTAGTACACTCTAGTGATAGAATTGGGTCCTTTGTGATCGAGTTTGTGTTTGAAATTAATTAAGTGTTAATTGGGACTTTGGAACATCTTATTGAGGTATTGTTGGTTTGACTTATCTTTGTGATGATCAATTGTGATCAAGTTTGTGTTTGAGCATCTTGTGATGGGTTCGTGGTTGTTCCAATCGGATTGATTTTGGATAAGACTTGGTTTAGGTTTTAGGTGATATCCTATAGTACCTAGAGGGTGGTTTTGGAACACTAAGGTGTAGGGTTTAGTCCGGTCGTGATCATGTTCTAATAAGAGTAACCTTTTGGATTCGTTTGGGGTGTTTAGAATTGGTTCGTTAGGGTCGGAGGTAAAGCGTGAATTGGCGATTTGGTACTTACGATTTGATTAACCTTAAGGTGTATTCATTCCGATTTCCTACTTTGGAATTCCAGGTGTGATGAGATGGTTGAGTTCATAGTCCTAGTATATCTTTATGAGTAAATGTTTAGGGTCATTTTGGTAATAGTCATTGTGCCATTGGTGAGCGACCGTTTGGGTTGTGCTCTTTATGAATAACTCGTGGGTATCATCTTTAGGATGTGTTTGGTATGGGTCCTTGTCTTGGGATCATCTTGTTTTAATGATCAATGTTGTTGTGCTCTTTATGAGAAATTCCGTGTATCGTTGTTGTGCTCTTTTATGAGAAACTTCTTGTGTTCGTTGTTGTTGAACTCTTCATGAGTAATCGTTTGCATCTTTATGGTGATTAATTGGTGTGGTTCCCTACTTTGGAACCTTAAGTTGTTTATTCATGCTAAATTATTATTACTTAGCATTTATTTGGAAGCCCAGCTGGCATATTTGTTGCATCGGGCGATGGGAAGGATTATAATGGCAAAGCCAAGTCCATTATAATGTTGACCATTGTTTTGCCCTTACTATACCCCTTTTTCAGATTGGCCTTGGAAAAGTCAAGTTAGCGTTCCTCTGTGAATGTATCTAGCTAACGGGCATGACTTTGTGTCATGGTCCTTGTCCTTTGTGACACTCTTATGGTTATTGGTTCCGGTACCGGGGTTTTCTCTTCGAGCTTTCATGCTGCTATGAAGATGTTGATTGTTGATTATTGAAGCTGCGCAGCGACCTTTATTTGGTTTCCTCAGTTGGATGAAACCTTGGCTATGTATCCACTTATGAGTGTTTATTTCAGCTTTATGTGTTGCATGATGAGCTGGTCGTTATTTCCAACCGGTATGGACGGTTGGCGATAGGGAGCCTCTCATTTGTTGTTATATGTTTATTTATATGATTGATTATGGGATATTACTGTTTGACAGCACGTCACTTATTATTCCGCTGCTATCTGTCTTATGTTAATTGCTATTGGTCATTGCATATTAGCATGTCATGTAGTTGCATTAGTAACTTACTGAGATTTTATCTCACCCCGTTTATTTCCATCTTTGTTTTTCCTTAACACCCCCCCCCCTCAGGAGGAAAATGATTAGGATTCGCGGATCGAGAAGGACGTCGAGAGGTTTGAGATTTTGGGGTAGGTTGTTATGGATCGGTTTACATTATTTAAATGTATAACCTTTTGGGGATAGTTTTACCATTATTGACGTCATTAAGAATTGTATATTTTATTCTTTTGGGTATAAGCTGTGGAGCTTATGTTGGATGTACTTAGTTGATTTACATATAAGAAATGTGAAGTAATTTTTTACCCTGACACGAGATGCTGCAAAGGCTATGGCTCCTGACGAGGTATAATGGACTTAGTTTTCTTGAGATTACTCCGGTGCAATTTGGTTGTTAATTAAGTTGATTGAATTAAACATTTCGGTGGCTTACATTCTGCCAAAAAGTATCAAATGGAACTTCAACACATTAGCCCTGTCGATTAGGCAATTACCTTTTAAGTCAGACTAAAAACCTGAAGTTAAACAGGAAAAGGAGCTTGATGAAGAACTTTAGATAGTGGTTATCTTTCAAATTTTGGTGAAAAAACATTGTCCCTAAATGTTTTTTTTTCCTGAATTTTTGTCACTAGTCATTTTATACTTGCAAAACTAAATGTTTAGAAAGTGGATAACAAAAATATTTATGCATCTTTGCCATTAAATTGTATAAAAAGTAAACATTTACCGAAATGAAATTTGGACATTCATTTAGGGACGTATAAATTACGGAGTGGAAACTATCAGTTGGTATGCTTTACCAGATTTCGCGTATCTACATTGACGGCATATGCAGATAGCAGAGTGTGTGAGTTCTCTATCACAATCCTTAACAAGAATATTCTAGCTTAAATGACCAATGTTCTTGACAGAATTTTTAAGGCTTTGACCATAGGGAGTTTATGAACCATCTGCTGACATGCCGTGTAAGAGATGGCCGCTTGTGTGTCAACCTAGGATTTGTCAAGTAGGAATCGTAATCACAATTATTAAACCAAAACAAAATTTAATATTCCAGATGAGAAGAAACCTAAGATAAAGTCCCACTCTTTATTCCTTTGATGGGGACTACTCTTGAAATGAGGTCAATTTCTCATCAATAATTTCTTGGAGAATCACATACCAACTGCATGCGCGAAAAATAGCCACTGTTAATAATGTCGCAATTTGCATATTCCCTGGAGATTTTATATGTTCGCCAATATTTAATCAGGGCCAAAAATCTCAGTGAAGTTGTATCTACTGGTTGCTATGGCTGTTGGGAAATATGTGGAGATCTGGAGTAAATGTAAAACTATATGCTAATGCTTCCTTACCAAAAGGTGATTGAATTAACTAAAGAAGCTACTCCCTCCGTCCCAAAATAATGTTCCCACTTTTTCTTATGTTAGTACGAAGGAACTTTGAGCAATACTTTTAGTTTAATTTAATTATCCTAACGAAAATATAAAACTAGTTTTTGATACACCATTATTATTACTATCAATAAAAATGAGTGTTATAAAACGAGTGTCGTCTTTTGTTCATGGATCATGAAGGAAGATGGACACTCTATCGGGGATGGAAAGAGAGAGAGAGAGAGAAGAGAGAGAGAGAGAGTAGTTTCTTTATACTCCCTCCGTCCCAAAATGATCTTCATATTTTTTTCGCTGTTATTGCGAAGGAAGTTTGAGGAATAATTTTAGGTTGATATAATTGTCGTAATGAAAATGTAAAACTTGGTAATGATAGTATTGTTGATGGTGTATCAATAACAAGTTTTAGATTTCCATTAAGACAATTAAATCAACCTAAAATTATTACTCAAAGTTCCTTCGCAATAACAGATGAAAAAGTATGAAGATCATTTTGGGACGGAGGGAGTATACTAATGTTTGAAAAATTCAAACAACAATTGAATGATAATAAATCATGGACATGTTATAAAGCTTGGACTTTGACTATGAAGATTAGCATGTATGCTCAAGTTGGTGACTTGTATTGTGTTCTTTCAAAGACAATTTCTTACAACATTCATGACTTTGATGCTCTCAACTGTTTGATGAACTTATTTATAGATTTATTGTCACTGAATGCTACTTTTTCTCCAGATTATTCAAAATTGCTAGTAGTTGAAGAGGCAATAACTTTGTTTGAATGATTCCAAAGGTAGAATATAAATCAGGAGAAATCACAGTTATAAGGTTCCTCTCTGTTTGTGTTCATCCAGGTTGCCCTGATCTGGGAGTAGTGTTTGGGTCTTAGATTGTCAACTGTGGACTCTGTTCCAGCCTCTGTCATGTCGATACCCTCAATAGTATATACTCCCTCCGTCCCAAATCGATAGTCCCATTTGACTTTTCAAGCATTTTAAGGTTACATTATAAGTTTTGGAAATTCAGTTACTCCCTCCGTCCCAAAATGATCTTCTCATTTGACTATCAAACTTTTTAAGGATGTGAACAGTTGCTTCACTAGTCATGTTTTGTTTATGCACCTTTAAGCCTAAATTGTAGAAATGAGAAGAACTTTTTGGGACATTGAAAGATGGCAAATGAGAAGATCATTTTGGGACGGAGGGAGTATTTTTTAAGCCTTAATTTTTTAAATGAGACTAACTTTCTGGGACAAACAAAAAGGAGAAACGAGACTACCATCTTGGGACGGAGGGAGTACATAGATAAATGCTGGTAACTTTTTTGGATAAATATCCGAAGAATTTGATCAAAGTTGTTAAAATTCTATCCCTCGAAGCCTGACGACAACTCGGGTTTTTGACTGATCTCTTAGGCCGAGTTGGATGTTTGATGAAGAACATGTCAAATGGATCTGAAAACTCATGAAAATGTTGCATTGAATGAGTGGGAATTCGACGAGGAAAATACTTAAAATGTGAGTGATACATGTGTTCATGTAGCATGTGAAAGCGCATGATTTTGTTGCCATTGATACAGTCTAGACAGAATTCGGTAGTCGCAGTTGTGCTAAGTTTAGCACACACAACTTGCTATAATTACAACAATCAAACACAAAATGCATAAAAGCTAGTAATATTGCTTCTAAAAACAATTATTTATTAATTTATATACTATTACATATATTACTGGATCGATCTGATAGTATTTCAGTTAGTGTTGTTGTTAGGCTCGAAGCCCGCGTGTTGGTTGAAGGAGTTACGGCGAGCTGATGCCAGAATAGTCTTGTCTGCAACTATGAAGTACGCTGCTCCAGCCACTGGACAACATATGTAAGTCAACATTTTTATTTATTTTTTCAAAATAATTATTTATACATAAACAAGAAGATGATTCTAAATGTTTGGTATTATTAAATGATCAAAAAAATAGAAATTGTACCAGTGGAGATAATGAGAGCTTGTGCAGTGTGCTTGAGATTTGCTTTTGCCCATGGCAACATCCTTGCACTTGCCATCTGCATATTATACAGTGTGTGCATGTTTAGTTAGTTAATACACTTAGAGACTCAGATTCCCTTTAGGAGCTAGTTACGGAGGAATTTATTTACTCGCTCCGTTCCAAAATGATGTTCTTGTTTCTTTTGCCGTTATCACGAATGAACTTTGAGCAATAAATTTTAAGAGAATTAGTCGAGGTGCGTGCTTGGTGAATGAGAGAGAGAGAGAGAGAGACTTACAGTTGGAATGGCAGTGGCAATGGTGGCAACTACTGCTGCCTTGGCTCCTGCAACTACACCTTCTGCATGACATACAATACAACCACCGAAGTTATAAAACCACCAAAAAAAAAGAAATACTCGCTCTGTCCCAGAAAGATAGTCCACTTTGGATTTTTGACGGTCAATATACGTGAACTTTGACCAAAGATTATTATCAATCTAATCATCTCAATGAAATTTTAAAATTTGTCATTGATAAATCACTTGATGATTAATCAATAACAAGTTATAGAATTTCACAAAGATGGTTAAATTGACATTTATATTTAGTCAAAGTTCACTTGTATTGACCATCAAAAGTCAAAAGTGTACCATCTTTCTGGGAGGGAGTATTATAAAACCACCCAAGTATAAATCAAAATGAAATATAAAGTGGGATTTTTTTATTTTTATTTTATTAAAAAGAAAAATTACCATGAGAACAGCGCTTGGCCATAGCTAGCTTGTGGTCCGATGAAACCATGGCGCTCATTTCAATGGGAGATTTTGCTACATTTTTCGCCATTATTGTTAGTGATCTGATTAAAATTCTGAAAAGCTTGAGATTCTTGTTAGGAATGAAGTAAGAAGTGAATGAATATCAAGATTATTTATAAACACCATCTGAGTGTTGGAATGAAATAGTGATGTTCTATAAATCTTGGGGCAACTCCCATTTAGTCCCTCATTAGAATCTAAACTACCACCTAGTCCAAGGTATTTTCAATATTACCACCTAGTCCAAGGGATATTAAAAGGGCATAAATGCCCTTACTAAATGACTGGAAATTACATGATTACCCTCCCTCCTCAACCTTTCACCTTCTCACCGGTCAACAACTTTGACCGACCGGCCACCACCTCCGGCAACCTTTTCCGGCCACTTTTCCGGCAATGTTTTCCGTCGACATTTCCCAGCGACCATTTCCGGTCACCGTCTCCAGCGACCATTTTCCGGCAGCCGTCTCCGGCCACCATTTTCCGGCGGCCACCTCCGGTCACAATTTTCCGGCCACCGTTTTCCGGCAGTCACCTCCGGCCACCGTTTCCCGACGGCCACCTCCGGCCACCATTTTCCGACGGCCACCTCCGGCAACCATTTTCCGGCGACCACCTCCGGCCACCATTTTCCGGCTACCGTTTTCCGGCTACCATGTTCTGGCCACCATTTCCGTCAACCACCTCCGGCCACAATTTTCCGGCCACCATTTTCCGGTGACCACCCCCGGCCACAATTTTCCGGTTACCACCTCCGGCGACCATTTTCCGGCGACCACCTCCGGTCACCTTTTCCGGCGACTATTTTTTGACAACCACGTCCGTCAACCATTTTTCGGCGACCACCTTCGGCGAGTATTTTTTTGGTGCCATAATCCGGCGACCACCTCCGTCGACCATCTCCGGTGATTAAATAACTGAGAACTTATCAGTAAGTTCTCAGTTGTCATCTAAACAACTCCGGCGACCAAACAACTGTGAACTAATCAGTAAGTTCACAGTTGTCAACAAAACTACTAAAAACACGATCGAATCCGGCGAACAAACAACTGTGAACTAATCAGTAAGTTCACAGTTGTAAGTTTACAATTGTAAGTTCGCAAATGGAAGTTTCGCAATTGTAAGTTCGCAATTGTTCCAATAACAAGTTCGTACTTGTTCCAAAAACATGTTCGCAATTGTTCGAACAAGTTCACAGTTGTAAGTTTACAAATTGTAAGTTCAAAAATGTAAGTTCGCAATTGTAAGTTCGCAAATGTAAGTTCGCAATTGTAAGTTCGCAATTGTTTCAATAACAAGTTCGCACTTGTTCCAAAAACAAGTTCGCAATTGTAAGTTCGCACTTGTTCCAAGAACAAGTTCGCACTTGTTCGAACAAGTTCACTGTTGTAAGTTCACAATGTAAGTTCACAATTGTAAGTTCGCAATTGTTCCAAGAACACGTTCGCACTTGTTCCAAGAACAAATTCACACTTGTTCCAAGAACAGGTTCACACTTGTTTCCAAGAAAAGGTTCACAGATGTTCTAACAACAAGTTCACAGTTGTCAACTAAATTACTAAGAACACGATCGACTCCAAGTTTACAGTTGTTCCAAGAAAAAATTCACATTTTCAAAAAAACAAAATTACAGTTTTTTTCAAGAACAAGTTCACAGTTTGTTCCAAAAACTTTGTTATTCCAACAACAAATTCACATTTTTCAAAATATATCTCATCAAATGAATGTTTACAAAATTTAAAATTTTCTATTAGTAAAAAGCAAACTTAAAAAAGATAAAAAAGAAGTCTCTCTATTCTTAAAACCAAAAAGTTAAACCAATAATAGCACAACTTTTAAACTCCTTAACACCCAAAAAAAAAGTTGTCGTCCCAGAATTCGAACCCACCCCTTGAATTTTAACAACATTCCAGCAAACATTATATAACATGGTTGTAAGTAGATACCCAATACTCGTACAATCATCAAAATTCAAACAAGAATAATCACCAACTGGGTTCACAACTAACTGTCTAATTCTCAACTTATTCTTGGTAGTGAAAACATTGGTATTATCACCATTACCCAACTTATCAAATTTAACAACTAAATTAGAGTTTCCAACGGCTAAAATAACAAACCCAATTGAATCACAGTTCTTACCCATCGGAAAAAATGCCACGGCCGAATTAGTATCCGGGCATCGGAAAAAATTCATCGGCTATAATAAATCGAAACATTTGCAAGTAACAATTCAATTCGCACCATGTAATCAGAGATAAATTAGAACACATAGTAACAACAAAACACACACAAAAGAAGATAGAGATTAAGGAGTTCATGAGACAGTACCTTAATTAGAGGTAGTGAGAGAGAGAGAGAATGGACGGCGAAGGCTGGTGCAGCTCGGCTGCTGATTAAGCTCAGGCTATTTATCTTTCTACCTCCGACCTTCAACAACAAGCTACAGTCCGAGATCCAGATCTGGCGAAGGTTGGAGGTAGAGAGAGAAATAGCCGGATTTTAATGGTCGCCGGAGATTTGCGTGACCGGAGGAGAGAAAGAGGAGGGGTCACCGAGGTCGGTAGGTAGAGAGAGAATAGATCTGTAGCGGCCGGATGTAGGGTGGTCGCCGAGGTGGTAGCCGGACGTGGGAGAGAATAGATCTGTAGTGGCCGGATGTAGGGGAGGTGGGGGCGATGACCGGAGGAGGGCAGATACGTCGCCGGATTATTGTTGTCTTCGGCCCAGGGGAAGAAGACGATCTAAGGCGGAGAAGGTTGGCCGGAGGTGGGCGTGGGAAGGGTGGTCGGAGGGGCAGGGAGGAGGAGGGCTTGCCGGAGGTGGGGGAGGGATCGTCGGAGGTAGGGGTAGAGAGAGAAACAGACGGTGTGTGGGTATGGGTGTGTGTACGTGCGTGTGAATGAGAGGAGGGGGAAGGGGAGGTGGTTTTAATTGGATAAGGGGTAGTTTCGGGATTTAATGATTTTAGTGGACTAGGTGGTAAATAAGAATATTAGCTTGGACTAGATGGTAGATAGAAATATTAGGTTGGACTAGGTGGTAGTTAGGCTTAGGATGAGGGACCCTATGGTAATTTTCTCATAAATCTTGTCCAAAAACCACAGAAAACTCGAAACTGGAAACACCAAGTTTGATGGTTTTTCATTTCTGACGTCGTTGGTGTCTTGTTTCTTTCTTGTCAGTGTTTTTTTCCTCATTTTGCTGACAACGTTAAATACCATGGGTGGAGATGGATGGGATTTGGAACCGCTCTAAGTCTAACGAGGAGTCAGCTCCACCCCGATCCACACAATGGCTTTAATCTCGCCACTTCACTTATTTTTGTGTTTGACGGATGATATGTGTTCGAGCTCGGTGGGACTCACAAAAATTTGAAGTGATTCAGCTACACAAAATGATGAACTTGCCTACGTGGATGAATGGAGACCATAGAACAGAGGGTAGAGCTAATTTGGTTGGATCCCGACCCGGGTAGATGCTTCACATTATGGCTACTTTTTGGGGTAAGTGCCATCATACCATTACTTGCAGAATGAGACACGTGTTCCTCATCAACGGTTCTGAGTTAAGATTGTAGCAGAAACAATTTGTTTGTGTGTTTGATGGGTTTGGATATCTTTGGCTCATTGTTTTTTTTACTGCAAAGTGGTTAGCCGGTAGGTACTAGCCTAGTACTACTAGGTAGTTAATGGATTAACGGGCTGTGCTGTCTGACGAGATGTCACATAAAGTTGGATTTTATAGGTGATGAGTTGCATTTTGTTGGGAATTTCTATTTGCACAACTCTTTTTCTATGTACACAATTATTTCTTAATTTTAGTGAAAAAGTAACTTGTGAATTGTGATATCCAAAAAGTAGTGCATAGGGAGCAGCACTTTGTTTCGCATGTGGCTGCCAAATGATTACTCTACCTATTGTTAATTTTCTAGTTTATACACTCAAGTTTATCAGTTCGTTAAAAAAAAAAAAAAAAAAAAAAAAACACAAGTTCATCAGTTCAATTTTTTTTAGCTTTACATTAAATTTAATCAATATAATTATTACTCTCCATTTAAAATACACGTCGTTTTAAAATTTGTATAAATATTAAAAAAAAATATCATGAATATATTGAAAAATATTTATGTATCTTAAAAGAATCCAATTTTCTAAATATTAAATGTTTATGCATCATTTTGTTTTCTGTACCAAACTGTACCGATCGCTTGACTCTGAGATGTGGATCATCCATGACACTATCTTGGAAGATGTAGTCTCCCATGAGAATAAGGGGAGCCGTCTCATGTATGAGACGGGTCGACCCATGACCCATGGGGCATGACCCGCCACGTGGCAGCCTCCCAGAAGTCAAATATTTTTATTTTTATTTTTTTGGTTTTTTTCGAGTTTTTATATTATTTTTCGTCTTTTCAGCCGTTCACCAAAAGTAATAGTTACCATAACTTAATGTAATGACTGCATACATATAAAGTAACATTGTACATAAGTAAACGTAACACCTGTTTTACAAAAACAAAAGCTCGTTTTACCCATTTTTTCAAATGTAATACTAACTATAATTACATGTAACCCAAACAATATCTAAATGTAATTATCATTTATACTGAAATGTAATAATACTTTTGCAAAAATATAAAATATTGTGTATTTTGATTTAATTTTTGAAAGAAAGTAACATTTGAAAAGTAACAACTCATATATGAATGTAATTGTTTGTACAAGTAAATGTAACACTTTAATAAAGAAATTATAACATATTTCTATAGATAATGTAATACTTTTACATGTAACACTAATCAAGTGTTTTTAGCTCTAAAAATGTAAATGGTTGAATTATTAATTTTTCTATACATATGTGTTACAATTATGTACAAACATTATTACATATAAGTAACACGTTCGTTACATTTTAGTTGTAATAAGTATTACTTTTGGCAAACGAAGAAAACATAGAAAAAAACACTGTTACTTTTCTGTTTATATGTATTACTTTTATGTATACAAACTGTTACTTTATATGAATACAGTCATTACATTAAGTTATAATAACTATTACTTTTGACAAACCGAAAAAAAACAAAAAAAAAAATATTTTTTGGGCCCATGAGAGGCTGCCAGATGGCAGGTTCGACCCCTGGGTCCTGGAGCCAGTTCAGTGGGTCGGGCGGGTGGGTCAAAAACCGACCCGTCTCATGGATGAGACGGGTAATGCATTCCGCACAAGAGTTTTTGTCATCTTGGAATAATTCTAGCATTTTTTTTCTACCGACCTAACGATACGGATGTACGGTACGCCTGTACATCCGTCCGATATGAAAAGATATGTTATTAAGATTTTACTATAATTATAAATGTTGTTTTATATGTTTATGTATTTCTAAAAGAATCTAATTATTTAAATGATTAACTAGTAGACGACCAGCATATCACAATTTTACTATTTTCTCTACTTTTATTTTTTTTATAATAAATATTTATTGTTACTAGGGATGGCAATTCACCCGAACCCGCTCCGAACCGAGGGTGATCCGCCCCGAAAAAGTAGGGTTCGGGTTCCAAATTTCATGACCCGAGCGGGTTCGGGTCGGGGTCGGTATTACAGACCGCCCCGACCCGACCCGTGTATGTGTTAATGTCTATTTACTAGTTTCATATCAGCCCCTCTATTATTGCCAATTTACAAAATAATCCAACTATATAATGCCCATTTAGGGTTTCATTTTCATTTATCAGTCCCTCTCTCTCCCTCAGTCGATTTTCACAATTTTCCTTCCTTGCCGTTGCCGCTCCTTCCTTGCCGTCGCCGTCTCGTTCCTTCCTTGCCGTCGCCGTCGATCTTCCTTCCTTGCTGTCGCCGTCGGTCGTTCCTTCCTGCCGTCGCCGTCGCTTCCTCGGTCCGTCCCTCTCTCCCTCAGTCGATTTTCACAATTTTCTTTAATTTTTGTAAATACTGAATAATGTTTCCGTTTCTGCTTGTTCGTCTCGAAGGAAGAGGCCGTCGCCGTCGAGCGTTCCTCGTGCTGTCGCCGTTGCCGTCGATTGTTCCTCGTGCCGTCGATCCCTCGGTCCGTTCCTCTCTCTCCCTCGATGGATTTTCACAATTTTCTTTAATTTTGTAAATACTGAATAATGTTTTGCTGAGTAAAATTTGAAATTGAAGAAGTTATTATGAATTTGAAACAAAATATCATTGTTTAACTTGGTCATTGCTCTGCTTCTTGCTGGTGTTGTGGTTCTAGTTCTAGTTTTTTGTGCTTTTTACATTAGGCCAAGGGAAAGGAAGGGCAGGGCGGGGCGGGGCGGGGCGGGCGGGCACGGTTTCGGTAAATCTCGGGGCGGGGCGGGTTCGGGTGAAAGAATACTTCTCACGGATCGGGTTCGGTAAAGGCAAACCCGCCCCGAACCCGACCCGTTGCCATCCCTAATTGTTACCCTAGGGAAGTTTAGAAAAACAAAATCTCCCATTTTCGTACTCTATTGCTACTCTTATTTATAAGTACTCAAATTCATTTGAGACTTTTTTTTTTTTTTGAATAAATCGTCCGGCTCATAAAAAATGTACTCCTTTTGTTTCATTTAAAATAGGAGTTTAGATTTCGACACAGAAATTAAAGAAAAGCGTTAGTGGAGTATGTGTTGTGGTTAGGGATGGCAACGGGTCAGGTTCGGATCGGATCAGGGCCGATTCGAATCCGATCCGAATTAGGCAAATGCGTGACCGAACCCGATCCGATCCGAACTGCCATAATCCGTGATCTGATCCGTAACCCGATCCGATTCGTAACCCGATCGCTACTCCGCTCTGCTCCGACCCGAGACCCGACCCGAATCGGACCTTTCCCAGCACAAAGGGGCAACAGACTGTTGAACCCCCAAAAAAAAATAAAAAAATAAAATGCAAGAATTCCATCCATGCTTGATTTTTTGCCTAAATCATGAATCCCTAATTTGAATCCCTAAATTTGAAACAAAGCTAAACCCTAATTTGAGGAGTCTTTAAAGTATTTTACCTTGGTAAAGTAAAGAGCAGGCAATGGAGGCGAGGCGAGCGAGGGCGAGGCGAGCGAGGGCGAGGCGAGCGACGGCGAGGGCGAGCGAGGGCGAGCAACGCCGAGCGACGACGATGGCGAGCTGGGTGGTATCACAGAACAAGAACGGCATATCGACAGAGAGAAATCGAGAATGCGGCATATGGCCTTCTTCAACCCTAAAATGAGTATATATAGGTAGGGTTTAAGTGTAAATGTTAGAAAGTAGGAGGGTAAATAATTAAAAAAAAATAACACAAATATTTCGGGTCGGGTCGGATCAGAGGGGCTAGCCGAATCCGACCCGAAATCCGAACGAATCATAAAATTGCAAATTGAACCCGAAAATTACGGATCGGATCGCCCTCGAAACGGATCGGGTTCGGACAAATTGCCATCCCTAGTTGTGGTATGATAAGTGAGGTATGAGCACAAGTTGGTCCCAGTGAATAATATATTTTCATTTGGGGTTGTTCTATTTCGAGTGAAACACCAAAAATGTCCTAATTCGAGCCGAGGTAGGGGGGAGTATATTTGACTTGTTAGTATTTTTAATTAATAAATTTTATTTGTGTATATGCTTGTACAATGGTAAAATTGCACTATAACTAATTTTTTATTTAAAAAAACAAAATTTATTTTGTACGAATAAAAAAAGAAAGTACAATGTTTACTACTCCCTCCGTCTCAAAGTAAATGTCGTTTTGAGAATTGATTTTTGTCTCACAATACTTGTCATTTTACTATTTTCAAGGATTATTTGTTGTTTTATAATCAATGAACTATCTCTTGCACAAACATTTATTTGCCTAGGTAATTAGACTACTTTAGGGTATATGAGACTTTTTAACACTTATTAATTGTATTTTTTAAGAATTGTGCAATTGCTCAAAATGACATCTATTTTGAGACGGGACGAGTATGAAACAAAGGTAGTACTACCTCGTCGCAGACTAAGAGTTCTAATTTCTTTTTATGTTAACACGAATGTATGTTAAATAATAATTTTAGGTTAATTTAATTATCCTAACAAATATCTAAAAAAATGTTATTAATCGTATATATAATAGTTCATTGATAATAAGTTTTATTTTTTTTTCAAAAATAAGTTTATATTTATGAAAAAAAAATAATATATAAAAGAATATTTATAATTTTAAAATATTTTCAATATAGAAAGACCCCTGGCTTTCGATGACAGGCACTTCATTTGCTCCTAGCCAGTCATTATATATGTTGGTGAATATATGTCATTTGTCGGTTCGATCTGGTGGTTCGGTCTCGCAGTTTAATCTCATGTTTGGTTTGGTTTGGTTTGGTTTGGTTTGGTTTGCTTTGCTTTGGTTTGAAAGTGTCAGACTGCAAACTAAATCGAACCATGCGGTTTACCGATTTTTGCGACCAAACCGAATCACTCATACTTGAAAACCAAACTAGACCGCATGGTTTGATTCAATCCCAAACCGTAGTATTAACCGAACCGCTTACACCCCTATTTATATTTTATAATATGAAATTGTCATACTCCTTGAGATCCGAAATACACGTCACTTTTGATATAAAATAATTATCGCTTTCGTGTAAAATATTCAAATTACTATATTTTCCTTATAAATTCTCACAATTTTTTTAATTATTGTTTATGAGAATTAATTAATGTAGGTGTGAGAGACAAATTACTCATTAAATATAGCTGACTTAATACTCTTAAAAAAAACTCTAATTAGTTATTTTTTTTTTTACAAAAAAACAAGTACTCCCTCCGTATCATACTTATTGCTACCAAATGGGAGTGCATGAGAATTAAAAAAATATGTTGGAAAAATAAGTATTATGAGAGGGTATAAGAGAGAAAATAAGTTAGTGAATAGTTGTTGTGAATGGATATGAGAGAGAAAAGTAAACATTTTAGGTAAGTAGCAATATTTATGGGACACCCGTAATGAAAATAAGTAACGACAAGTACAAGACAGAGGGAGTATACATTTATTAAAAAATTAATATGAAAATATATTTTTGTAATTTATTTTTTGATATAAAATCACAGCAATTAAACTAACTTAATTACCTTTTTATAATATCAACCGGATATGGTAGTAAAATTTAAAAAGAAAAATGGACCATTTCTCAAACAAGAAAAAGTATACTGCGAAGAAAAAAAAGGAGTTTTTTGCAAAAGTGACATGCGTACTTTGTGCAATATATCAATTTGACTCGCGTACTTAAGAAACATCAAATGTGACATGTGTACTTATGATTGGTAAGATTTTTAGACTAATTTTTAACCCCCGTTAAAATTTTAACAGGACGGTCCATGTAATTTAACATATATTACAATAAAAACTTCTAAATATATTAATCATAACTTTAAGGGCCAAAATGCAAAATGTCAAAAGAAAAACTATATGTAACCCCCATTAATCTGGATTCCACCTCCGCCGTCGTCTACACCATAGCCAGCGTCTACACCAGCAGTACCGCCACTTTCAAAAAAGCCATCTCCGTAGTACCCAGAGTCTGGAAGCGGCTAATGGTAACCTTCTTATGTATGTTCCTCGCTTTCGTCATCTACCACGTCGTCGCCGCCATCGTCGTCGTCATCTGGGCGGTGACCGCCGCTGGTTACCTCATCGGAACGATCTTACTGTTGGAATAGAGGACCAACCGGGACTAGACTTCGGAGCAAAAAGGAAGAAAAACGTCGGAGGGACTGTTGTTCTGGGCGGCCGCCCAAGGTGATGGTGGGCGACCGCCCACTTAATCAGACAGTTCAATCCGGAGAGCAGTTTTTATGGGCGACCGCCCAGGACCAAAGTGGGCGACCGCCCACTTGTCGGGAGAGGCAAAAAACTGGTTCGGATTTTAGGCCAATTTTCGGGTTCCTTTGTCCATCTAGGGTTAGGTTTGTATTCCTGGGCACATATTTAAGTAAAGTTCCGCCCCTAAACTTATTGTAACTCAGATCTAACATATTATAGTGCAAGATCCTGGCTTGGTAGTGCCCCCAGACGTAGTCAAACATATTGACGAACTGGGTAAACAATTTCTGTGTTTTTCTTGCTTTGATTTCTTGTGCTTTGTTTTGTATGCTTTTATTGTTCTTGTGATTTGCTTGGGTAGTGGAGGGCCATATCCACAACAACTGGTATCAGAGCTCTGGTTCGAGATCAGGGTTAATCGTAAGATTGGTTTATCAAGCGATTGGGTGTTGTCAAGCAATCAAGAATGGGCAAGGACAAACAAGCGGTGGAGAAATTTGATGGTTCTGACTACGGTTTTTGGAGGATGCAAATAGAGGATCTTTTGTACAACAAAGATCTCTATAAGCCTCTAAAGGGTGTCAAACCGGAAGGAGAAAAGCAAGAAGATTGGGATCTCATGGATCGGAAGGCCCTAGGGGTGGTTAGATCTACTTTGTCAAAGTGGATCGCGAAGACTACCAAGAAGGCGAAAACCACCAAAGAGCTATTGGATTATCTTACTGAGAGATTTGAAACTCCTTCTGCTGCAAACAAGGTTGATTTGATACGCAAGATGGGTAGTCTCAAGATGCAAGAGGGAGGATCCTTGGCTAAACACATCGATGAGTTTATGGATGTTATAGACTCATTGACTGCGTTGGATATTACGTTGATGATGAGGTTCATGCGTGCTTATTGCTAGCGTCTTTACCAGGAAGTTGGAGCGGGACGGTGACAGCGATCAATGCTTCAGCGGGTAAGAACAAGTTGAAGTATGATGATGTTAAAGATTTCTTGTTGGGCGAGGAAAATCGTTTGAAGAAGTTGGGGACATCGTCTACTTCGGGATCGGCCTTAGCTACTACTAGCAGGGGAAGGCCGGGTACTAGCAATAAGGGGAGAACTGAATCAAGGGAAAACGTAGTGGGTGGTAAGGGCAAGGCCGTGGAGATCAGAGATAAACCAAGGGTTGCGAAAGGATCGGTGCAGTGTTATCATTGCAAGGAGTTAGGACACTACAAGAAGGATTGTCCCAATCGTGGGGGCAATTCGGTGAATGTGACAGTCGAAGGTGATGATGTACTGGTTCTGAGTGTTAGTAGTGCACTAGAATCATGGGTGCTGGATTCGGGGGCATCATTCCACTCTTGCGGGCATGCAGAAGAGATGGAGAACTATACTTCCGGTGATTTCGGTAAGGTCTATCTGGCGGATGGCGAGCCTTTGGAAATCAAGGGGAAGGGGGATGTCAGAATAGGAGCATCGGACGGGAAGGTCTTACATCTGAACGGGGTCAGGCACATTCCGGGTTTGAAAAAGAACCTATTATCAGTTGGGCAGTTGGACGAAGAAGGTTACAAGGTAACATTCGGCTGCAGGAACTGGTTATTACCAAGGAGGATTCTGAGATCGCTCGGGGTAATAAGGAGGGGACACTGTATTTGGCGAATAACACCAAGGATAGTATCGCGGTGGCGTCAGCCAAGGGTGATACTGATTTGTGGCACTGTCGATTGGGTCACATGAGTGAGAAGGGGATGAAGATACTTTGTTCAAAGGGACTACTACCGGGTTTGAAGACAGTCGACGTGGGGATCTGCGAAGATTGTGTGTTTGGCAAACAGGCGAGAAGTAATTTCTCGAGGACAGGTAGGGCTTTGAGGGAAGCAAAGTTAGAACTGGTTCACACGGATTTGTGGGGACCATCTCCGGTAACTTCTCTGGGTGGTGCGTCATATTACATGACCTTCATTGATGATTCAACAAGGAAGGTCTGGGTTTATTTCTTGAAACACAAAGATGAGGCATTCGAGGTGTTTAGAAATGGAGGGCCTTGGTGGAGAATCAGACGGGACTTAAGCTTAAGTGCTTGAGGTCAGATAACGGAGGGGAGTATGAGCTCGGGGAGTTCAAGGAATATTGTGCAGCGAATGGCATTCGCATGGAGAAGACTCCAAAGGGCACACCACAACACAACGGGTTGCAGAGAGGATGAACAGGACATTGAACGAGCGGGCTAGAAGTATGAGGTTGAAGTGTGGACTTCCGAAGACGTTTTGGGCATATGCAGTTGACACGGCGGCTTTCTTGATCAATAGGGGACCATCGGTACCATTGGGGAATGGAATTCCAGAGGAAGCATGGAGTGGCAAGCAGGTAAATCTGTCTTTTCTTCGCATATTTGGCTGCGTTTCATATGTTCATATTGATTCTGCTGATAGAACTAAGTTAGATGCAAAATCTGTAAAATGTACGTTTATTGGGTATGGTGGGGATGACTTCGGGTATAAGTTTTGGGATGACCAAAACCATAAAATTATTCGTAGTCGAGATGTGGTATTCAATGAACAGGTATTGTACAAAGACAGAAAGGGGGCATCAGATGATATTAGTTCGGAACCGGATGTTGTAGAGGTGGATATTCCAGACTCAGGTGGGAGCAGGACGGTTCATGATGACCATGGTCAGGGGGTCACTGAAGATGAACCACATACTCCGGAACCGGATATTCCGCTGCGTAGATCCAGCAGGTTGCGTGGATCACCTGACAGGTATACTCCTTCAAATTACTATTTGTTGTTGACAGATAGTGGGGAACCAGAATGTTATGCGGAGGCTGTTCGTAGTTCACTTTGTGATAAGTGGAAAGCTGCGATGGATGATGAGATGGACTCATTGAAAGCCAACAAAACTTGGGAGTTGATTAGACTGCCTAAGGGGAAGAAGGCATTGCATAACAAGTGGGTTTACCGGATCAAGGAGGAGGCAAACGGCAGTAAACGTTACAAGGCAAGGTTGGTTGTAAAGGGCTTTCAGCAAAAGTACGGTATTGACTACACCGAGGTATTCACTCCTGTTGTGAAGATGACCACTATCAGAATGGTTCTGGGGCTAGTAGTGGCGAATAACTTGTTGCTGGAACAAATGGATGTAAAGACGGCCTTCCTTCATGGGGATTTGGAGGAAGAAATTTACATGAGACAACCAGAGGGATATTTGTCTAAGGGTAACGAGGAACTGGTTTGCAGGTTGACTAAGAGCTTGTATGGCCTTAAACAAGCTCCTAGGCAGTGGTACAGTAAGTTTGATGGATTCATGCATGACATTAAATTTGTCAGATGTGAGGCGGATCATTGTTGCTACTTCAAGAACACGGACAATGGGTATATAATCTTGCTGTTATATGTGGATGACATGCTAATAGCGGGCTCTAGCAGTAGAGAGGTAAACAGATTGAAGGCTCAGTTGTCAGAACGGTTCGAGATGAAGGATTTGGGGGAGGCCAGAAAAATCTTGGGCATGCGGATTGACCGGAATAGGGAGTTGGGTAAGTTGGTTCTTTCACAAGCAGAATACGTTGAGAAAGTCTTGACAAGGTTTTGCATGGAAGAGGCGAAGCCAACAGGGACACCATTGGGTATGCATTTCAAGCTATCCGAGAAGGACTCACCTAAGGGCAAGGAGGAGCGTGACCAGATGGAGAAGACTCCATATGCTTCGGCAGTGGGGAGTCTAATGTATGCAATGGTGTGTACAAGGCCGATATTGCACATGCGGTGGGAGTAGTCAGTCGGTACATGGGCAATCCAGGGAAGCAACATTGGGAAGCGGTTAAATGGATCCTGCGTTACTTAAAGGGTACTGCTGGTAAGGCTCTATGTTTCTCAAGCAAGGAGGTCGTGTTAGCGGGTTATGTGGATGCGGATTTGGCATCAAGCGATCTTGATAAGAGGAGAAGTACTACGGGTTATGTTTTCACATTGGGTGGTACGGCTATCTCCTGGGCTTCTAAATTGCAGAAGATCGTGGCTCAGTCGACTGCGGAAGCAGAATATGTGGCAGTGACAGAGGCAAGCAAAGAGATGGTATGGTTGCAGAACTTCTTGGGTGAACTTGGGAAGACGCGAAGTGGTAATGCTCTCTACAGTGACAGTCAGAGTGCAATACATTTGGCTAGGAATCCAGCGTTTCATTCTAGGACGAAGCACATTGAGCTGAGGTTTCACTACATCAGGCATCTCTTGGAGAGGAAGATCTTAAGGCTGGAGAAGATTTTGGGATCGGAGAACCCGGCTGACATGTTGACCAAGGTGGTAAACCTTGAAAAGTTGAAGCTATGCATAGCTTCAATTGGGCTTGGAGAATAAGAGAGGAGGAAGGCACTACCATGATCAAGGTGAGCACTAGGACGACACCAAAGATGAGTCGAAGAACGGATACGGGGCTTGTATGCGCGGTTGATCTCTAGGTGGGAGATTGTTGGAATAGAGGACCAACCGGGACTAGACTTCGGAGCAAAAAGGAAGAAAAACGTCGGAGGGACTGTTGTTCTGGGCGGCCGCCCAAGGTGATGGTGGGCGACCGCCCACTTAATCAGACAGTTCAATCCGGAGAGCAGTTTTATGGGCGACCGCCCAGGACCAAAGTGGGCGACCGCCCACTTTCGGGAGAGGCAAAAACTGGTTCGGATTTTAGGCCAATTTTCGGGTTCCTTTGTCCATCTAGGGTTAGGTTTGTATTCCTGGGCACATATTTAAGTAAAGTTCCGCCCCTAAACTTATTGTAACTCAGATCTAACATATTATAGTGCAAGATCCTGGCTTGGTAGTGCCCCCAGACGTAGTCAAACATATTGACGAACTGGGTAAACAATTTCTGTGTTTTTCTTGCTTTGATTTCTTGTGCTTTGTTTTGTATGCTTTTATTGTTCTTGTGATTTGCTTGGGTAGTGGAGGGCCATATCCACAACACTTACTCTTCGTTATACTGATTCTATACGCGGCGGGCTTCATCTACATGTCGATTGTTTGGCAACTAGCTTGCGTTGTGTCGGTTCTGGAAAGCTCGTACGGGTTCAAAGCCATGGCTAAATCAATGAAGCTCATCAAAGGACAGAGAATCAAAGCGATTTTCATATTTTTCTTGCTGAATTTAATCTTAGTTGGAATAGAAATACTGTTCGAATTGCTGGTTGTTCATGGAAAAGATTTGGATGTGGCGATTTGGGGAAGAATCGGGTTGGGGATTTTATGCTTCTTGCTACTGTTGAAACAAAAATTACTTATTAAATATATAAATTTAATTATTAAGAACTTGGTGGTTTCCTTTTTTAAGTTATTGGGGTTTATTTTAATTTATAAGGGTCAATTTGAAATTTTCGATTTTGTTAACTTATTAGCGATCGTTAACATTCACTAATGCTTGTTAGCAATTTAGGTCGATTTGGAAGCTTACATGGACCGTCCCGTTAAAATTTTAACGAGGGTTAAAAATTAGTCTAAAAATCTTGTCAATTATAAGTACGCATGTCACATTTGATGTTTCTTAAGTACGCGAGTCAAATTGATATATTGCACAAAGTACGCATGCCACTTTTGCAAAAAACTCGAAAAAAAAGAAAGAAAACAGTGGAAACCATGAAGTCCTCTAGAGGCAGCCTATACTAATCTTTAAATTAACTTTTCACATTTAAGTTGTTTAGTCTTTTGAGGGTTTTTTACATCATTCCCGAGGTTGTTTACACAATTTTGTTGTGCAAATAGTAGAACCCATAGTCAAATGTGAAGATTATTTTGAGATGGAGGGAGTAGTGGTATATTTTACCATTTGTTTTATTGTACTTTTCACGATTGACGGTTGCTCAAATTTAATAAAAGAAAAATGAGGTAAATTAATTTATTATTTATCCTGAAAGGTATACGAGAGCGGTTTCACTTATTGACTTTAATAACTAGGAAATATGTCTCAGTTATTATACTAACAAGAGTGAAATGCATGTCCCGATTATTATACTAATAACTGAAAAATGCATGTATCAGTTGTTATACTAACAGCTGAAAAATACATGTCCCAGTTTTTAAGACATTCTTGTAACGCAAATCTTTTCTTGGTACGCTTAGTTAAACGATGTGCCAATGAATTAGCCGATTGTATTTCTAGGGCTTCTTTGTTGTTTCATAGCCCCACAACTTTGGGTCGAGCTTCCATCTTTTATCGATAGCCGCGTATTGAATGTTTGTGATTGTTAATAAAGGTTGTTTGTTTGCCTAAAAAAAAAAGAGCGAAAACTGAAAAAAAAATAGTTTCTAAATAAATATGACATTTTTAATTGATGCACAAATAGTTTTAATAATAACACAAACAATTTTAACTCGTTCCTAAATCCTAATTTCACTATATTATTGACAATCCGTCAATTAACAGTGCAACCATTTTTAATACTAGTAAAATATCAATTTTAATAATGATAGTTTTAATATTATTGTTTTGAGTAAACAATATATCTTCACTTATACTCCTTCGCAAAAAAAAAAAAAAAAAAAAAAAAAAAAAGATATCTTCACTTATACAGAAAAGTTGGCTTGTCTAATAAGCGTTTGATGCATTTTCCTAGTAAATATTGCATTATCGAAGGCAAATTTCACAATATTCTTATTCGCTTTTTAAATACTACAACTATCACATTTAAAAAAATAAATAAAAAAGAAACACTACAAGTCTACAACTATTAAAAAGATCCTTACAATTTTTTTTTTTTATTTTTATTTTTATTTAAAGAAAAAAAAAAAGATCCTTACAAAGTTGAATGTCTAGGATGATTATAAATTTTAAGCTAAAGCGGACACGAATACTCCCTTTAATAATGTTACATTTATTTTGAGCATCGTTTAAACAGTGATTTTCTTTTTTAAAAAAACAAATGGTGATTATCTTGAAACCTTGATTTGTTGCCTATTCCATGCCGTGAGTTATGGCTAAGCATTCAGAGCGACGGTTCGAGCTTGGATATATGATTTCAATAGCAGTACGGCATTACCGATGACATAAGCTCTTGCCTTCCAAAATGAAGGTCAATGGTCGAATAATACTAGAGGCATAAAAAATCACAAAAACTTGCTCACAAAATCCTAAGTGTTATGATTTTATTGGTGTTTTTAATTAGAGCGTGGCGGATCCATTATCGATGCAACCAATAAAATATCGTCACCTCATTTTGTAACCTTATTTGCTCCAAGGGTTCAAACTCCCTCTCCTACTTGTATTAAAAATGTTGTAATTTAGCTATAAAAAATAAAATAAAAATAGCAGTGCAGCATTAAAGCGACAAATAATTTTTATGCCCAAAAGATTTCTTTTTTTTTTTTTTTTTGTGACCCAGGTTGATTCCTGGGGGTCGTAGTTCCGGTCCCTCTTCCCTACCACAATTTAAATCGCGTGATGTGCCTGAGTAGCCAGGGTTTGAGCACATGTCAACTGGTAACACAATACAGGGTCCGACCGCGGAAAAGAGCCCAGAGTGTTCCTGGGCAAGGCCCCGGCACAGAGTTGTGCTCCTGGGCAAGGCCCCGGCACGGTTTGCTCCCACCAGGATTCGAACCCACGCTGCATGCCTCCAGCGCAACTTATGCCCCCTCCTTTGCCATTGAGCTATGCCCCGGGGGACAAAAAAGATTTTTTATTTTTCTTTACGAAGAGGGGTGAATAGAAGTCTTAACTTCCGTGTATAAGAAGGTACTCCCTCCAATTAAAAAAAAATTAATTGTTTTTTTAGCATTTGTATAATTTTTAATGAAAGCAATTATTATTACTCGTTCTGTCCCAGTGTATATATTCACATTTTCTTTTTAGTATGTCACAGAGTATATGTCTACTTCCTAAAATGATAAAGAATCTTTACTATTTCTCCCACTCATTATGTCTCTTATTTTACTTCTATACTTACAACACCAATCAATTTACTATTCCTCCCACTCATTCTCTCCTATTTTACTTTAATACTCACAACTCACAACCAGTGTTCTAAAAAACGCTAGGCGCCGGAGCAACGCCTAGCGCCTAGAGTGCCTTGGCGGGGCCGAGAAATTAGCGCATTTTTAATATTTTTTTTATAAATATATACTCCCTCCGTTTCATGAGAACTGAGACTTATTTCCCTTTTCGTCCGTTTCACCTCAATTGAGACTGTCCAAAATGGCAAACTTTTTAATATTTTATATTCACCCAACCCCACCACTCATTCTCTCTCTCCATTCTCCACCACTCATTTTATTCAACCAACACTACTATTTACCCCACTAATTCTCACTCTTCATTTTCTACCACACATTTTCCTTATCTTATTAGTATTCCTTAGTTCTTGTGCTTTTTTTTTTTGTCTCAGTTCTCATGAAACGGAGGGAGTATGTAGTTATTCAAACCATAGTAATTTTAATGTTCGGAAATCTTAGTAATATTAATATATTTTTGTTATAAAATCAAGATAATCGACTACTTTAACTAATTTTTTTTTGAACAATTTTTTACTAACTTTTAAAAAATGTGTAAAGCTAGGTTTTTTTTGCTTATATTTATGGCCAGATCGGAGTAGTATATTGATAAAATATTAACAAATATTTTTTTCACTGAATCAGCCTAGACCCGCCTAATTCCGCCTAGGCTCGCCTAAATCCGTCTAGACCGCCTAATCCGCCTGGCCGCCAAGCCCGCCTAAACCCGCCTAGGCCCGCCTAAATCCGCCTAGCCGCCAAGCCCGCCTAGCTCCGCCTAGCGCCTAATTTGGCCGATTTGACAAAAGTCGCGGCGGACCACCCCCGACTAGCGCCTAGGTGTTGGAACAATTCTTTATATCCCTGAATGCCACGCTCATTTTCAGAATAAGAATGAGGAAGAAGATGAAGGCGGAAGCGAAATAATACCTGTTGAATCCATTACAGATGTTGTAGGGAGAATAAGAAGAAGAAGAAGAATTAAGGGGACGGAGTTCTTCTAAATGATTGTGCCTTTTCTCCCTAATGTCTCTAGCAATATGAAGATTAGTTTGGAGAGAAAATAAAATGAATGAAGTGATTTCTAGGGTTGATGGAGAACCCTTTATATATGAAACCAAAAGGCACCTCATTTAGGGACTACGCCCTTTCAACCTTTAGTGATGTTAAATTACCACTTTGCCCATCAAAAATAGGTAATATTACATCCAGGAATTCTACACATTATATTAATTCACTACACTATATATTAATATTATAGGTATGATTTCATGTATGGAATTACTAAACGACTTGTGTTGCAAGCCATGTTCTTACAATCTCCCACTTGGGTTGCAAAACAAAGTCTTTCCTTTAAAACCATAAATATAACACAAATGACAACCCTTATGTGCGCACTTTATTGTCATCTATAACAATCTCGTCCATTAGTCATCCAAGTATAAGGACTAAAGGGGCAGTCGTTGTAATTTATTCGCAACTAAACCCACAGTAATCACGTATACAAATCCAACTAAATGACATAGATCAAAAGTGTAGATGTGTAGCATGGAATAATGAATATATACATATTCTTCCAACTAGTCCAACTTAACCAAATGAGATCAAAACTTTAAATAAGAGAACAATTAATGAAATAACAATACAAACTCCCACTATATTAAATGTTATCAAAATTGTTACACCCATATGAGCAATATGCTCGTGAAACACTGAAGATGATAACGCTTTCATAAATGGATCATCTAAAATGGAGTTTGTTTCTATATGTTGTATTTCTATTTGTTCATTTTCCTTTACAACAAGAAACTTAATGTCTATATCCTTCAGACTTTGATGAACTCTTGTTGTTATAAGACTACCGTCCGATTGTCACCATAAAACTTAAGCGGTCTTTCGACACTTATTGACAATTCGCAGTCCTTTTAATAAACTTATGCAGCCATATAATTTAACTAATGTCGGAATACCTAATGATCTCAAGATGATCCGACTTTAAAAGATAGGCAAGTAGTTCTTTAGTGTTTTGTAAATACTTTTATCATTCTTTTGGCTGCTACTTAATGTTCTCTCCCGGATTGCTTTGGTATTGACCAAGCATCTCAACATTAAATGTAAGACTTACGCATACATTAAGCTTCTTACTACTGATGCAAAGAGGGATATTTTCTATATACTTGGATTCATAATTAACTTTAGGACACTGTTTGAGACTAAGCATGTCTCCTTTAAAATTAGGGGTGTCAAGTGGTTTATAATTTTGCATGCTATACCTTTTGTAATACCTTTTCTATATAGGCCTTATGTGATAATCCCAAAATACTCCGTGAATACTCACAGTGAACTTGAATTCCTAATACAAAAAGATGTCTCACCAAGAATTTTCATTCCAAAGAAATTTCTTAGTTTCCTTATTAAGGTTTAAAACATTACTAGCAAGCAAATATTACCCACATATAAGACCAAAATTATAATTTTTACTCCCACTGAACTTATGGTATACACAATATTTATCAAGATTCATTTCAAAACCAAATGAAAGAATAACTTGATTAATCTTTAAATACCATTAATGAGAAGTTTGCTTAAGTCATAAATGAATTTCTCCATGTTGGGTATGCTTACTTCTTAACCCTCCTATTTATGTTAGAAATGATTGATACCATCACCTAAGAGTATTTTATGGACTTTAGAACCCTATGTAAGAAGTTTTATAACTTCATTTTTTAGCATAGTCCATTTTATAGTATAGGCTTAGAATATAGGACTTAGAGCGAAGAAGGAATGAAGATCTAAGCAAGACTGTGGTTACTGCGCAGGACTCTCTGCACAGGACATCACTGCGCAAGTCTCCTCTGCGCAGCATTCAACCTTGCACAGTTTTTAATGCATTCAGATCACCTAACTTGGAAAGCGCTCAGAAGATGTACACTTAGTTGTGCATAAACGACAAATCCTGCACACTCAGCATAGCCAACGGTGGAGATGCGCTCAAACATAATATTTCAAATGGAGACAGCTGTCAACCTTCCAGATGAAGCGTTTGAATTTGGTCTCCATGCTCAGTCTCCAACGGCTCAAAGATACCTGCGCACCAATCACATTGTGTCAGGTCATCAACCTTGATCAGAGCTCCAACGGCTATAAAGGACACCTGAGCACCAATCCTATTGTGCCAGCTCATCGTCCTTGCTCAGAGCACCAACGGCTAGTTTTAAGCTCTCTGCTATAAATAGCCTGCTCATCTTCATTTCCAAGTTGCTAGAGTTTGTGCTTACAAGTATTCCTGAAGTTCTGAAGTTTGCTGCTTACTATTCCCAGATTCAAGAACAACCTTCAAACCTTCATACCTTCAAACTCCTGCCCAGATCCTAAGCCTTATATCACCAGAATTCTTCGTGCTCTTCATCTCTTAGATTCATAGAGCCCAGAATTTCTGCCACACACACACCTCTTGAAGCTTCGATCATATAGATCTTACTTCTTGAGAAACACCGATTTAGTCTAGGATTTGCTCTTCATTGATTAGATTTTGATTTGAGTTTTGATTCGTTGTAATCTTGTAAAAGCTCCTCATATCAATATATATCTCATTAGAAAATCCAAGACTAACCATCTTGGTAGAGGACGTAGATCTTTCATCGATCGAACCTCTCCAAATAGCTTGTTCATTATTTCTGCTATTTACTTCCTGCTTAGTTATTTCTGAATTACTGCTTTGTTTGATCTTACCAGATTGCTGCTATTGCTGCTGTGTTTGTTATTGCCTATTGCCTTAGAATCCGATTTTATCCAACAGTTTAGCCAAACCTTAGCGCGTGCGTTTTTACCCTGCGCAGTATACCCTGCGCAGTGTTGCTTTAAATTTCCGCTGTGCATTTCACACTCTCTCTGCGCGCTATACTTAGCTTATTTGAGAACTGTGCGCATAAGCCATTGATTTGCAAAAAGGGTTTGAAAAGAATTTTAAAACGCTATTCACCCCCCCCCCCCTCTAGCATTTTTCATACCCTTGTTGCCCCTTTGGGACCAACAAGTGGTATCAGAGCAAACACCTTCATAAAACTTGTGTTGTTTATCAAGCTTAACAGCTTGGGTGCCGATTCAAGATGGCTTCAAAATCTTGGGCAATGGCTAACTATTCACAGGTTCCTGTGCTGAATGAAGATCACTTTGAAATCTGGAAGCACTGCATGCTAACTCATTTTTCCTCAATCGATGAGATTCTCCATGACGTCGTTATCGAAGGTCCTTATATTCCAATGAAGGCTAATCCTGATGCTGCTACAAATAAGGATAATCCCACTGTCAAGAAGAACAAGGACGAATGGACTGATGAAGAGAAGAAATGGGTTGGCTATGATGGAAAAGCAAGGAACATCATTCTCACTACCCTAGAGCTCTCCACGCACAATCAACTTGTGAACGGTGGAACTGCAAAGGAACTATGGGATGCTATTGAAGGCTATGTGAATGGAGACAAAGTAAGCAAGGAAAACAAAAAATTTGTGGTGCAAAGAAAATTCAACTGCTTCATGAGAAAGGATGGTGAAACATTGAGACAAACTTATGATCGCTTCTGTGTTGTTGTAAACGCTTGTAAATCTCTTGGAACTACTTTCACTAATAAAGAAGTCAATTCTCAATTCTTAGATGCGCTAGGTTCCAGATATGTGCACAAGGCAAGTCATCTAGAAGATTCTGGATTTTTAGATACTTGGCCTCTGCGCAGCTTATACGCTAACTTAAAAGTGTATGAGCTAAAACTTGATCGAATTGATGAAACCGAAGGCAAAGGAAAACTTGTTTCCTATGTTACGCAAAAGGAACCTGCGCCTGCTCAAAACTCAGACAAAGTATCCACTTCCTCTCTGCTTGAAATGGATGATGATGACTTCGCTATGTTCGTAAAGCGATTTCAAAAGTTCAGGAAATCCTCAAAGCCAGGATCCTCAAGTAAAGCTCCAGTAAAATTCTCTCGTGGCAAAGACTCAAAGAAAGATGATGATTTGGTTTGCTACAACTGTAGAAAGCCTGGTCATTTCGCTTCAAAATGCCCAACACCAAAATTTGAGTACATGAAGAGGAACAATGCGCAAAGATCGTATAAGCAGCGCGGAATGGTTGCTGAAGAAGACTGCGCAGACAATGAGCTCAAGACATGGATAGAGACCGACACAGAGGAAAGTGATGAAGATGACTCCGAAGACGGACTGCTCTGCTTGGTGGCAAATGCTGATAGTGATTCAGACAACAATCCTGATGTTAACACAGGTGCTGCGCCAAAGCCAATTAAGAAGAAAGGTCCCACTATCACTGAATTGGTAGAAATGGGGCATCTGACTCCAAGCAGACAGAATGGCAAGTACTTATTTGCCAGAGCAGATCTAACGAAGAAATTTGTAGCTGCGCCTTCGCGCAAGGAATCTCTTGAAATTCCTGCTGAAATTGAAATTGAAAAGGATGTCTCTGCTGTTGAGCGTGAAACTATTTTTCAATAAGCTGAAAAGGTAATCAAGAAATTTAATTCTATGAAAGAAGCAGTGGACTTATCAATTGGAGAAATTTCACAGCTTAAGACGGAGAAAACTGTTCTGAAATCTGAAATCACCCTCCTTAAGGAGCAGATTAAGAGCATGACTCCTCTTACTGATAAAAACCGTTTTCTGACAGATCAAAATGCGTTATTTAAAGTAAGAAACGAAGAATTGGCTGCGTAGCTTGCTGATCTCACAAAGATCACAGATGTGTGGACCAAATCTCGTGTCACTATGGATCAAATTCTAGAAACCCAAAAAGCCAGTGGTGATAAAGAAGGCTTGGGGTTCTCAACTAGTGACGACTTTAAATGCGCAGTTTGTGCTGAAAGAGAAAAGAAATTTACACCACAGCAAACTATTGAAATTCCCAAAGCAAAGCGTTCTACTTCAATGGGTAAAGGACAGGAGAAAGTCCAGAGACAAAATTTCCATTATGTCTACCCAAAGAAGCAAACAGGGAAGCCAAAGGTAAGGCTAAAGTTGACCCTGCGCTTGACGACGCATGTTTTGAATATGGTTGTGCTTCAAACTCGAATGTCAAATCTGCGCACAAGAGCCATGCGCATAAAATCCATGCGCCTAAACGCCAGATGCGCATCCTTAAGAAAAGCGCACCCAAACTTCAAAAGGTGATGTTTGTCAAAGCAGGTTCTACCACCCCTGTTAAGAATGCTGCGCCAAAGAAAAGTAAAGAGTTTGTAAAAACTCAATCTATAAGTGGCTTTCATCATTGTGTTGTGTGTGATGGTTTAGGTCACCAGGCTGCAGAATGCCTTTTGAGATTTGCTCCTAATGACAAGGGACGTAAAAATCCTAAGGTCAGACAGGAGTGGGTTGTCAAAAGTTGCTAACTCTAGGACCCAAGAATAAAGGGGACCTACGTTTTTAATGTCTATCTTTCAGGTCTCCTGCTTTACTGCGCACTCTTCACAACCTAAAGAGCATATATGGTATCTCGACAGTGGATGTTCTAGACACATGACTGGAGAAGTCACAGCTCTTGAAGATGTGCATGAAGGAAGAGGTCCCTCAGTAACTTTTGGTGATAACAACAAAGGGCACATAGTTGGATATGGAAGAATCAGAAAAGATAAAGTGTGCATTGAGAAAGTTGCACCCGTAGAAGGACTCAAGCACAACCTGCTATCCATATCTCAATTCTGGGATAAAGGTTTGGAATGTCATTTCACTGCTACGCACTGCTACATCAAAGATGGCATATCCGGACTAACTTTGCTAACAGGACTCGTAAAACTAATGTTTACATTATTGATCTTACTGCTGTAAATTCTATCACTAATCTCTGTTTTGTAGCAAAGAATGTTAGTGAAAGCAGCTGGCTATGGCATAAGCGCTTAAGTCATTTGAACTTCAAATATTTGGCTAAGCTTGGAAGGGAAAATCTTGTCAAAGGACTTCCCAAAGTAGCAGACCATCATGATAGAAAATGCGCAGCATGCCAGCTCGGTAAACAACCTAAGCAGTCTTTCTCCAGCAAGATTGCTTCCTCAACTTCCAAATGTTTACAACTGCTTCACATGGATTTGTTTGGACCGGTCACCACCGCAAGCATTGGAGGAAACAAATATACCTTAGTCGTGGTGGATGACTACTCAAGATATACATGGGTCGAAATGATGATATCCAAAGATGACTGCTATGATATATTGACTGCTCTCTTTCGAAGGCTCCAAACTCAAAAGGAAGACGACATCGTTAGTTTAGATCAGACAATGGAACTGAATTCAAAATAATGGTGTTGCGCAATACTGCGATGACCATGGAATTGATCACAATTTCTCCGCTGCTGGAGTTCCTCAACAAAATGGGGTTGTGGAAAGGAAAAATCGCACGTTGATTGAGGCTGGGAAAACAATGATCGCAGAAGCTAAGCTTCCAAAGTATTTCTGGGGAGAAGCCGTCAACACTGCTTGCTTCACTCAGAATAGATCCCTCATCAACAAAACCTACAACAAAACTCCATATGAGCTATGGAGAGGAAGAGCGCCCAACATTGCTTTCTTCAAGATTTTTGGCTGCAAATGCTATATCCTCTACAATGGCAAAGATCATAGAGGTAAATTCGACGCCAAAGCAGATGAAGGTATTTTCGTTGGGTATGCCAAACATTCTAAACCTTTTCGTGTTTTTAATAGAACTACTCTAGTAATTGTAGAATCTGTACATGTTACTTTTGATGAGCATTCTCTCATTGAGCCACATTTGGCTCCAAATGATTCTGATGATTCTGCTGAGCATGTTGAGACAGGTAAGCAGCCTCAAACTGCACCTGCGCAGAATGATAATCAAGTTAATCAAAATCAGAATCAAGCAAGTCCATCTCATGCGCATACACCATATGCTGCGCCAGAAGTTACTACTCCTGATGCGCAAATTCCTCCTCCTGCGCATGATGTTTCTCCGCTTCAGCAAATCACTTTCGATGACCTTGATGCTGGAGCAAATGAAGTACCCATTGAAGATCTTCGTATTCCTACCACTCAACCTAACTTACCACCTGAGATTCGCGAAGTTAGAGATCATCCAACTACAAATATCATTGGTGATCTCCATGTAAGGGTTCGTACTAGAAGAGCATCCAATTTCGATGATGAATATCACTCATTTATCTCTCAAATCGAACCAAAGAAGATTGATGAAGCGCTTCAAGATTCAAGCTGGGTTACTGCTATGCAAGAAGAGCTTAACCAATTTGAGCGCTGCAAGGTTTGGACTTTGGTACCCAGACCTCATGACCAAGGAGTTATCGGTACAAAATGGGTATTCAGAAACAAGATGGATGAGAATGGAAGCATCACCAGAAACAAAGCAAGGCTGGTTGCGCAAGGCTATAGGCAAGAGGAAGGAATCGACTACGACGAAACATTTGCGCCTGTAGCAAGACTTGAAGCTATAAGAATTTTCTTAGCTTATGCGTCTCACAAGAAATTCAAGCTTTATCAAATGGATGTGAAAAGCGCATTTCTCAACGGCGAACTCCAAGAGACGGTCTACGTAGCACAACCTCCCGGTTTCGAAGATAGCAAATTTCCAAATCACGTCTTCAAACTTCAAAAAGCTTTGTATGGACTTAAGCAAGCTCCAAGAGCACGGACGATACCCTATCAAAATTCCTGCTAGAGAAAGGCTTTAAGCGCGGTAAAATCGACACAACTCTTTTTATTGCTAAGTATAATGATCATTCTTTACTTGTTCAAATTTATGTCGATGATATTATATTTGGTTCTACTAATGAGTTACTTTGTAAGCGCTTCGAGAAGCTCATGAAAAGCAAGTTTGAAATGAGCATGATGGGAGAACTCACTTTCTTCCTCGGGCTTCAAATCAAACAATTGAATGATGGCATCTTCATAAATCAAGCCAAGTACACAAGGGACTTAATCAAGAAATTTGGACTTGAAAATGCTAAAGCATACGACACTCCAATGGCCACTGGCAATAAGCTTGACAAAGACTTTAAAGGTAAGAAAGTTGATCAAACTTTATATCGAGGTATGATTGGCTCTCTTCTTTATCTTACTGCAAGTAGGCCAGATATTATGTTTAGTGTTTATGTCTGTGCGCGCTATCAAGCGGACCCTAGAGAAGCGCACTTAGCTGCTGTTAAACGCATTATTCGTTATCTTTCTGGAACTGTTAACCTTGGACTTTGGTACACCAAAGATTCGAATTTCGATTTGCTAGGTTATTCAGACGCAGACTACGCAGCATGCACAATAGACAGGAAAAGCACAAGTGGGACTTGTCATTTCCTTGGAAATCGACTTGTTGCGTGGGCAAGCAAGAAACAAGCTGCTGTGTCCATTTCTACTACTGAAGCTGAATACATTGCTGCTGGAAGCTGCTGCTGCCAAATCCTTTGGATGAAGCAACAACTAGTGGACTACGGAATTAATGAAGGAAATTGTCCAATTTTCTGCGATAATATGTCCACCATAGCAGTATCCAACAATCCCGTCATGCATTCAAAGACAAAGCACATCGACATCAAATATCATTTTCTCAAGGACCACGTGGAAAAAGGAAACATACATTTAGAGCACGTGGGCACAGATAATCAAATTGCTGATATCCTCACAAAGGCTCTTGATGCAAAGAGATTCATCTTCTTGAGAGGAGAAATGGGTATGCTTGAACTCAGCTAATTTGTCCATATGATTTGTTATTACTAACAATCTTGTGTTTGGTTGATAAGTATTCATATAGGTAAAGTTTCGTGCATATAAGCAACACATGCGCAACATTGTACTGCGCAGTAATTCATTTGCGCATGAAACTAATGAGATTTAAAGAATCTATTACGCTACCTAAATCTCTGCGCATGACTTTAACATGCGCAATTCTTCGTGGATCGCAGGTAAGTACTCTATTCATTAGAAATTACACATAGGTCCCTGACTGAAAAGTCAACGCTAATTCACAAGGGTACTTGTGTATTTAAAATTTTCCCGCGCCTTTAATTTTTGAATCTTTTTGGGAAATTACTATTTTACCCCTGCGCATATCCCAGTGTCATCAATGCAAACTGCGATTGTGACAGCGCCTGCTTTCGAATGTCTGCTCACCATTAATGAGGAAGGTGATGCGACAACCGTCAGTCACTATTTCGCTGACACACGCGCGCGCAAAGACTGCGCACGCGCGTTCCCCATTCGGCCACGTCACTCCGCTAACGTGCGCCCGTCCTTTCACTGACTCCGCATTAATGAGGAAGTTGACTCGACTTGACCGACCTAGAACTTCTCACTCACGCGCGAGCTAGGCCTGCGCACGCGCGCATCCGGTTGGTCCACGTCATCTCAGCACGTGTCCCACTTCTGCGAATTACATCGCTACCCCTGCGCTGACGTCACGCATTTTCCTTTTCTGGATAAAAACAACTGACCCCTCTCTTTCTCTCTCTTCTGCTTTCAATCTCTTTCACCAAATCTCTCTCTTTTCTCTCTCATTTCTTACCAACTTCCAAAAGTTTCCCCTTTTCAATCATTTTCTCCTTCTCTGCAATCTCTCTTGCTTCTCCAAAGCTTTCCTTTTCTTCTTCGTTGACTATCTTCAACCGCATCTCTCTCTCTCTTCTCTGTCAACACTTTTCTTCTATAAATGGCTCCCCGAAAATCGAAAGCAAAGGTAGTTGAGGTCCATGAACCGGTCGTTGAGGTTCCATTCGAAGAAACCAAAACCGTCGACGATATGGTAAGAACTTCTGATCCTCAAAACTCAGTTTATTCATTAAACGCCATTGTTGTTATTTCGAGTTATTGAAACTCCCTTTTTCGATTTCTCTCTTTTCTGTTAATCATTTTGAAATCGTTTGGTGTTTTGGGTTCGTCTCTCTCTGATCTACTCCTTTATGTACTTTATTTTATGATCAATGCTCTTTTTAATCGCTTTCTGCAGATTTTTTGGTCCGAAAATTTCCTGAGCAGACGAACAGTTATTCTTGATTTCTGGGCTTACTTTGTTGTTGTTAACTTTCATACTTTCTTGGTTGTTTTCGTCTCAGTTATGCGGTCATTTTGACATGCTTTTTGTTCATTTTGGTCAATCTTTGATTTTTAGTGTTCATGGTGTTCTTCATGTCCATGAACAGTCATTTCGTGTTCTTCAAGTTCTTATTCTTTAAATATGCTTTGGATCGCTTAATTTTCTTTAAGTGTTTATGATTTTGCGCATGCATCCTTGTATTTTGTCTAAACTATTTCTTGTCTTACGCAGAATTCTTTCTACTTTCTACAAGGATGGGAATTAGATATCGCTGCGCTACAAAAAGACGTAGTGGGACGCAAAATCATCAATCTAATGGACGTTTCTGGAATTCTTCCTCTCTTCACATTGGATCAGGACTTCTATGTCCCTTCATTGGTGGATGAATTTTTCGAGAGCGCAGAGCGTGTAACCATGACGCATAAGCACACCAGGGAAAAGATCGATGTGATCCGCTCCATTGTTCAGAACTACTCCGTGCGCATTATTCCTGCGTCACTGAAGAAGCTGTGCGGTTTCAACGTAGATAATGCGCAGGAAGTTTATTCTGAAGCTAAACAGAACAAACTAGCGCAGAAACTGGTTGGGGAACCCACTCTTGTGAAGAAGTGGAGTGTCCATGATCGCAAGGAGTTTGGTGAGGTGATGTATCACTTGTGCACCATCATTGGCGATTCTGTGAACTGCAAGAATGGCAATAAGGGCAAGTTCATTTCCAAGCAGTGGGCTTACTGCGCTGCCGTCTACAACGGCGATGCCTTAGATTGGTCTTCAGTTCTATTTGATGAACTTTGGGACGCTTCTGAAAGCTACGACAAGCGCATGGACAAAAAGGTAGCCAAATACAGAACTCAATGTAGGCTCCTTTCCAAGTATCTGATGAATATCTCTGAGCTGCGCACCTTCGTATAGAAGCACCCAGACCTGAAGGTACCTTGCTCCAAAACATATTCTCTTTCCCATCTATATTCACTGCGCAATGAAATTGGCCGCAGTGAGTATCGCAAGATCTGGAGCAAGGATGAGAGCCCCAACAAGGAGGCATGGGTTGATAGTGATGGTGATGATGATCTTGAAGAAGCCCCTCAACCCAAGTCGAAGAAAGCTGCTGCGCAGCCCTCTAAGGCCACTGCGCCTGACGTGCCTGAAACGGCAGCTGCGCAAGTAAAGCGCAAGGGCAAAGGTATTGCTGAACCTGCGCCCGAAAAAGTTAAAGTGATTCCTGATGTCAGATCTACTGCTGGCATCAAAATCAGGACTGATGCGCCAGTTCCTCCTGCTCCCAAACCTTCGAAGAAGCGCAAGGATCCTCCTGCGCCCACTCCTGCGCCATCAAAGAAAAAGTCTGCATTCACCAGACTTCCTCCTGGTACTGCTGCTCCTATTGCAGAAGAAGACAACGAGTCTCGTATGGATGAGACTGCTGCTGAGGATGAGGCTGCGGATGATACCGCGCAGGGGGAGCAGGATCCCAAGGTTGCTGCAAATCCTACTGCTGCTCAGGGACGCGCAGACAGTGATGATTGGATGGATGCCGCGTTCCCTGACCCTACACCTACAAAGGCCCCTGCTGCTGCGCCTGCTGAGGATGTTCCTGTTCGAACTCCGCGCAAGAAACAGACTGTGCGCAGCACTGCTAAGGGTAAGCCAAAGGCAGCAGATCCTCCCTCCTCACCTGAGCCAAGTGCAAGTGCCTTCCGCCGTCTCAATATTCCGGTTGGCACTACGCAACCTGGAACTTCTGTCCTCCATGATGGACTGGACTTGGAGGATGAGGATGAAGATGAGGATGAGGTTACCAAAGCTGCGCAGGCCGATGATGCTGCGCAGGGTACCCCAGTTATTGACCTCACCGAAGGGGATAAGGAGGGTGTGGTGCGCTCAACGGATACGGACAGCAGCAGTGCGCACTCTCCTGCGCAGAAGTCACCTGCTGCTGATCCTATTAATCTATCTCCTCAACAGCCATCTCCTTCGCGCACTCCTCCGTTCGATCCCTTATCAACCAACTCTCCACCAAAGGCCTCCGCGCAAACTCCTCCTGCTTCATCAATTCCAGCGATCTCCACATCTTCTCTCTCCACGTCAACTGAACTGCGCCAAATTCTTCAAGCCTTGAATACTATTCAAGTGAACCAACTGGCAGCGCAGTCTCATATGGCGCAACTGCTTACTTCACAGACAATGCTTCAAGAGCAGCTTGATGCGCAGCGCATAGAGATTGCTGCCATTAAGGGGGAGAGGATTACAACAAAGGCAGGTGCAAGTACCTCCGCCGGCCCCTCTGCGCAGAAAATCCCCGATGCTCTAGATCAGATGATTTTTGACTCACTGAAGTCAATTGCTGGGATGCTCGAAGACGTTTGCACCTACACCGCGATTAATGACGGGTTTGTAGGATTGCTGAAACGTTGCGCAAGAGTCTAGCCGATGGCCTGCATGAAGGCTTTGCGGAAATTGAAGCACAGATCTTGGAGAAGACTATGCAAGGTGGTTCTGCGCAAGCTAGTGCGCTCAACATGGAAAGTGTCAGGGAGTGCATTACTCAAGCGATGACTGATTTCGCTGATGGGTTCAACGCTAGGATGGATCAAGCAATGTTCGACATTCAAGCCAGCGTGAATACTCAGCGCCTCCACACTGACCAACGACTGGAAGCTACGTAGACCACCATCTTGAATACCATAGAGGCTGCGGAGCAATCCTACTTCAACCAAATGACTGCTCATCAATTGCAGTATAAAAATAACTTCCAAGAGCTGCGGGACGACAACAGAGATATGCGCAGAGGAATTGTTACATATGTTGAAGAAAGTGTTGCGTTCAGGGAAAGGTTTCAAGCGCTGAAGATTGAACTTATGAACAAGTTCAACAGCCTGCAGAACGAGCTGCGTGAAGCCCTGCATCGCATTAATATCAATTAGTTTCTTGTATTTTTGTTTTTGCGCAAGGTATTTCTTTTTGTGCGCAATTTTTTGTTTTTCTCTTTCAAACTTGTAATCTCCAACTTTTATCATTTCAAGTTTTAATGAGAAAATCGCATCATTAGTTTCAAAACCTTGTTCAATTCAAACTTTTCGTTTGTGGAACAATGAATGCTTTATTTCACGTCATGCGCATATTATTATCTGCTCATATTTTCTACGCATGATGTTTAAACATTCAGTTTAAACGCATACTCAAACTAAAATTCACATTATTTGTATGCGCTGCATGTTATTTCTGTCTTTCCCATATTGTAAGTTATATCTTTTGGATAGACTAGAAATCTATAGCATTGGCTAGTGTGTGCATTGACTTGAGGCATGATTGACCATTTTCATTCTTATGGACATGCTATTATCAAGTACAATGAATTGCCTTTGTTATAGTAGGTAATGGCATCAATCCTTTAGGGGGAGATTGTTGGGTATGCTTACTTCTTAACCCTCCTATTTATGTTAGAAATGATTGATACCATCACCTAAGAGTATTTTATGGACTTTAGAACCCTATGTAAGAAGTTTTATAACTTCATTTTTTAGCATAGTCCATTTTATAGTATAGGCTTAGAATATAGGACTTGGAGCGAAGAAGGAATGAAGATCTAAGCAAGACTGTGGTTACTGCGCAGGACTCTCTGCGCAGGACATCACTGCGCAAGTCTCCTCTGCGCAGCATTCAACCTTGCACAGTTTTCAATGCATTCAGATCACCTAACTTGGAAAGCGCTCAGAAGATGCGCTCAAACATATATTTCAAATGGAGACAGCTGTCAACCTTCCAGATGAAGCGTTTGAATTTGGTCTCCATGCTCAGTCTCCAACGGCTCAAAGATACCTGCGCACCAATCACATTGTGCCAGGTCATCAACCTTGATCAGAGCTCCAACGGCTATAAAGGACACCTGCGCACCAATCCTATTGTGCCAGCTCATCGTCCTTGCTCAGAGCACCAACGGCTAGTTTTAAGCTCTCTGCTATAAATAGCCTGCTCATCTTCATTTCCAAGTTGCTAGAGTTTGTGCTTACAAGTATTCCTGAAGTTCTGAAGTTTGCTGCTTACTATTCCCAGATTCAAGAACAACCTTCAAACCTTCATACCTTCAAACTCCTGCCCAGATCCTAAGCCTTATATCACCAGAATTCTTCGTGCTCTTCATCTCTTAGATTCATAGAGCTCAGAATTTCTGCCACACACACACCTCTTGAAGCTTCGATCATATAGATCTTACTTCTTGAGAAACACCGGTTTAGTCTAGGATTTGCTCTTCATTGATTAGATTTTGATTTGAGTTTTGATTCGTTGTAATATTGTAAAAGCTCCTCATATCAATATATATCTCATTAGAAAATCCAAGACTAACCATCTTGGTAGAGGACGTAGATCTTTCATCGATCGAACCTCTCCAAATAACTTGTTCATTATTTCTGCTATTTACTTCCTGCTTAGTTATTTCTGAATTACTGCTTTGTTTGATCTTACCAGATTGCTGCTATTGCTGCTGTGTTTGTTATTGCCTATTGCCTTAGAATCCGATTTTATCCAACAGTTTAGCCAAACCTTAGCGCGTGCGTTTTTACCCTGCGCAGTATACCCTGCGCAGTGTTGCTTTAAATTTCCGCTGTGCATTTCACACTCTCTCTGCGCGCTATACTTAGCTTATTTGAGAACTGTGCGCATAAGCCATTGATTTGCAAAAAGGGTTTGAAAAGAATTTTAAAACGCTATTCACCCCCCCCCTCTAGCATTTTTCATACCCTTGTTGCCCCTCTGGGACCAACACTCCATATAGATAGTTTCCTCGATATCCCCATTAAGAAAAATTCTCTTAATGTCCATTTGATGAAGCTTAAGGCACAAATTGCTACTAGTGCCATAATGATTTTAAAATAGTTTTAGAAGATACCGGGAAATGTTTATTTCTTGATAATTAATGCCTTTCTTATGAGTTGAAAATTCTTTAGCAACTAGATGGGTATTTATATCTTTCAACATTAATTTTGTGAATCCTTTTAGGTCTTAGAGACCCATTTATAGGTTTCACATCTTTAGGTAATGTAAAAGATCCCAAAAGTTGTTATCTTTCAAAGATTTCAACTCTTTATATATGGTATTAATCTACTTATGAGAATTAGGACTATTAATGGCTTTATGGTAGATGAATGGCTTATCTCCCACTAAACCTATGTGTCCTTAATTTCTCGGTAAGATACATCTCATAATTATCCGGTATTGCAATCCTTCTTACTCTATTATATCTCTTTAAGGGCACCGGTTCTTACTAATTCTGAGGTTGTTGAATTTCCTTCTTATGATCAACATTTTCATGTTGTTCAATATTTATAGGGAAACCATATTTATTTTGAATTGTATGTTCTTCTTGAATATCAAGTACAAAATTTGAAATCCAAACTTATGGAAGAGGTGAAAAAATGGATGCCTCTTCTTTTCCAAATTCAAAATATTACACCTAATCTCCCACTAAATTCAACATCCTCAAAGAACCTAGCTTTTCTCGTTTCAAAATGTTTAAATTTTCGGGTTGTAAAATTTATATATCCCCTATATCTTTCGGCTTACCTCATGAATAACTACTAACAATCTTATGTCTAACTTGCCCTTAGTAGACTTATAAGGTCTACCCTTATGTTAGACAACCCCATAAATGAAGATGATTTAAGGACGTGTTCCTTATTCGTCCCAAAATCATAAATGGTTTTTATTAGTAGCTTAGAGGGAGCTTTAATGAGAATAAGGGCTGCGGTTTTAATGTATCGCCCATAATGAGTGAGGTAAAAGAAGCACAAAACATGCTTATTACCATTTCCTTAAGGATTTTATCATGTCTCTTGTGTACATCATTCATGCTAGGCGTACCCGGCTTAATGTAGATGGAGACAATCCCCCACTTTTCAAAATAGCGAGTAAAAAGGACCTAGACGTTGTTCCCTTTAACAATCATTCCAACCAGGATATACTCTATCATGATTAGACCTAATGTTCTTAATAGTCTTTCAAAGTTGATTTCCAACTTTGACCTCATAAGACTTGAAAACGTCCATAACTTGAGTCTTTGCATGAAGTAATAAATGCATTCATATTGAGAGTAGTCATTTATAAACGTAATAACTATTGTTGACCTTTCCACGAAGGAATAATGAATGGCCCACAATGTTCATATGTATTAGTTTTAAAGACACTTGATACTCTCGAGAATACTATTCTTTTAATGTTTGTAAATTTCCTTTAAGGCATTTAATGCAAAAGTATTTTCCAAAATATCAAGTTTGTTTAAGATTTTATTTAACATAAGCTTATCAATTTTCCTCTTGGAAATATGACCCAAATGCCTATGCCTTAATGAAAAATAAAATAAATTTTACTTGATAACTTTTGCTTTCTAGTTTTGGTTTCATTATTAAGGGACACATTTATTGTTTGAATAATATCAAGTGAAGAAATAATACTTGACAAAGTACTAGTGCCAACAACCTTTGGAATTAAAATAGAGATCACACTTATTATTAATGAACAAGAGTGACATTCCTTGTCCAATATTGTGATAAATATCATAATTCTATTTAAATGATGGTACAATAAATATATTATTTAATACAAAATAATACTTAGTACTTAACAATAATTTAAATGATCCTTATGCCTATAACTCTAACCGGATTCCTAGTTTCCATATAGATGAATTTCTTCATCTTTACTAGGTCTTCGGTAATTTAGGCAATCATACTTGAACATCCTTATGTGATTGGTTGCACCAAAATCCAATCACAATGTAAATATAGGAACTGAAACCAAATTAGCCTTAATACAATACAAACAAGACCAAATGATATACCACTCACGCCAAGCGTGAGACTTAGGATAATCGAACTTCATGTTAGTAAGGTCCTTGCAAAAGAAACATTTCTTTTCTTAATGATCATGAGATGATCCCTTAAGCTTCTTTTTACTTGCAACCACAGTTTCTTTCCCTCTTCTCTTTGTCCCATGAGAAGAGGTACATGCCAAACGTTCCTCAAGCATATCAAGGAATGTTTTAGCATCAATATCCTTGCAGATACCGGTCAAAATGGTCTCCGGGACAACTATATTCATGATCATTAGGCTCACACGATTGGAGCGTTTCCACTTCTCTTCATTTAAGCAATCTTCATGAGTGCTTTCATTAGAGAGAGGAAGAGGAAACGGCTCCCTTAATGCATGATCTATGTCCATATAGCCTAAGATCATCATCAATTTATTTTTCCAAGTTTTAAAATTAGCCCCATTAAGCATCGGTAAGTTACTCATAGCAGTAATCACGGATGAAGCTATAAGTAAATCTGTTGAAATTTTGAGAACAAAAATGAATACAAAACATGTATAAGATACTACATAATGAAAAATGATTAATTATATCAACGAAATCCATCAACAAGACAATCAACATGACATCAAAACTAATCTTTGGATTGCGAGTTGACTCATAAATGATTGCCTTAGGTAACAAGTAATTTGAACTTATATTTTAATAAATACTTAATCTTCCTTTGGGCCGACATAAGCATCTAAGAAAATAACCTAATGTTAATTTTACTTGTTACCATATGAATGCCCAAGTTTAGTCAAATGTCAAGATCTTCTTTGGAAAATTCAAGCCATTCACATATCAACTCAAACATCCAACACTTTACAATTTTAGGGTTTAAAAAACGTAAATCACTTAGGTGACAATATTATTTAAACAATGAATAAAATTATCAAAGCATATAATTAATCAAAAACTTTAAGGTTTGAAAATAATTATGGTTTTGTTCAAAAGGGGAAACAAAATTGTGCAACATCTTGAAAAAGACAAAAATTCTGTGAATAGTGAATATGCGCGACCGGGCAATGCCTAATACCCGACCGGGCAACATACAATGCCCGACCGGGCGGAACCAAAGACCCGACTGGGCAAACACATTTATTCCAACCGGGTGGAACATAAGACCCGACCGGGCGGAACAGAATACCCGACCGGGCTAAAGCCACCGTTTCATGCATTTTTGCTGCACTTTTTCCATATTTTGTCCCAAAAGGCATGAATAACAAGTAGATCCACATGATATGTACTTAAAAAATAAAACCATGTTATTTAGGATAATCTTGCTTTTAAAATTAATGGAATCAAGTAAGTAGATCCAAATGGTATGTACTTAAAACATAAAACCATGTTATGAAGGGATAGTCTAACTTGAACCATTTTAATTTAATGAACAAAACACTTTCAAACCATTTTCTGAATTTTAGATGATGATTATCAGTACTCTATGAACGAATTAGAGTCCTGTTAGTACCCGACCTGAAAATGAGTTTATTAGGACTTTCCCAAAAATACAAGGACTTTATAGGAATTAGAAACCTTGCAAAGACTTGTCCCGGATTCCCAAAATATCTCATTTATGACAAAATCTATCAAATTAGGTAGTAAATGGTTTCCTTAAAACCATACAGAAACCCTAGCTTAAGAATCAAGTCAGCCGGCAGCCTTGGCCACGCGGCCAACATTGCTCCGCGTTGATCTTGGCCACGCGGCCACTCTTGTAACCGGCTTCAACAATGGCCAGGCGGCCAACCTTGCGCCGGATGATCTGGACCATCAGATCTTCCCCTCAGTTTACTATATAAACCAACTCCATGCTATCGGTTTAAGGGTCCGATTTTGAGAGCTCTAAGTACGAATTTTGGAGTTCTTAAACAATATTTTTCTCTCTAATTAGCCTTCCAACCTCCAAGAAGATCCAAGGTTTATTTCTTGCCAACATAGGTAAGTTTTCTAACCTTTTCTTCATGTTCTTGCATTATTTTTCAATGTAGATCTTTTATATTCATGTTCGTACATGTTTATTCATAGTTTCTTCATATTCTTTGCATGCTCATTCATATGTTCATATATGTTCTTCGCATGTTCTTCGTATTCATAGATTAAAACCTCATTTATGCTATATTTAGGGTTGCGATCTTCATAATTACATGTTATTTCATAGCCGATGATGATCGAGGGTTCATCAACCCGAGGATGATCTAGGAACTACTTCTAAACCCTAATCTTTAGGTAATTCCCCTTCATTATGCATGATCCCGATTCTTCTGCCTATTCTAATTCTCTGCGAACTACGCTGACCTGAGCTTCTCACATTGAGAGGAGCGTAGGCAATCTTCGGATTCGGTCTAAATCACTAACACACTACTAACACATTCATCATGATAGAAAGACCGATCAATTCGGGCAATAGGAGTGATAACGTCCAATATTCTTCTCTTGTTGTAATTTGACACCCGAACCCACTAAAAATGCTTTTTTCAATGTTTTGGCTTTAATTAAAACGGCGTGGCGACTCTCATATTTTTAATGTCGTTAAGAATATTCCCTTTGTAAATAAAAATAATCACAAGATACTTCCCATGCGTCGCTTCATCGGAAAGGGGTATTCACAGTGGCGACTCTGCTGGGGACTGCTTTGAAACTTTTTCAAACTTAGTGGGTCTAACTTTCGTTCACATCATGATGTTTGCCATGTTCTCACATGCACCTTACACTTTGCCATGTTCTCACATGCACCTTACACATTTGCCATGTTCTCACATGCACACACTTGCCATGTTTACACATGCACACACCTGCCATGTTTACACATGCACCCTACACATACTTGCCATGTTTACACATGCACACACCTGCCATGTTTACACATGCACACCTGCCATGTTTACACATGCACACACTTGCCATGTTTACACATGCACACACTTGCCATGTTCACATGCACCCTACACATACTTGCCATGTTTACACATGCACACACTTGCCATGTTTACACATGCACCCTACATACCCTTGCCATGTTTACACATGCACACACTTGCCATGTTTGCGCATGCACACACCTTGCCATGTTTACACATGCACACACCTGCCATGTTTACACGTGCACCCAAATGCCTGCCATGTTTACACATGTACCCGCGCACTCCGCCATGTTAATACTTGTACCTTGTACCTTGTACCATGTACCCTTGTTATCTTCGCTTTAGTATTAGGGTCAAACAAAACTCTGCTATGCTCCCTTGTACATTATTCCCTCTTTCTCTCTCTCTCTCTCTCTCTCATGCATTGCATTGCATCATCCTAACATCAAAAACTTCTCTCTTTTCTCCTTAAAAAGAATTAGTTTCTTGCCACACACTATCACTAGTCCGTGTCAGCACTGCACAGGTCCCCATTACCCGGAGTATTCGATGTGCAGGAATTTGTGCGCTACTGTCGCCCTCTTTTCGAGTCACTCGTCTACTCCACTCACCGTGTACGTTCCGCGAGCGGTGGGAACCTTTTACCTAACCCGTGTCAACCCACACTAGTATAGGTAACACACCTAGGTTTTGACCGGTTGGTTTGGCTAGCTTTTTCTTAATAGTCAATTAACGTGCTGTCTATGTCGAGTCATCCCCAAGTCAATGATGAATCGAGATCTTTGAGAGAAAGTGCACAAAAAAAGTGATTTCCCTACAAGGGACGTGCCATGGTGAGATGAGTGTTTATTGTCAAAATCTCCGCTCATCATTAACTTGCGTAGGATGCAACATAGACATCACGTTAAATGCCTTTAAGGAAGGGTTAGTCGTAGGATCCGATGGTTGGTGGAAGCCGCTTGCCCTATAGGACCCTCGCCCAAATTGTCCGTTTGGGGGTGTGCAATGCAGGTGAAAAACGAGGGGTCTATAGACGTAATGATGGCCTCCACTGATCGTAGTCTTCTAACTAGTTGCGAAAAAGGGGTACCCCTTCCAACCAATTAGGATGTAAATAATGTATGTTTTTGTAAATTAAAATATACTTTGCATGAGCCTTCCCCCTCTCCTAAAAGCTCCATTGCCCTTCAATCTTTCAGCAAAGCAAGTTTGGATCCGTTCGGGTGGTCGACTACAACGTGAAGCTTCTACTCCGTCCACGTTCTCAGTCTCGTCATCAGCAATGTCAACTCCCGCTTCAGCTTCAGCCTCTGCTCCTCCTGCCAGTGCCGCCGAGCTCAACACCGAGGCTACTCTCAATGGTATTCCCCCGAGCCTCCAGAACTTCCTCACCGGTCTCGAAGCCAAGATCAGGAATCTCGAGGAAAGCAACAAGATGTTGGAAGATCAGAACCAACAGTTGAAGGGTCACATTCAACAAAAGGGGCTAAACTGGTGCCCGATGGAGAGAATTTCATTTATGTCGAGGATGAAGAGGTCAATACCAACTGTCCCCCAACACCAATGCTACTACCTTCCCATTCCCAAGCTACCGCAATGTTCCACCTCCTTCTCTCTACGCCCAACAAGGTTTCACTACCATGAGCAAGAACAAGGCTGTCTATGAACCTTCCCCTGAATTGCTTGGTGGCTACCTCTCCGCTAGCAAACTACCCGCACCCTCGTTGCCTCTGAGTATTGGGATGGCCGCTGCTACTGCTTCCACTACTCCTCCCATCATTCTGTCAGAAACTATCCCCGACATCTCCAATCACCCTGTGGTTATGGCCATGCAAGAGCAAATGCGAAAGTTGATCGAGACCGTAGATAAGCAAGGTGCACCGACTACCAAGACAATCAACCCTAGCCAAGTAGGGGCTCTCCCCAAGGATTTCAAGATGCCTAAGGTGGCAATGTTTCATGGTGACTCGTGTCCTAAGACTCATTTGGATAGCTATGTGTTGGCCATGAGGGCTCGTGACTGCACCAACGAACAAATGGCTCGCGTATTTCATAGCACTTTGGATGGTATAGCTCTGCGTTGGTTCTTGGGGCTAGAACCAAGCGAGAGGCAAACGTGGGATCAGATCAGCGCTATTTTCTGTGAGAAGTATCAAGCTAACTTGGATTGGCATGTGAATCGAACCGACCTTGAGAACACTATGCAAAAGCCCGGCGAGGCTATTTATGATTTTTACAAGAGGTGGAATCATCGGTTGTGCGAGGTCCAATACCCACCAAAAGCGAAGGAACAGAAACAGATTTTCTACAAGTGCTTGCTACCGGAGATGAAAGCAGCTATAGGTAATGGTTACTTCCCTGATTTGCGGGAAATGGTTGACGCCGGAGTAAGGTACGAAGCAGGGTTCACTGGGATTGTGCCGCCAAAGGAAAGTCCAAAGACCAACAACAACAACTCCTTCCGCTACAAGGCTCCTACTGCGCCTGCGCCTCCTAGGGGTGGAAAGGAGGCCGTCGGCCAAGTGAATATGGTCCAGAAAGAGGTCCCGTTAGATGTTCAAGCCGTAACAAGGAATGGGGCTCCGCCGCAAAGAGAGAGGGAGCACTTTGACGATTTTGGAATGCCTATGGGGAAAGTCTTTGACGTGTTAGTCAAGAGAGGTCTCATCAAGCCTTTAGAGAATTACCAACCTGCCTACCCAAGAAGTGATTTGGACGCCTCCAAGTTCTGCAAGTATCACAAGCACATCGGGCACACAACGGATGGTTGTATTCAATTGAAGCGCGTAGTACAAGGGTTGATCAATGACAAGAAGATTGAGAAGCCGAAGGGTCCTAATGTGGTGAATAACCCTCTTCCTAACAATGGGGGTGGGGTGAATATGGTGCAAACATGCGAGATTAGTATCCTAGAGCTCATGGATGCTTTGACAAGATAGGGCTCACGATGGTGGATATCTTCATGGCATTGGTGACATTAGAAATACTCGAACCATTAGAAGGACACCTTCCCCGCCTTGGTTGCGATTTGTCGAAGTTTTGCCACTACCACAAGTGCACCGGTCACACTACCGAAGAATGCTTTGCACTCAAGAAGGCCGTGCAAGAGCTCATCCACAAGGGAGTCATCGAAGACCCTAGAGATTATGTAGCTAGCAATGTACTCATGGTAGAACTTAGTGAGATCACTGATCCGGCCGAGCCTGTTGTGGCGGACTGTGATGAGATGGGTTGTATTTCAATGACTAATAATAAAGAATCTTCTTGCTACTTGTTGTCTTTAGAAGAACTAGTAGTGAAGTCGAATCTCTAGAGGAGGAGAGTCCCAAGCCCTCTCAACCTCTTTCTTGGGCCGAAATCTTCGAGGAGGCCGAGAAGACCGAAGTTTCGCCCCCTTGTCATGACTCGCCATTGTCTTTGGAGGAGCTACGTGCGGAAGTTTGTCTCCTTACAAGATCCGGTCAAGTGTACCAATCCGACCCAAGGGGTGCAAAGAAAGTCTTTGGGAAGGAACCCGAGCAAGCCGACCTAGACAAAGAAGACCCTATCCTCACTCAACTCAAACAAACCCAAGCCCACATTTCACTATGGTCCCTACTCACCTCCTCCCTAGCCCATCGCCTCATGCTCGAGCAAAACCTCGCCGCCACCATGGTACCATCCACTATTACCCCGGAGACGTCACCCACATGATTGGTAATATCCACTATGGAAACATCATCACTTTCTCGGAGCTAGACAAGCCAGTGTTCGGAGTTGATCATAATGAGCCTTTGTACATCACTGTCGAAGTAAATGGCAAGAAGATTCCCCGTGTATTCATTGACAATGGTTCTGCTATCAATATCCTGCCTTCAAGGATGATGGATGTGGTTGGCGTTCATGGTGTTGATTTACGCCCATCCAAGCAAACCATCAAAGCTTATGACTCTACATGCCGCGCCGTGATAGGCGAAGTCACCCTGCCCATTACCATCGGAACAAAGATCCTGCCGACAGATTTCCACGTCATCGACATCCCCGCAACCTTCTCACTCCTCCTCGGCCGGCCATGGTTACATCAGTCGGGCGCGGTCCCATCTTCCCTGCACCAGTGTGTGAAGTTCCAATCCGGTAATGAAGTGACCATCATCTACAGTGATCTCGTAACTGCCCAAGGGACGGACACCAAGGGCGTTCCTGTCTTACAGATTCAGCATGGGGAAGAGAGCCGACTCTTCAATGGCTTCGAAATAGTCGCTCAAGCACAGATCTGCACCATCGACCTCACCAAAACAACGGATAAAGTGGCACCTGTTGTCAAGATACTGCGTAATATGGGCTTCATACCGGGGCTGGGGCTAGGTAAGAACTTGCAAGGCCCCACAGAACTGGTTAGAGAGATTGATCACCGAGGATTGTTCGGTCTTGGATACACCCTTACTCTTGAAGACAAGATGGAGCAACAAGGATAGAATTGCTTAAAAAGATGAAGCTTCCCTACAAAAAGCCTGAAATGCGGCCATACCGCCTGTCCCTGAATAGCTACTTTGTCAGGGAAGGCGAGGAGTTTTCGTGTTTTGAGTTCGCCGAGCCATGGATTGACCACACCGGGAATTGCAGAAAGGGTTCGAGATTTTCAGAGATGTGGAATTCGATCGGTCCAACATGAAGCTGACTTACATGGAATATGACGAAGCCACGGGCAGAGTTAGAACCATCAGGCATGAGTACTCCACCAAGGTTGCAGAAGACTTGGCAGATCAACTTGAAGCCACAACCCTTGACAAGCCAGCAAGAAAGCCGCAGAAACTCCAAGTTTGACTGAGACGTGGGACGGCCAATATCTGCTTCAACATCTGGGTAATCTGGGGCTGCACGAAGACATGGTTGCCGTCATCGGAGATGATTCTGAAGATAAGGTGGACCCAAGACATTGGTGGTACCCATGGGGGACAAGCTCAAGAATTGGTGCATCATTGGGGGACCTATAGCTACTCCGGAATTTATGATGGGGACACTGGGGCTTACTCCTTCTCCTGTCGCCACTCCTGCAGCATCTCCTGTCACTCACCCAAAATCCCCATCCCCAGAGTCTAGTGTTTTACATTTTGAATTTGAGTCTTCCTCTAAGTCTGACGACCTTACGTCTGAAGACTATGATCTTGTTGCAAACGCTATTTTCCCTTTTGCTATGAATGAAACCCTCGACCTTTCCGAGTATCCCTCCATAGTCACTCTTTTAACTGATAAATTGGCTAATAATCAAACTAATGATATACACTTAGTTAATAATGATTCATTAGAAGAGGCAGACACAGACACATTAAATGATGAATACATTAAAAGAATCTCAGAACAGGTTATTAATCAAAAAGAATCTCGAGCCCAAGCTGCCGATGAGGTGTTAACATGCGTGAATTTGGGAACCGAAGCCGAGCCTAAGGAAACGCAGATCGGAAGCTTCTTCAGCGGAGCCGAAAGGGAAGCACTGATTGAGCTACTAAAGAATATGTGGATGTGTTCGCATGGTCTTATAAGGACATGCCGGGGCTCGACAACTCGATCGTAGAGCACAGAATCCCGACAGCACCAGACGCTAAGCCAGTCAAGCAGAAGTTGCGCCGTATTAAGCCGGAATGGTCTTTGCAAGTGAAGGAGGAGATTGAGAAGCTACTCCGTGTGGGTTTTATCAGGGTGATCGAGTATCCAACGTGGTTATCAAATCTGGTGACTGTCAAGAAATCCAACGGTAAAGTCAGAGTGTGTGTGGATTTTCGGGATCTCAACAAAGCTCCGCCAAAGGATGACTTCCCCTTGCCAAATATCGACATGTTGGTGGACGCGACCGCCCATTATGAGGTCAAGTCGTTTGTTGATGGGTTCGCCGGATATAACCAGATGGAGACAACCGAGGAGGACCAAGAAACGACCCCCTCCACAACCTCGTGGAGGACCATCAGTCGGCGAGTTCGAGCCGTGTTGAGAATGCAGTCTCCTCGGAACAAAGCCGAAAAGGGAGAACTCGTCAAGTTACTGCAACACCTCAACCATTTTACAACAGTGGGGGAGCCGACACTCAGAGAAATAGAAAGGGCCCGCGACCAAGAATGGAGTTCGAGATGTGAGTTCGCGTTATGCTGCCTCAAGGAATACCTCGCGAATACCCCAATCCTGCACCCGGCACATGGGAATGAACTTCAGACCCCAACACCAACGACAGAATCGTGGCCCTCGCGCCAGGAAAGGAAATCAGTGAAAAAATGCAAAGATTTTTGGAAAAATACCCCCTCTCAGTCCCCCGCTACACAAGAATAGGGACCCCTTTCGCAAAATTGTTCGACCAACTGAAACAAATGGGCAAGATGCAACCTTTAGGGGAACATTCACTACTCTCCGAATTACCACCCCTTCAACCATTGAACCTACCAAAAGTTGCTCTTACCACCAAGACGAAGGCCACGACACCAACGACTGTGTCGCTCTACAAAGGAGAATCCAAGGCTTGATGGATGCGAACATGCTCACCAGGGTGAGAGGATTTTGGTTCTATAGAGAAAATGAAAACTTAGAACTCCTCGGTTGCTACGAAATCGAGCCTTATGTGAGGAACAGCCCAGAGAAACTCTCGCACCTGACTGCAGAAGCGATTCAAGACATCTCAAGAGAATAGGGGATTTGAAGCAACACGTCGACGCAATGACCAAAGCTCGAGGCACGCCATAAGACTAGACAGAATGGCAGATTTGGATGGCAACCCGTTCAAGGAACCAGTCAACCTCAGCAAGCTCAGACGCTACTATGACTAGACTCCCCCTCTTAAAAAAAAAAAAAAAAAAAAAAAAAAAAATTATTACTACGCAAAAAGAAGCCCGATAGACTGAAAACCCGCAAAGGGCGGTCTATGCAAAATAAGGGTGCGTACAAAGCTCGCTAGATCGAAACCCGCAAGGGCGGTCTAGGCAAAAGTTAGAGCATTCCCCCTTCTATCTTCCCTTTCTTTATAATCATTCTAGTCTGACTGGAGTGAACTACGGTGACCTGAGCCCCTTAGTCCTATTTGTAAAAGGGGAACGTAGGCAGCCTTTCAAAAGGTGCGGTCTAAAAAACAAATAAACATCCAAATCTTGTCAAAGCAATAAAGATAGAAGTTGTATTTTCTGAAAGCAAAAACTTTTATTCCCATAGTCATTGCATGTTAACACTTATTTGATGAGTCTAAGCTTGACATACTTTTTGAATAAATAACCTATTCTGAAATTGAAACTAAAACAAAAGTAACTAAATTAAACTAATGTGTCTGCATGACTATAGAGAGACGCTCGGATTACTCCTTAGTGCCATTTGTGCCCTCGGTCTCTTTCTTCTTGCTTTGCCCACGGCGAACTTTCTTCTTGCTAGGATTCTCACAAAATCTTCTTTCAAACTCGCTAACACCTTTAGCCTGCCATTAGGAGCCTCTTCGCCTTTCCTCTTCTTTGACACCCCCACTTCTTCTCCACCTCCGTTAGCCACGCTCTTACTCATCCTCCTCTCATAAGCCTCAGCCTCCTTAATCCTCAATGAAGAACTTGGAGCACAGGATCCCAAAATAGTGCCCCTTAGGGTCTCTAGAGTCTGCTCCGCATGCCCAAGTCTCCCCATCCAAATACTCGCGTGGCAGGAAGGTGTTGCTAGAGCGTGTGAGGAAGGTCCTACGACTAAAGCCGGCCTCGCCCCACATCTGAGAAAGAAGGACTGAGGCACTATCATCCAACTGAAGTACCCCAAATGGAAAGTCATCTCTCTCCTCGTCCCAACCCTCCGGGATGGTCTGCACCAAACCATACTGACGAAGCACTCTAGAGGATAGTAAAAAGTAGTTCCAGAAAGGGTCGGAACTTTGATCATGTGAAGTCCCACTTGTTTCTCCCTCACAGAGTGAATGTGCCAATGGGGCACCACCCACTGAATGTCGTCAGTCACCATTTCCGCCAAATACTTTTCCCAACCTTTGAGAGTCATGCCCTCAACCGCTCCACCATGCCTCTAATGCGGTGCATCCATGGGGCCACCTTCAGAGAAGCCGCCGGTTTATTCACTCGAAGCCGCTCTTGCAACCACATGGTCAAAAGCCTATCACTACCACAAGGCATCCCACCATAAGCCGCGAGATGGGGAATCCCACAGAGCATCTCCCCAAGAATGGCCGGTACAATATCATAACCTAAACGAGCCAAGTTCACCATACCCAAACATCCTTCACTGGCAAATCCCACCTCAGAAGGGAAAAGGATAGAGCTGAACAAGCACAGTGCAAGATGGTCCAAGGAGCGGTTAGATGTCACGTCTGCATGCATGAAGTGTTGTGGCATCCAAGAAAGGTCGACATAACCGCCCCTAGCATACCTATCAAAGTCATCCGCGGGTACGCCAAAAGTCACCAACTTGTCCCTCAAGCAAACGAAGTCAAAGGCAAGGCAACTTTACCCTTCCCTTCGTAGCCACATAATGCTGCGATATCTTCATAAGTGGGTGTTATCTCGTTGAATGAAAAGTTGAAGACATGGAGGGTATCATTCCAAAATTACCACAAGCTTGCAAGAGGTGGGTATTGGAGTTCATGTGCAAAAGTGACCAAAGACACTTTATCCCATACCGTTCATCAAGTTTCCTACGACTCGAACCAGAAGTTTGGCAACCCACTTCTCCAAAGAGGTTATAAAGACTTTTTTCTCAAGGCTTGTGATCCTAGCCTCTTGATCCATGGCAAGAGCAAGAAAATTGGCTAAAAGGAACTCAAAAACTGCTCAAAAGGTTGCTGGTACGTTTTTATGGCTGCAAAGGGTTCATTAAATAGGGCACGAACTCCCACTCTTGCCAGGAAAAGGAAAACCGGAGGCGGCGCAGGATGTGGCCACGCGGCCAACATTGCCCCTTGCCCCGCGGCCGATATTGCCTTTGGCCGGGCGGCCAACTTCGTCCTAGGCCACGCGGCCAACTTTGCCCCGGATCTTGCCATGGCCAGGCGGCCAACATTGTTCTGGCCTCGCCATGGCCATGCGGCCAACTTTGCTCCATGCAGAAATCAAGTTGTTTCTTCCCACTCCGTGACGGATCCATGCAACTACGTACCTGCCCCCCTTCCATGGCTCATGCATTGTATAAAATTAGGAACATTTGTAAAATAACTAGTTTGCACAAGTAGGCTCCCACAATAAAATTGCATTTTAGAACATAATATACATACATGCATTTTGTACATTGGTTCTATACATACATATCCCTCTGCTCTCTACTAGCTAACAGTGTAGGAAATAAAGATGGAAAGATGGCCCCGCCTAGTCAGAATCTTCCTCCGTGGTATCTCCACGCCGCGCTAAAGCCCGAGAGCTACCGGCACCCGAACTCCGTCCCCGGACCGCTCGACCACCATATGAGAAGAGCCCGCACCATTCGGAGACCGTTCCCGACGCTGGGGTGACGCAACGTCGTCCCTCTGACAAGTACAGGAATGGTACGCCTCCCTCAGTAAGCGCATCAACACGTTCTCCCGCCGAGCTGAACGGATATAGGCCTCCCGAGTCACCTGAAAGTGAAACCAAGGCAATGATTACAATGCAGAAAGAAATAAGTGTGTGCGAACATGACTGATATAAAGCACAAAGCCGTACCCCAGCGTCGGGCGGAGGAATGAATGTCTCCTCAACAAGATCTGCATCAGTCGGCTCCAAGCTAAGCTCCACCTCCCGGCCGCCCCTCATCACTCTCACGCTACTCGAGCGAAGGGGCATGTCAACCAAAGGCCGACTCCGACCAACATAACGGGCCGAGCTCGATCCCTCTCCAGACAACATCCTAGCCCGTACCTGTGGACTGACAACCGCGTCCGTACATAGCCGGCATAATCATCACCCCCCCTGTAATGCTCTGCCGGAGTGGGAGCCAAGAAAGTCGCCAACCTCGCGGGACGGAGCATATCCCGAGGAGGGTCATAAGGAGCCCACGGTAACGCACCAGCCCTGTGCTGACGAACCACCCTCTCCCCAAGATACATGGCCTCCCCGGTGAGACCCACAAGCAGAACCCTAGAAGCGGTCAACTCCACTACATAGGGACCCACCGAAGCCTCATTGGCCGGGCTCCATGGGTAAAATCTAACCCCGATGGGCTCAGACATCGCAAACACCCTCCTCAGATCAGCAGCATCCACTGTCTTCCTGTCCCGGTTTCTGCGGGAAGGAGCCCTGTTGCCCTTGCACCAGTACGACATGATGGGAACAACCTTGTTAGCACTCATCACCAACTGAAAGGGGGCGACACCGAAGACCTCGTACACCCAAGCCTGTGCATATAATGAGAGAGACATTTCAGACCAAAAGATGGAACAGAGATCTCAAATGAAAAGAAGGGTAGTCAAGAGCATACCTCAAAGGCGAACTGGAACCCGTCAAAGGCCGACGAGCTAGCCCTCGAGCAATGGTCCAAAGCCCGGTAAATCTCAGCCAAACCGCTCCACCCCAAGAAATCCCACCGACTAAGTCCAAGTCCACAAGAGCCCCTAGCAGTGAGTACCGGCAGACAGTAGCCCCACTGGGAAACAAAATCTCTGAAAAGCTGTACCATAAGAACAGCCGGACCAAGCAATCCAAATCATATTCCCCCCTACTAAAGGCCTCAATAGCCACCTCCACCAAGCGATTCACCTTCCCGGCCTCCACTCCATAACCCTTGACACCTCCTCCTAGGTCGGTGTCAACCCCAGCAGAGCCTGTCTATAGTCCCGCCGCTCCGCCAAGCTCTCATCAAAAGGCAAAGGGGTACCGTAAACCTCAACCCCGTGATGGCCGCGAAATCCGTCGGCGTGATGGTAATCTCTCCCCAACTAAAGTGGAAGGTATGGGTGGTATCCCACCAGAACTCCCGGCACACCTCTATCACCGCTGCCACCTTCAAGGTAGCCCCGACCATGCGGACACTGTCAAAGAATGGGCCAAAGCCCATAGCCTCGATCCGAGCACGCAAACCGCCCGGTCCCTCCGGCAGGGACGCCCACAGTTTGCCCACAGTCACTGTGGACCCACGAGCCTTGATCCTCTGCAGGTAAACACAGCACAGGTATGTTACCATTCTAGCAATTTACAATTCCAGCAATTTAAATTCTAGCATTCCATTATCCTAGCATTTCATATTATGTGCATAAAACATACAATGTGCGAGAAGGAGAGGAGTGAAAATTCGAAATTTACCTCTCGCGTCTCCGGAAGCCCCATCGACCAATGACGCTCAGAGTCGATATAAAAATCGTAATCTTGGTCGAACGTAGACCGCAGCAGATTATCGCGATAATTCCGAGTCGCGGCTCGTGGTCTCAAACCGCCCCGTGGAATCAAGGGCGCCGCTTCAAAGCCCGCTCCTGGATCAGCCCCGACATTTCCTGCGCCCTGAGCATTACCGTGCCCCTCTCCTTGTTGCTCTTGTTGTGGAATCATATACCCACCATGGCCGGAAATCTCTAAATAATGCCTCATTGATCCAATCCGCCATATCTTCAAGAATTATGTGAAATGAAGTCCTTCAAAATTATCAAAATCTGAGCTTTCTCTCTCTAAAAACTCAATTTTCTCTCCCTAACTCGTCAATGGAAGGAAGAAGAAGAAGAAAGAAGAAAAGAAGAAGAAGAGGGAGGGTTTCTGGTGATGTGACCAAGAGTCAGCCCATCGGCAGCCTTGGCCACGCGGCCACTTCGTCCTTGCAACCCCAGCCGTCAGATCAGCAATCCGCGTGAAGGAGATCTGACCACTCAGCGGCCTTGGCCACGCGGCCACTTTTGCAATCAGTGTGTTTGGCCACGCGGCCAACCTTGCCCCTTCAGATAAAATTCCACTTTTTGTCCCTGATCTTTTCCCTTTAATTCATTTTAAATGCCTTAACACTACTTTGACTGATATTCGTTACCTTTGGGTACGGAAAGCCCCTTAAAATTTCCATTCTTCACCGAATATTTGCTTAGGATTCGTATGGTTGTAGAGACTTCGGCGCCTCTATGACATACCTCCTAGATCAATCGTAATTGGCAGAAGCCTCGGCGTTTCTGTTTGCGAGAGATCCAGCATCTATTTTAGGATTCGTATGGTTGTAGAGACTTCGGCGCCTCTATGACATACCATCCTAGATCAATCGTAATTGGCAGAAGCCTCGGCGTTTCTGTTTGCGAGAGATCCAGCATCTATTTTAAGATTCGTGTGTTGTAGAGACTTCGGCGCCTCTATGACATACGCATCCTAGATCGATCGTGGTTGGCAGAAGCCTCGGCGTTTCTGTTCGCGAGAGATCCGACATCTATTACTTTAGCGCATCGGCAGGAACCCTGGCGATCCTGATTGCGTTTACCATTCCATCTTGGGATTATTTAGACAACGTAGTCTTTAATTTTCCCAAATAACTTCATTGCTTACGAATGATTCGTTCTTCGTACAGGATAGTGCCCGTAGGTTTATTATCCCTAGCAGAGTCCGATATCTCGTTTTATCCCCAGTAGATCTCTGAACTACGACCGGCTTGATTCCTCGGAGGATACGTAGGAAACCTGAAAAGGTCCAGCCACCCGACCGACGCGGTCATCTCTCATCCCCAGCAGGTGCATTTTCCCCAGCAGAAGACGTTGCTCCCCACCAGAGGACAGTCATTCCCAATTTCCCATCAGATTTGAACTACGTTTGGCTTGATTCCCCCGTGGATACGTAGGTCGCCTGCCAAGGTTCAGCCGTTCCCTTACCTTTCATCTGTTTTGAAACTCATGTTTCAGACGGATCCTTCTTTTTATCGTCGACCCCACATTGCCTTGCAAGAAGCGTCGCCGAGGGGCTACTGTTAGTACCCGACCTGAAAATGAGTTTATTAGGACTTTCCCAAAATACAAGGACTTTATAGGAATTTAAACCTTGCAAAGACTTGTCCTGGATTCCCAAAATATCTCATTTATGACAAAATCTATCAATTAGGTAGTAAATGTTTCCTTAAAACCATACAGAAACCCTAGCTTAAGAATCAAGTCAGCCTGCAGCCTTGGCCACGCGGCCAACATTGCTCCGCGTTGATCTTGGCCACGCGGCACTCTTGTCACCGGCTTCAACAATGGCCAGGCGGCCAACCTTGCGCCGGATGATCTGGACCATCAGATCTTCCCCTCAGTTTACTATATAAACCAACTCCATGCTATTGGTTTAAGGGTCCGATTTTGAGAGCTCTAAGTACGAATTTTGGAGTTCTTAAACAATATTTTTCTCTCTAATTAGCATTCAAACACTCAAGAAGATCCAAGGTTTATTTCTTGCCAACATAGGTAAGTTTTCTAACTTTTTCTTCATGTTCTTGCATTATTTTTAATGTAGATCTTTTATATTCATGTTCGTACATGTTTATTCATAGTTTCTTCATATTCTTTGCATGCTCATTCATATGTTCATATATGTTCTTCGCATGTTCTTCGTGTTCATAGATTAAAACCTTATTTATGCTATATTTAGGGTTGCGATCTTCATAATTACATGTTATTTCATAGCCGATGATGATCGAGGGTTCATCAACCCGAGGATGATCTAGGAACTACTTCTAAACCCTAATCTTTAGGTAATTCCCCCTCATTATGCATGATCCCGATTCTTCTGCCTATTCTAATTCTCTGCGAACTACGCTGACCTGAGCTTCTCACATTGAGAGGAACGTAGGCAATCTTCGGATCCGGTCTAAATCACTAACACACTACTAACACATTCATCATGATAGAAAGACCGATCAATTCGGGCAATAGGAGTGATAACGTCCAATATTCTTCTCTTGTTGTAATTTGACCCCCGAACCCCTAAACAATGCTTTTTTCAATGTTTTGGCTTTAATTAAAACGGCGTGGCGACTCTCATATTTTAATGTCGTTAAGAATATTCCCTTTGTAAATAAAAATAATCACAAGATACTTCCCATGCGTCGCTTCATCGGAAAGGGGTATTCACAAGTCCATAATCA